>VWPW01022587.1:276007-291591 GCA_013389825.1 Crypturellus undulatus
AAAAAAAAAAAAAAAAAAAAAAGATTATCAAAATACTTGCACCTTCCTGTAAGGTGGTCAAGTGTTACTTCTGATTAAAAATACAATAAAAGTCAATTCTGAATCTACTAACTGCTGATTACCTACTGTTGTGACATAATGTTAAGAAAAATCACAGAATGGCTGAAATGGGAAGGGACCTTTGGAGACAACCTGTTACAAACTCCCTGCTCAAGCAGGGCCACTGGGTACAGGCTTCCCAGGGCTATGCCCAAAGGCTTCAGATCATCTCCAAGAAAGGCGACTCCACAACCTCTGTGGGTAACTTGTTCCGCTGCTCTGTTACTCCCAAGCTAAAAGGCTTCCTTAGACTGAGGTGGAACTTGCTAGGTGTCGGTCCGTGACCACTGCCTCTGTCCTGTCACCAAGACTCCCCAGCTTTCTGCTCCGCAGGTTGGACAGTCCCAGCCCTCCTAGCTTTTTCTCACATGACAGAAGCTCCAGTCCCCTTTGCTCAATTTCCTGCTCTTTAGGTTGGACTGTCCTGGAGCTCAGAGGAAACAAGCCTTGAATATCAACCCAGCTACATGTAAATGACTATGACTATGGGCAAAATGACTACGTGGATGCTTTGGCTTGTTTTCCTTGAGTTCAGGAATAACTTAGCCTTCTAGTTAGCTTGATTATGGCAATACGTGAAGAGGGTTTTCTTGGCGAAAAAGCAGCTACCTGCAAATAGTTTCCAATTCCATGCCAGAAAATCCGAAAGCACTGTCTCCTTCTATGCAGATCACTCGTTTTTCAGGTGTTCTATCTTTAGCCACCATTGCTGCAGCTATAGCAAAACCCAGTCCGACTCCCATCGTGCCAAATGTACCTGCATCAAGTCTGAAGGAGAAAAAAAGCAGTATCCCTTTAAGCACAGAAATTCATACAGCTCAGTTAATCCATAATCATTTATCTTTAAGAACTTATCATATACAAATATTGTTTCATAGAAAACTGGTATAAAGAGGTACCAAATATTCATATTATTATAGCTTTTGCTGCTTACCTGTAAGGCTGCTTTTTCCGTCAAACATTAGATTAATATTGCAAATGTTTTAACTGAGATGCACATACTTGAACTCTAATTAAAATAAAGTAGCTATTAGCAGGAACTCTTATACACTAGTAGTACTACAATAAAGGAAGAAGCATTCTTGTGTGCTTTTAGCTTGCATAGTAGCAATATTTCAACCACATTCAATTACTGTAGAGATAGACTACATGAAATCTTTCTGGATTTAATATTTTGAAAATTTAACTAGAAGTCTGAAAGCCATCAACTAAATTATGCTATTCAACCTCTAGTCTTCTGTTCAACTTTTGAAAATCAAATTGCAAGATGTAATTAAGTTAGATCTTTTCAGTAGAAGCACATAATGGATACAAAAGTACATAAAGAACAAGATTGTTCTAGAGTTAACTTTTCAAATTTGTTTTCACATATACACAATGCTATCTGAAAAGACAATCATTAATATCATTGTGTCCTTATTTAAGAGAGGAGTAAACTCTTCCCTAAACTTCAGTGAAAGTATGTTTTACTCTTTCTTCACACAAAAAGTTTGACAGCATTACTTTCATTAGAAGACTATAAAATTTATAACCAGATCAGAAGTTTCACCTCAGCAGAAAGAGCTCCCTTTTTCCCGCCACTCAAGAAACAACACTTCACTCCTACTCTTAGTCATTCTGTGTGGCCTAGCTTTGAGGCAGTAACACACCAGCACTTCCAAATCTGGCTGCCTACATTCTAGGCAAGTATCTGTGAAAGTCTTAATACAAAATCTAGTTTACAAAAGCAGTTGATTCTCAAGTTCTCCCTATACAAGTGCAACATATCAAGGAAAGATTTCACTTCACAATAGGACTCCAATTTTTTTTTTTTTTTAAGATGCATTTACCATTCACTTTGAGCACAGATAAAAACAACTACATTAGGGAATTCAATGTGATACTGGACAGGATACTAGTACAGAGGGTACCCTGAATTAAGCCTTCCCTCTACTAAAAGGCCAACAACATATTGAACAATTATTTTAAATCCTTCAAAAAGAACTACAAATCATCTAGACCATGATACTTCTTGGCTATGTGAAAAAATTCTCCATACAAATCTAGCCCACTGGATTAGCCCACGAGACACAATCCCTCACCTTTGACGAGGCTGGTAGTTCGGGAGAGCAGTGCGGCCAATGTCCATGGTGTTTGCTCCCTCGCTTACCAAAATGCAGTCCCTGGGTATCAGTTCTCTGATGTGACGGAAGACCGTGTAATAGTTCATAGGCAGAGATTTTTGTAGTTCTAACCCCTCAAGAGTAAGACATATTAATAACTCTTAAGTACATCATAAGTTATAGCATTGAGAAGTACAAATAATTCTGTGGAAATCAAAATGTCCTCTCCTAACTAAGATTGAAAAATATCTGCCTCCCATGCACTACTTTGATGTTTGAAGCCAACAAAGTCACTCTTACTGCACCTATATATTTTGATGATACAAGGTACTTATCAGAGGCTTGCTCACACCAGCATTCAGCTCCCTCAGCTTCCTTATCATCAACAGGAACTTACTATTAACTCAGTTAACCCAGATGGACATGAATCTATACACACTGGTTTGACTGTTAATGATTGTGAGTTGTTACTTATATGTTGGGAAGTAATTCAGAAAAAGTCATCTCCTTGGAAATATCCGTTTTAGATCCTAGTCTTGCAACCTAGTCTTGGAAACAGGCACCTGAACTTGCAGAACATGAGTTAACTTGTTTGTAAAACATGCCAGGATGTAGGATTTTAGCCTTAACAGCTACTTGCTTTTAATACAGATTATATCACCACTAGCTTTGCTAAACTGTTGCACTGAAATCTGCACAACTACAGAAGAAAATATCTTCATATAAGCTAACTTTCACCCAGACCCCTATCCAGTGCTTACAAGCAGTGCTCACAACACAGCAGCTCTAGATGTGGTCTGCTACTGGTTCTATGAAGCTATTCCAAAGCTTAGTGACCTCCATACCGTGTGTATGGTCACTCCTCCACACAAAAACAAAACACAGAATACAGACACAATTTATAGTGTTCTATAGCAGAACGGTAGAGAATTTCAAAGTCTCGGTGAGACGAAAGTCCTGAGGAGTTTGGACACAGATCAATCCTAAAGCTGACTAAACATCAGTACTGTTAAAGAAAGAAATCTCCTCTTATTTCTTTAACATAATACTACCTTTGATTTTTCTTCATTGCTCATTATTTTCTCTTTTAGCTTCTTCCACCACTGTGAACTGGATGGATACTTCCATTGTCTTTTGCTGAATTCTTCTAAAAGCTAGAAAACATTAAAATAGTCTTCCTTTCAACGTATCCAAAAATGTCAAGAGCACCAAGAAAAACATTATCCAGAAAGTTCCCAGTCCAACCACAGTAACACACAATAAAACTTTTAACATTTAATCTGGGACTCTATTGCAGGTACAACATGATTACGTTGCCTGAGAAATGTCTTAACTTTAAGATTTTTTTTTAATTTGGTGACTTCCTTTATGTAAGTCAAAGAAACCAAACAAGAGGACACCTGACATTACCTGCTTAGTCACGGTGTTTATGTCACCTAATAAACTTGCAGCTGGCCTCACATTATTCCCCAGCTCTTCTGCACAAATATCAATCTATATTAAAAAAAAAGAGAAAAAAAAAAAAACAAAAGCACAATTAATTCAAGGATATTAAGGGATTTCAGTTCATGTAGTTAAAAAGACAAACATTTTCTAACAATGCTTTTATGCTTTGTAAAGCTGTAAAGATAACTTTCTGTTTCTAACTGAAGTGCCATCAAGAAAAGATTCTTAAGCTAAAAAGCTTTTTATTTATGTTCCACGTGCTCTAGGTTCCCTGCTGGAGCAGGGGGATTGGACCAGATGATCTCTAGAGACCCCTTCCAACTTCAACCATTCTGTGATTTTATAATATATGTATGTTTAATATTAATGAAAGTTAATACATATCCTTATAGACTGACTGTCTGCTTCCTTCGTGCTGTTACACACTGTATAGAACTTTAGCAGAAGAGGTATAAGAAAGCAGTGAGTTTTAGTGACACTTGTATGAGAACTAGAAGCCTATTATGTGAGTATACTCTGAGAGTCTTTCTACAATAGTAATTTTCTCATCGAGAAAAGTTTGTGAATGTTACTTGATGATAAGAACTTGCCTTCTAAGAAAAAGACAGAAAGCAAATGGTGAGCACTGAGTGAACTTTCTAATTTTTCCTTATCAATGTCTCAGAACCTCTAAGGTTAGGTGACATACTCATTTATCACCATGTTTCACAGAAAATGAACTGAATTAGTGTTTTTAATACTAACCTATGATAGATAATTAGTATTCAAATGAGAGGAATTCTAATTTGAAAAACTGTATTATTCTTCTTGAATATATGTGGAAACTCGGAAGTTGTGACTAAGTTCACTGAAAGCTGGCCAGTTAGCACAGTGAATCAACTGCTGCTCCTGGATCATAAGCTCTGAATGCAGAATTTTAAGGACAATCAATTTAATAGTTTGTCCTTTAAGAGCTGGCAGATTGCCAAATACATTAGTTAAATAGACTTTCTTCTTCTCTTCCCATCAGTATTTCTGAGAGATTGGGCTTTCTGAATGACTGACGTGGGATCAGAAGATTGTTTTATTTCAAGAAGTCCAGCTGAGCGAGCAGAAAAATAGCTTCTAAACTTCAAGAAAATTTGATCAATGGAACTCCATATATTACAAATCTAGTTTAGTTAGTTAACTACACACAATGTCTGTCCTCCTCATTACAGCAGCACTACATCCTTGATAGCTAGAACAATTCTGTAAATATTTTCAGAAAATGCAAAGCAAAACATAAGAAAAAGCCTCATAATAATTTTGTCAGAACTACTGTACCTATATGCATTGTACTGCGCTGTCCAAATGCATGTACCACTTCTCCTGAAGTCGATTACTAAAATATTTAACAATAATTACTCTAGACAATGCTATAACACAGAGGATTTCCTTCACTAAACAGTGGTTTTCCTACTTGCCTGAACAACCTTTACATCTTGTCGAAACCTTGGTGGAAGGCCAAAGTGCAAAATCCAGTTCAACCTGGCACCAAGTAATATGATTACATCAGCATGCTGTAATGCCCTAATAAAAGGAAATGCGAGAATCAGATGAGGAGAAAATACTGTTAAATTTAAAAGTTTTCAAAAGCAGAAGTAATCCTAATTGTCACAGCAAACACAAGAAAAACATGCAAGTAATTCTTCCATCCTCTGAGCTATTTGTCTAGCTCTAAGAATCCAAATTATTTCATATCAGTCTTTCCTCAAGGCCCTTCTTGAATTTTGGAAATTAAGAAAACAATTTATTAATTGTTTACCAATATACTGTGTTTTGCACAGGACTCATTACACTAGAATAACAACAAGATACTATAAAGGTAATGAGGTCAACAGGCAATAGAGAGTGCCAAAACTAAAGACTGCCTTGGACCTCTCAGTTTAGCTCTTGTTAATTTGCCTTTCAGCTGAGTCCACAATATTTGGTATATTCTTTCATTCTTTGTTTCTTTTAAAAACTATGCTTAACAAAGGTAAAGCTATGATGCTCCACCGTGATCAAATGTTTTAACCTCAGAGGATACAAATGTCCATCTGCAAGGTGACTCCATGCCTACTCGTATCTACAGAGGCCCTTAAAGTTCATTCATATCTATTTTCCCACAGCCAGAAAAAGGCTCTTAAAAATTTCTTGTCTAGTGCACTAAGTCAGATATTTAATGTAAACAGCTTACCAGTTTCATTTTATGTTATGAAACGCAAAGTAACACTGTTGATCTAACTGCTACAAGTGTCTTAGTTCTAGAAATTAGCACTCAGACAAAACATCTTCACGACCCGTATTCTAAGCAATATCAGAAGCAATCTACCTATAGTTGTTGCATCTTTCTACACAACATCTTCAGGGCTCTAAAATAAGGGTTAAGGGGCGATGTATGTGTTTTATCTTCCCTGGTATTTGCAAAACACCACCGTCACTAGTTATTTCCCAGATGGTAGGAGATTAGAAGCCTTGCTTTGCATTTACGTGGATCTTGCTGCAGCCACACAGTTGGGATGGTTATCAGGTACCACTCCTTTTCCCATGGGTGTAGGCAAGAAAGGCAGCCCGCAGAGGTCCACCAGCTTTCTGATGTTGTTCTCAGCACGTGAATAAGCAGCACCTGAGCGGAAAAGAGAGACTACTTAATACTCAAACCATGGATCTTTCTGTAGTTCATTTTTCAACATGCAGTTAAATACCTGACTAACTTCAGTAAGTGGACAGTCTCAGTGACTTTCAAACATTCATATATTTGAGGATACAAGTGTAGCTAAAAGCATTACTGGACTAAGGTCTAGAACAAGAGAAAAATGTGATACCAGAAAAGGACTGCATTCGCCTAAAATTTCAATTACATTACTGGCAGAGAGAGCACTACCTCCTGTTATGAAGACTGCCTGCCATCCTTCATTCTGGAAACTCAAAATATAACCAAACATTAAGTATTTCAGCTCAAATCTTCCAAATTTTTGATGGAAGGTATTTCAAAACTTCAGTTGAAAATAGCTAGCCATTTCTAAGAGGCAAGATGTTTTGTTGATCTTAACTGACAGATTTTTTTCGGTGAAATTCTGTATTCTGGAATAGAGACTTCGTGTCTCTATTCCAGAGAATAGAGGCATCGTGTGCTTTCTTGCTTGCCCTGTGTATGACACTGCATCACATGCTCCATCTGCCCAGACTGGTTTAAGTATGAGTTTTTGTTGAAGAAAAGAAATTTCAGATGAAAGCTGGTGAAGATAATTTCTCCTTCCACTTATTCACAGTCAGGTCTTCAGAAGAACAGCCTGAGTTGTTCATTGTAATTCTGTTAGTAATGAACCTAGTTGCAACAGAAAAGGTGTAGTAACTGCCATTCCTCAACAAAGAAAAATAAATAAATAAGAGAACCACACAGAGAAACTTTCACCTTTAGGGATACCTCCACTGACAGAATGCAATCTCAAGTTTGTAACAGCATCAATTGCTGCTGTGTGGTTTCATGTCCTCCCGCATTAGTAGTTTGGCACTTATTAGTAAGTCCATATGGTAAAGAGACATTTGATTAAATTCTTGCTATAAATGCCAGACAGCATTAGACAGATATAAGACATATTTTGAAAGAATTTTGTTTGGAATTTTGGAAGTGAAGAATTTTGTTTGGAATTTTGGAAGTGAAGAATTTTGTTTGGAATTTTGGAAATGACCAGCTCTACACGTAAGACAATGGTTATCTAATTTTTTCTATTAACATTTGATCAACATTTTTTCTCTCAGTTTAGATAGACTACTTTTAAAATGTTGCTTTTCTGCAAGCAGAAGACTTAACACCAAGCTTCAAAGAAGCTTTTATATAGAAAATGAAAAGGAAACAGCTAATGCTTATGGGGAAAGGAATCACTTCAGCCATTGTCCTTGTCCCACCTGCGCACAGTTTCAAGTTGCATCAAGGCAACCTACCTTTGCCAATGATTAAGAGAGGCTGCTCAGCCTGAGCAACAATAGACACTGCAGCAGACACGGTAGACTGCTCGGCCATGCTGAGGGGAGGAGGCAGACAGCATTCGACGTACCTGCAGCTCAAGGAAAACACAAGGGACTTTTAAAAGAAGTTGCAATGCAAAACGAGAACCATCAAAAACTAAATTCTGTCTGTTAGAATAAAGCCACACAGTTGTTGTACACAGTGCTGCAGCATTTATCAGAACCATAGAATCGTTAAGGTTGGAAGGGACCTCTAGAGATCATCTAGTCCAAGCCCCCGGCACGCACAGGGTCACCTAGAACATATGGCACAGGATTGCATCCAACACGGGATATTTTGTAAAATAGATCTCAAGGTTATCTTGTGTGTCTCTCTAATATTAAAAGTAAAGCTGTCTCAGAAATTAGAGTAGTACCATTGTACTAGCATCACAGGGTCTCATTTTTGCACATTTCATCACAAACTAACATTCATTACATGATGGAGAGTTTTATCTAGAGGCTGGATTTCAAGTATCATCTTTTCAGTCTTATGACAGATAATTTAATCTCTTGTTCTTGCTTAACAGTGAAAGAAAACTCAAAACTTAAAACTAAAGTTTCTTTTATTGAACAAATTGAAAAATAATGGATATAACCTGCACGCACTTGACAGAGCTCTTATCCACCTGAAGATTTACAAAATCCCCAGGTATGTCAATGTAGCAAGAACCTGGGCGACCATATATGCTGGTCCTTACGGCCTAGAAAATAAACAACCAGTTTTAAACATCATTTGGAAAGACTTAAAGAAAATCCTTCAGTAGTCAGAAAATGAATACACTGCTTTATCTTGCTAATCCACCACTAGGAAAGCTCCCATAGATATAGGTATAAATCAATCCATTTAAGCTTTGATAACCGTTTACATTTCCCCTCTCTGCCTGCTGAAGCATTCCAGTGGATGTACAGTATTAGACTGTGAATTCAGAATTTGCTTTTGACCTTCCATAATACAACTCACAGGAAAAACCTTGTTGAGAGATTTGCTCAGTTAGCTATCAGCTACTAACTAGTTAATTAGTTCACAGGATCAAACTAGTTAGTTTTGGAACACCCTCAAACACACACACACACACACACACACACAGAGGAAGACTGCTACTTGGTGTTTTCCTGTTTATTATTTTTCATACCTTCTCAATAACAGCAGGAATAACTTCTAGGCTGCTTGGACGGACAGTCAATTTGTTGTACAGCCTACCAGCTTCAACCTAAAATGAATAAAATGCATATAGACACTATGTTGATTAAACTTTTTCATTCATTTCTCACTTCAGCATGAGTGAGAGACTGCCATACAAAAGAAACAAAATTGCAGTTCCTCAGCTGGTAGAAACTATCAAAGACTCAATGGATGGACTCAATGGAATTAAGTGTTTTTTTTTTTTTTTTTTTTTTTTTTTTNTTTTTTTTTTTTTTTTCTTCTCTCTCTCTCTCTCCCCTTTTAAACAAAACATAGTGCTTATTTTCTGCAGAAGTTTATTTTGCCTTCTTTGCTACTTCAAAACAGACAGGTAGCATCAATTTATACCAGCTGAGAATCTAGAACAAAGTATGAATTCTAGCATGACTGTGCACAGACACATTTCAAATAAATTAGGTGCGTTACATAGGTTCAATATTAAACCAGTAGAGGGAGCCCTTTTAAACAAAACATAGTGCTTATTTTCTGCAGAAGTTTATTTTGCCTTCTTTGCTACTTCAAAACAGACAGGTAGCATCAATTTATACCAGCTGAGAATCTAGAACAAAGTATGAATTCTAGCATGACTGTGCACAGACACATTTCAAATAAATTAGGTGCGTTACATAGGTTCAATATTAAACCAGTAGAGGGAGCCAATCAACAGCTTTGGAACAGCTAATGTGGAGACTGTTCCTACTAATCAACACACCACCTATTATTTACCTGAAACCTTTCTGAAGAAAGGTATGTCTGTGTACCTGTGGGAATTCTTGGAAAGCTCCCATGGTTTCCTGATTCCTGTCAGAAGAGCCTCCAATAACAAGCAAAGGCCTAAAAACGCATAAAGAAGTGTGGCGTGAGAGAACTGACAAGAGCTGCCAGTATTCCACTGATCTAAAAAGGACTAAGATACTTGTTTATAATGGGCAACAAAAAAATACACAGTATCAAAACTAGGAAACAGTAGGAAACCATTTTTTTTTTCAGAAAGACTAGGGTTTCTTTATATACAGTTTAGAACTTGGAGTAAATTACATGAGACAGCAGCCCTTTCTGCATTCAATTTTTGCAGGAAACATCAAGACCAAAGAGATCAGTAAAAAGTTAACATGCTTATAAACCACCCTGTTCATAAATTAGTTTATATCCATGTATAAACAGTGTTCGTTTACAATACAGGCTATATATTCCTTCAGCATGTTTTTATTATCAGTTACACAAAATACATTAAATTATCCTCCTATAGTGAATGAAAACCAGTCTAATTTGTTCCACAGGTCGAATTCAAACAGCACGAAATACTAAAAGTATCAGTAAGAGAAAGTCAGCTTATTTATACACAGTAAATTCAGTATCTGTCCAAGCTCTTTCTCTTAAAGCAATTTCTCCTTACATACCGCTTTTTCTTTGACTATATTTATCTATACAATATGTTATGCTGAAACATTTAAGAATGTACTAAGAGCATAATCCTTGGGAATATCTGGATATAAACCCAAGCTTCATAACCGGGCAACCTTTCCCCCACAAATCAAAAACTCGATTTTAATCCTTTGACACACTGAGATTAGAACTTTAGTCCGTCTCATATTGTCAAATCTTCTGCCAAACAAGGTTAGTCATTCCTTCACCTTTTGCCAAGAATACAAGTTTATGTGAGACCTTTTGCCAAGAATACAAGTTTATGTGAGTACAAGTCAGGTAAACAAAGTTTGTCTTAGATAAAAAGTCGTTTGTGTGAAAGGGAAATGTCCCCTGCAAATAAACACACACGTGCTATGAATGCTTATTCCTCATAGCCAAATACATAACTGTTCAGAAGCAAGGTTTCTGCATAATCTATTTTATCTAAAGTCATATAGAAAAAGTAAGACTTCACCCAGCAACTTTTTTTTTTTTTTTTTTTTTTTTTAAGTCTGGACACCAAAAGTCTTTTCCCCAAAAGTCGGAGACTTCACCTCTTAGAACTTCCATTATTTAATCATCGTGGGCCAGTTATTGCTAATGCTCCAAGTCTCGTGTGCTTGATATTACCAGACCTTCCACCTCAAATACTTTGCACAAACAGCTTTTAATGGCAGGCCAGCTAAAGTTGCTATGTGATTCTGAAGCCTTGAGGGAGTAAATGCTATCACTCTGTCACCATTTATCTCAATGCCTAATTACTCCTCAAAATGCCTGTGTGGGGAATAAGAGCAGATCTTAACAATGCAGTTGTCAATTTGTTCCCATAAAAAGGAAAATACAGTAACTGAAAGGTACAGTATTAGAGGCTGAATAACGTGTTCATTTTAAATGTATGCACGCAATTAGTATTCTGATAATGCCTGACTGCATATATTGTAAAATATATGCATAATGTGGCAAGAGAAAGAGAATTCTATCCATAAGAATATAAAAGATTAAGTTAAATTACTTTTAGGGTACACTCTCATTACTTACTAGAGAAAAAAAAAATCCCATTCTAAATACTGCAGAGGCCAGTATCTACATCAAATAACAGCAGACAATTATTGGACTTTTAAAGAGAGAATGTAGTTAGATTACCAGCAGTTCAGGTTTGCATTTGCCATCCCACCAAGGGCGTGTATAAAACCGGGACCAGACACTACAAGACATACTCCTGGTCTAGAGACAAAAGAAGAGAGAGAAACAAAGAAGGAAAAAAAAAAAAAAGAAAAAAAAAGAGGAAAGTGAGCATATGGAACACCAAATAGGTCACCAACAAAGTGATAATAATACATTTTAACAAAATGTATAGTAAATATGAAAGTATCAAATATGAAATTTTTACTTGTTCCATCAAAGTGCATCAACTATAAGGGATATGTATGAAGGACTAAAAGACAAGGTAATCATAAAGGATATTTAGCTATATTAATCCTATTGAAAAAGCAAGTGAGTAATTGGAGACCTCTAACCACATGCAGGTTCATCCTGTTCAGCCTTGTGATCGTACAGCCCCTTCTTTCTTTTATTACTCCATTATTTAACGTTTATAAGGAATTTGGTGGGCTACCTAAATTTTCATTATAATTTTTTTAAATTCTGCTATTTATCAATGAGGGAAGCTCACAAAGAAACACATCTGATTCGATGCAAATTCTCTTTGTTATAATTTAATTCACAGGCAGAGGCACTTCTTATCCCAGATGATGAGATGAAAGTTATCTTTACTGAACATTCCTTAGTAGGTTTACAGAATCTTTACATAGCATATCAGAAAGAAATCAGTTACAGAGGATTGTTCAAAGGAAGAAAAAAAAACAGAAAAATGTATTACTCAGTTGCAATACGAGAAGACAGAAAAAGCAAGGATCATTTGGATCATCTGGTCTGCATTTGTGAATAAGTAGACACCAAATGTTTGTTTTGAAAAAGGATTCATGAAATACTCCAGTGCATCCATAAACGATATGCCGCCCAGTGCTACACAACAGAAAGAGGTGAGACTGAAGTCATGTTCTCAGTCTCTGTGTTAATGAGAACTTGCTGAATAATAACCCTAGATGATGAGATTAAGTAGGTACACCAAGTTGCTACAAAGTATATTAGCTTCATTTCTGCTCTGCCTATCAGTGGTCTTAAAACACTAATCAGAAATCAAAAAGCAAAAAGAAAATAAGGTTGACACTTTTTTATGTATTTAAATACAGAGCTTGAGTTCCCCCTTATGTCTTGACTCATAACAACAGAAATACTGATAACTGTGGTGACGATTATTTTTAAATTAATATTTCATTTTAATTATCCTACATCTGCGCGCGTGCATGCACACACACACAAAAAAAAGAAGCACCAAAACAGAATAACGTTCCTGGTTTCCTGAAACATACCTGCCAGTCAAATATCCAACAGCAGAGGCTGCATAACAGGCCTATGGAGAATAATATTAATTATACAATTATCATTCTATAGCCCATTTCATGATATATTACATACAACTTTCAACAACAATACAGAAAATAAGCAGGCACAGATTTTCCCCTGGTCATTAGAGTTTGTATTTAAGTAGAAGCAAACTTTCCCTCCCCATTGTAAAGTGGGTTTTGAAAGGGTTATAGGAAAAAATCCTAAAGAAATTCTCCACAATTCAAGCTCCAAGGTATTATATCAAGCATATTCCGGATTTAAAAATAACAAAATCAGACACCTCTGCCTCCCAAAAAGGGAGGAAAAGTGCAATAAGTGAGGAGTAATTCTAGGGAGCATGCACTGTTAGGTGATTTTATGTAAGATGTATTGACATAGCTTATGAACAGTGTGTTTGTGCACTATCATTGTTGTAACTTGGTCCTGAACACCTACAAATATAAATCAACCATCACAGAGTAAAAGCATTTGTAAATGATCATACAGAAATGTCATCAAATTGTTATCTAATTCTTGAATATCAGTGACATTTTTCATCTCCATATCAGAGATTTAAGAAGTAAAAAGAGATTTTTCTGAATTGAATCTATATGTATTTTCAGCTCTGTTATATTTCTAGCTTTGTTACAACCTCTTATCTTTAATAAATTCTCATATTTGACAAATGATGGTGTCTCAAGATCAGTGCAACTAACTCCAGAATCTGAAAGAATCCTGGATATCTTTCTAGTGGTCCATCACAGTTATTCATTGAGGTTTTAAAAATCTCAGTTATGAAAGAAAGAAAATGTAAAAATTATTGAAATCACCCAGGACAGGTTTACGAGCAGGAAATCCTTCCTTCTGAGACACAACAAGAACAGGGCAGAGACAGCACTTTTAAGATCACTTGGCAATAACCTCTGAGCATCTTCTGAGCTAAACATATATGTCAGCAAAAAGGAAAGAACCAGCTTTGTATGCAAGAAAGGCCCGAAAATGGGTTTAAATATTACTAATTAGAAACAGAATAATAATATTTCCTATTTGGAAGAAAAAAAAAAAAAATCAGTTAAAAAAATGACAGCAGAAAAAAGTCTGAAAGAGGTAGTTGGGACAGATAACTACAGATAGGAGAAATCCTGCATGAGCCTCCAAATAAATTGTTAATATGAACCAATATGTTACTTAGAACAGACAGAACTGACTTCCTCCCCTATAGTAGAATGTTTTGTTCACATTCTTTTTCTCCTTATCTTCCTCCTATCTTCTCCCTTATGGGAGAAGAGAAAAAAAAGGCACCTAAAAATGGAAAGAGAAAATACTTACAATTCCCCTACTACAGAAGAAAGGCACTTTAAATAAATAAAAAGAGAACCCCAAAGCCAACCCACTGCCATTCTCCTTTATTCCAGAATTACCTCGAGTGTTTCTCTACAGCTTCTTTAAAACAGTAACTGGAAATTACTGGCAAAGACTACATTCTTTCTAGTAAGAAAATGTAAATTGAACTTTTTTTTCTGTTCTAAACAGCAAGAGGAAAGGATAACAGTGAAGATATACTTACAGCTTGTTCATTTCTCATTCCTATATATTTTATTCCAATTGCCTGGGCTGCAATTGCGATTTCAGTGATAGGAATGCCAACAATGCCAAACATGTATTCAATATTCTAAAAAGAAAATTGTCAAAATAAATTACAATAACGTCAAAAACACAACTTTAATAAAGCAACACGGAACACGGCCATGCTAACCACACAAGCAATCTAAAAATTTTAGTAACCTATACACTCACAGTACAGCAAAGCCTCAAAAATTATTATCTTTACACAGAAAATCAGTGTCAGAGCAGAACGAAAGCACAATTTGCCCTGTATGAATTTCACCCAAATCAGCCCTATCTTGTCAGGTTGCTGTGGGAGGCTGTGTGACTTGACACTTGCAGTCCCCAAGGCCAGAGCTCTCATAGCGCCCAGCCCAGCTCCTCATGCCCCCTTTTGAGCCCCCTTTGAGCCCCCTTTTGACAGACCACTCCTTTCTTGCCAGATCTCTGCTACCTCACCTTCTGCTTTCACAGCATCTCAGCAAAGCCGAGATCACAGGCTAGCTACTTCTGAAAACTATTAATTGTGCATCATGGTCCTTACTCTTTCACCACACAAAATAAGGTGCCCTAAGAAACAAACACAAGCTACAACACCTTGCCCAGATACATGTTGATAAGTGTTATGCTATTTGTTGTGTCACTTTTTTTTTTTTTTTTTGCGTGGGGAGGTTAACAGGACCTGCCCGATTTTGTAGACAACGTACAACTTCGGTGAGAGCTGCTCGCCTGGAAGCGGCACGCGAAGCCCGCCCCAGGAGGGCAAAGGTGCCGGTGTTACGGTCAGCAGCCCAGCGTAACGCCGCGGTCTTTACAAAGCGCCCGGGGCCCGCAGGACGGGCGGAGGGGTCAACGGGCGCTCCCAAAGCCTTCCCTGCCGCTCGGCGGCGGCGCCATCGGCGGCGCATTAGGCTGCGCAGCGGCACCTCCCCCTTTCCCACGGGGCTCCCCCGGAGGGCGCGGAGCGGCGACGCGGCGGGTGAGTGCGGCCTCCCCACGGGCCAGGTCACGGCGGGGAGCGGAACCCGCGGCCCTGCGCTAGGAACGGTGCTCCCCGCAGGGGAAGATACCCGCGGCCTCCCCCTGCGCTCTTACTTGAGCCTTGAGGGCCTCAGCCACGAGCTGGGCCCCGCTGACGGCCTCACCGCCCGCCGACGCCATCGCCGCTGCGCGCAGCCCCGCACACACCGAGCACAGAGCGAGCAGCACCCGCCGCCGCCACCACCGGAGTCCGCGGGGGCAGCGGCGGCCCCGGCCCGCGCGGAGGCCAAGGTCGCGCG
>VWPW01022587.1:291601-304387 GCA_013389825.1 Crypturellus undulatus
CGCCATCGCCGCTGCGCGCAGCCCCGCACAGAGCGAGCAGCACCCGCCGCCACCACCAGAGCCCGTGGGGGCAGCGGCGGCCCCGGCCCGCGCGGAGGCCAAGGTCGCGCGGGGCTGACGGGCAGCCCGTCTGGCCAATGAGGCGGCGCAGGGGGCGGGCCTAGCGGCGGGGGCGTCCCACCTCTGGCCTAGTGGGCAAGGGCCGCTGCGGGGGAAGCGGGCGGCCTCCCATTGGCTAGAGCCCCAACCAATCAGAGGGCGGAGAGAGCCCCCCTCCCGGAGCCGCCGCCAGGGGGCGCTGTGGCAGCGCTGGGCTCGGGGCGCCACGGTCGTTGGCAGCAGCGGCCGTTGCGCGGCGGCAACGGCACTAACCGTCACGGCGGCGGCAGCGGCAACGGCGGCGGCAGCGGCAGCGGCAACGGCAACGGCACCAACCGTCACAGCAGCGACAACGGCAAGGGCACCAACCGTCGCGGCGGCAGCACGCGCCCAGCCCACCTGTGCGCCCGGCCCGCCTATCAGATGAGCGTAGCTGACGCCCGCAGCCGCGGGCGGGGAGGTGGGAACACATACTGGAGCCGTGTCGCTTCTGCAGATCCCAAGCGGAGGAGCCTTTCTCCCCCACCTCAGCGCTCCGAGGTCGCGCCTCTTGCGGGAGAGGGCAGGCGGCAGAGGTTGCTTTTGCGCCGTGTCGTCCCTTGTGCCGCCATCCGCAGCTGCTCAAGCTCATCCGCTAATCCCAACAGCCTTGGGCTCTGCACAAGCCAGAGAACATGCCTGTCTTCGGAGTGAAACTAAGTGTTGAGGGCGACCGCAGCTGGCCTGGATGGGTGCAGGTGTGCTTGTACAGCGAAGTGCGGGAGGCTTGTGCAATGTCAAGAACCTTTCTGAAGCTCTGCATTTGAACGGCTTCTCTGGATAAAAGCCAGAAAACTAGAGAAAGTTACATAATGCATTACATGCAGAATAAACATTTTTCAGAAATGGAAATGTAAAAGACCAGTTTACACTGAGCTAGGACTGTGCTGTTAAAAACCTCCATAAGAACTTATGCAGTAAGGTATTGTAGCAAGACACAGCACAGCGTTAAAAAAGGAGGCAGTAGGATCAGTAGAAAAAAATCACTATTATAGATCTATGTAGATAGACTGCTGCATTATATATTCATTATATACATACATTATAAAAATAGTTTTGTCAGTAAAATACAACACAGCCTGCTTATTTTCAGGAGCTTTCATAACTGTAAGAGGCTTCCCACCTCTCTTCTCCTTTCTGCTACTGCTTTATACACTTAAGACTTTTGCACTGCAGAATTCTGATTGGATTTCATTTGTAAAGCTAGAGAGCAGCATAGGGCAAAACAGGATCTTCTGTTCTTGTTATGCATTGCCAGATCACCCCCTGTAATTCTTATTTCTTTTAGCATGCAGAATAGCAAAGGTAGCTTACTGTGCATCATGTCTCAAAAATATATAAACTGAATATGTTTAACACAACAGTTTACAGATGACTGCTTTATTCTGTTTTCAGTAGTGCTTTAGGTAACTTGAACATATTAAAGCTCAATACAAATGAATATATACTTGAGCTGAGCAGCATTTCAGTTACACTTGGACCCTTGTAAGTGTGATATATTACTACATATGTTACTTTTTCATTAAGCAAACCTTTTTTTCTGCTCTAGTGGATAATATAGACAAGGAATATATATCCTTGTCTTTCTGTTCAACCCAGGACTGTGTTGCTGTCAAACCAATGTTGTAAATAGCATTTGAAGCTCACAGAAGCAAACAAGTGGTTTAAACTAGGATATTACTTTCCAAAAGCTTTTTAAATGGATTTTCTCATGCTTCATTTTTTTCCATTGTTGATACTGAAGCCGTTGGCACTTAGACAGAAGTAAGGATAGGATTATTAACTGCTTTTCATACTGGAATTTAAGAAAGGACTTTTCATGTTAATTTGCCATAGACATTCTCTTAGAGGTAAAAAACTACATTCATATATAGCATGAAAAAAAGTTAAAAATGAGATTAGTTTGGAACTGATCCTTTTCTCCCTCTGCATTTCTACTGGGGTCTATAGAAAGGCTTTCATGTCTGTACTTTCTAGGTCTGTATTCTAGAAAGTACAGACATGAAAGCCTTTCTATAGTCTGTATTTATTTTGGAAACTTTAGGGAGTTGTGGGTCACAAAAGCGTTAAAAGTCACTGATTCCATTTTGACACCTTTTTTTTTTTTCTTGGAGTTTCCAAAGAGCAAATACAACTCAAAACTCAGTCACTGAACTTGGGCTGTAAGCATGTAGTATCAGTGCATCTTCTGCTTTCCCTTTCAACTTCACTTATCAAGATTTAACAGCTTAATGATCCTAGTAAGATATGCTGATAAATTATTTTTACTAAAATTTAAGATGATTAATATATCTGAAGAACTACATATATGTATGGCTATATGGCTATATCTATGGCTAGAACTATATATGGCATTTCTGTTACATTTCACAAGTATTGCACAGACATTAGCATAGCAGACAGTCCTTGTTCTGTAAAAATATTATCCCAGCTTGAGAAGTCAAAAAGTCTACAGGGGGACCCTATTCGGAGACTCTCTGAAGACTTGATTAAAGTTTTTGCATTTGCATGGATATATGCTTTACTACTACTACTGTGGAAGCTTTTTGTGGAAGCTTTTTTTTTTTTTTTTTTTTTTTCTTAAAAACCTATTTGCACTGTGTAGGAGGAATTGAATTGCACCAACAGTTTTATGGAAGTTGAAGAAACCTCATAGTATGAAACAAACTAGTTGGTACTTATTACATACACAGAGTTGGAATAGAATGAATCCATAATCCATCAAGAGAGGCATTTCCATGCTGGAAAAAAAATAGATAAATATAGAAGGAGTATCCAGTATAACCTTTATAACTATTTTCTTTTTCAATATCATTAAAATAAGATACATTGCTATTTGACAGTATAGTGTCCCAGTAATTCAAAGATACACTGCTTTATAAATAACCCCTCTGCCTCCAAATGGGGAGAAACTGCAAGGCTTGGAGCTGCTTTTCCAATGTTTAGATATATGGTGCAATACATCTATAAATGAATAAGGCTAATTGTAAAGGGAAAATAGATTAGTGCAACTTCTATATATATAAATGTGTAGTGTGTATATATGTGCGTGTATATATATATATACAATGCATGTGTTTGCTCAGAAATTAAAAAACACAGTTCAAACATTGCTGAGAATTTGCTGCAGTCCATATATTATCTTAAATTGAAGGCATGGTTTGTTGTTCAAACTATATCCATTTTGTTTATTGACTTCTGCTTCAGGTTCGCGGCGTGATGGAGCTATGCTGGAAGCTGGTGCTCTGCTTTGTGAGCTATGGCATTGCCTCTGGAGGAGCAGGGCGGGCGGACCGCTACGTTGCAGCCGTGTACGAGCACAATCCCGTACTGAGCCCTAACCCCGCCGTTCTCGTTGACCGACAGGCTGCGCTGGAGCTAATGGCCAGAAACCTGGATGTCTATGAGCAGCAAGTAGTGGCGGCCGCAGGACAGGTACGGGGCAGCTGGGTAGTAGTAGTGCCCTTTATATCCATAGAACAAGTGCTTTTGGAGGATAATCTTCCCCATTTGTGTTCCCAGGCAACTAAAGCCGTATTTATACACATACATACGTAGGGGCTGTTTTTTTTGGTCATTCTGACCTGCCCAAAGCTTTGACTAAAATCAGGCCAATTAGCAACTTGGCCAACCGGAGTTATTTGAAGCTTGGAATAGCAAGTTTTAAGTTATTTTGTATGGGGAAATGGATTTTCTATTTTGGTCTGAATATCTAGCTCCTTTTTGCTTTCTTAAATAGAATGCTTTTATTGAAAAAGTTGCCATACTGACAGCTGTGTCTCTGTCTGATTTTATTCCAATGCTCTCAATGGAAATTCGTGACTGACTGTTTCTAAAACCTAAAGTAGTTAAGCACTTTGGAAATCCATGTTCCACTATTAACAGCTTTGTGGAAGTGAAGTTTTCCATTCCTTTCTCCATGGAATGGTCTTCTGTTTAAATATATTTCAAGGAGACAGACAGTTATTTCTGGTTGCTCACATGCATAGCTTCCTTTCCTTCTCTCCTCAGGAAAAAGCAAAGGGTGGTAGTCAGAGAAAATAAGCCAGTGTCTTCATGTAGAGGGGAGTTGCCTTGTCGGTTTCAAAAATCTGTTGTTTTGGACAGAAGAATTATCAGACATGATAACATGTCAGAATGTTACAGAAATGATAACATTATCATTTTAATGTAATTTTAAAAAGTGGATATTTTTCTGAGTTCAGATGACTGGGCCTCACAAACCATTTTTGTATACCACCACGTTCAAGGTGTTGAATGCCCCCAAGTCCCCAGACCACAGATGCTCTTTTGAAACCTACTGCAGTCTGCATGGCTGATGCTATGCCTGATTTAGGAGGAATTCACCATATTTTTAGTAAGAGATTTCCTTGAACTCTGAGTAGAGCCTAGCAGGGCTACATTGCTACTCAAATGCGACTTGCTCCCACACTTAAGCTGTTTCTGAAAACATTTCTTGCAGTGTATATAACAGTACTCAACCATATATATTTCAAGTGAGGAAACCTTTTGTGACCAGAGACTGGTCATAGAACTAAGTGCTACTGCAGCTTTGCCACAGTTCACCTGTAAATGGGATAATTCTGGAGAGCTAAAATAAATTTTACTGTGGCTATTCTTTAACTTGAATAATTATACTTTATCCTGAATGGTGGCACTCTTATGACACAGGATGATGGAGAGCATTTCTGGTAAGAATTTGGTTGAAGGCTGCTCTTACTTGCATGCTCTTAGAATATAATCAGTTTATTTTTATGCTAAAGGTATGTCAAGTTAAATAAGCTTTTTGTGATGCAGATGGCTATACCTACTGTGCTGCTAAGGAGGAAAAGCTACATCCAAACGACATTCAGGTCGATCCATACTTGGGATATCCTTGACTGGGATAGGTTTATGATAGAGTTTTGGGTTATCCCTGAAATTTACTGAAGGAGATTCCCTTTCCTTTTCTGTCATTGCTAGCATTCAGAGGGTTTTGCTGTCCCTGTAAAACATGCCTTTGTTTTACATACAGGGGGCCCAGATCATTGTTTTTCCTGAAGATGGAATCCATGGCTTCAACTTCACCAGAAGATCTATTTATCCTTATTTAGATCTTTTTCTGCCTGCGCACTCTGTGAAGTGGAATCCATGCAGAGAGCCGCACTTGTTCAATGACACAGAGGTAAACGGAGGAGTTTATGGTCATTTCATTCTTTATAGAGGAGGATTTTCCGTACATACCTGAAAGAACATGAGCTTATGTAACTTTATGAGCTCTCTGGGCTTCCAAACTACCCCCAGCCTGAATCTTAGTTAATAGTAATACCTGTTTAATGTGATACCTTGTTAGTAGTTTACGGTGAATTGAAAAGGAAGATGCTATTTTATATAAAACGATGTTCAAAATGTATCTTCCTTTTTGATTCATTCCTGTTACTCAGTTTTAATGACTTCTTTCACGGGTAGAAGAGCAATCCAGTTCCATGACTGCATGTAAAATCACACATGCAAAGTAAGACTGGATCAGAAGCCCTGCTATAAGGCCACAGCATCCTGGACTAAAATGGCAATTTAATTCCAGTGGGATTACAGAAGGTGGTCTGCAAGTTACAAAACCAGTGTTTTCACCTAGTCCACTGAATTTGAAGTGAAAATAACTGTGCTTAGTAACACAAGCTGCATTCCTATTAGGGCTGCAGTAGTCAATATAATGACAGTGCACACATGCATAATTGCTTATTAAGACAGAATTTGCATGCAAATGCGAATCACAGTTTAACTGGTGACCTACTTTGGCCTCTGAATCTTTATTACCAGTGGTTGGGCATAAGAAATCAAGAATTTAACTTGATATTTGGATGCTGTTTGAGGTTTGCAGTACAGGGGTTCTTTGGGTTTTGCTTTACTTAGCCTGAACAAGTGTGATTCAAGACATAGAATACAGGCATGGAAAGCTTTTTTTTTTTTTTTTTTTAAATTTTCACATGCTATTGTAAGGTAATTTGCTTTCTTTAAAGATAACAAAACAGTGATGTGTTTTAATTCCCTTCCATTATGCTACTTGGATCTTTCAGCACTATCCCCAATGCCAAATTTTCATTTCAGTAGAATACAAAAATATAAGATTCAGCTTTTATTCAAAATACAACTTTAAGCTGTAATGGTACCCCATCATAACCTAAAAAGCCATTCAGAAACTTCCCTTCAGTCTGATTTAAGGCAGCTGATAGGTCTGGATGCCGCAGTGCAGAGTAAAGAAGTCCAGAGAAGTTTGGGTGTCCAAAGCCAGGATATTGGGTTCGTCCTTGAGCAACAGACTTAGCTGCTCAGCAGCATTATTTAACTTGGAGGATGAACCTTAGCCACATCTTAAGTCCTAATAAGTTATTTGTACTTGTTTGTTCAGAGTTAGCTCCAGCTATCTGCATCAAGCTGCATTGTACTGGGCACACTTACCCCTAAAGAAAATGAATCATAATGTACAGATTTCTACAGCTTGGAAAAAACATCCCAACAGCACCATAGTTTAAGTTCTAATATTTCTTTGCTACAACTAAGCAAAACCCACTGGTTTATAGCTCTGCTTCTACAGGATTATGACTACTAACTTGCAACTATTTTTTAATTTAGAGAAATATATGTAATTGCAAGAACAAAACAATTGCAGGTACACATGATTACTGCTTGAGATTTGCCTTTCTAAATCTGTACACATAGACAAGTTATGCCATCTTGTCAAAGATTTCAGCTCAACTACCGTGTTTTTCAGCTCTTGTACCAATCAGAAGTTTCTGAAAATTCAAACCCTTAGAATAGGAGATACATTTATTTATTTACCTTTCACTGGAAGCAAAACCCAGTGCTGGTTTGAAATTGGTATCTGAACTGCACATGTTGGTTTAGAAAGCTACGGGTTCCATAGCCTTCGCAACAAAATTATCAGTATATTTAAGCTTTACAAATGAGATGAAATGAGTTCAATTTTCAGTTGAAAATAATGTGAAAAGTATTAAATATGGCCTAGCTGCTTAAGTAATACTTACCCCTCCATTTTCTGAAGTGTTTACATTCTCCCAAACTCTCTGTGCAGGTCCTTCAGCGGCTAAGCTGCATGGCCTTGAAAAACAAAATATTCCTAGTAGCAAACTTGGGCACTAAGCAGCCCTGCGAACACGTGGATCCTCACTGCCCCTCGGACGGGAGGTACCAGTTCAACACCAACATGGTGTTCAATGCTGACGGAGTGCTGGTAGCTATGTATCGCAAGCACAACTTGTATTTTGAAGACGCGTTTGATACCCCTCCAGAGGCTGACTACGTGCTCTTTGATACCCCTTTTGCTGGCAAGTTTGGTGTCTTCACTTGCTTTGATATTCTTTTCTTTGAGCCTGCGGTGAACCTTGTCAGGCAGTACAACGTGAAACAAGTTGTCTATCCCACTGCCTGGATGAACCAGCTGCCGCTGCTCTCTGCTGTAGAATTCCAGCAAGCTTTTGCAACCGCTTTCAACATCAACGTTTTAGCAGCTAACATCCATCACCCGGCCTTGGGCATGACAGGCAGTGGCATCTATACTCCAGACAAATCCTTCATCTACCACAACATGCAAAGCTCTAGTGGCAAACTCATAGTAGCAGAAATCCCTGTCATTACCCCAGATCACAAAACCAATTTGGAGAGTAACAAAATACTTGGAGAGAATTTATATCACTCATACTCAATGTTTACAAGCATCTTGATGGACGATCAGGTTTGCTACAAGGAGGGACAAGAAGTCCCCTGCAGAGTATCACGAAGTGGAGAGTCGTCGCCTCCATTTTATGCAGAAATGATGTATGACAATTTTACTTTTGTTCCTGTACAGGAAGACAAAGGAGAACTCAAAGTCTGCGCCAACACGCTGTGTTGTTACCTACGTTACCAGCAAACTGTTTCAACCCACGAGCTGTATGCTCTGGGTGTCTTCGATGGGCTCCACACCGTGCACGGCACCTACTATGTGCAGGCCTGCGCGCTCGTCAAGTGTGGCGGTCTGCACTTCAGCTCTTGCGGCCAGGAGGTCACGGATGCCACTGCTTCGATAGATTTCCATCTCTGGGCAAACATGAGTACTCCTTATGTCTTTCCTTTACTGCTCACCTCTGGTGTTACCTTGGACTTTGCTGACCACATGGGCTGGAAAAATGACCACTATTTCATAAGCAAAAATGGGACATCCTCTGGCCTACTGACAGCTGCTCTATATGGACGCTGGTACGAAAAGGACTAGCACGAGTATTTGACTGATGCAGAAAACTGCCATCCAGGTTTTCAAGGAAGATACCTTAGCGTGTAACAGGTAACAGGTTTCTCATTTGAAGTGATAACCAAAGCACTTGGTCTGAAAGGCTCTATACCATCGTGTGCTGCATCTTGAACACTTACATCCCAGAGGAGCAAGAGAACCACCCTGCAAACATAAGAGCTTATGTTTTGTATTTGGAAAATATTATTTCTTACTTTAGCTGAATTTTCTTATTTTGATTTATAATCCTTTTGGCTTCCTGTGATCCTAGTCAAGGTAGTCTTAAATCTCATCCTCAGCAACATTTGCTGATTCTAGTTCTGCTTTTATTATTAAATTTAGCTATGAATTTCAAAGGAGTGAAACCATGCTCTAATAATACTGCATAATAATTGCAGCCAGTTGTTTCTTTCATGTTTGCTGATGACTGCTGCAGAATTACATTTTTCTTTTGTTACTCTAATGAGAAATACAAAAAATTGTTGTAATAGGCTCTGCTAATCCTGTCATGTCTCAAACTGAGGAAAAAAAATATAGTCTGAGTGGAAAACCATTATAAAATAAAGAAAAATGGAAAGTTTAGAGTAACAGAAGCATCATGCGACACGGATGAAGCAATAGAGCATGCATATGGTGAGGTTCTGATTTCTGCCTAGTGTACAAGGATGTTTTTTTTCTCAGTGTCAAACTCAAATTTGGCACCATTTACTGGCAAATCATCTGTAACTCCATTCAAAATCTGTTTCTTGTATATTTGGAAAGTAATTGCATTTCAGTGTTATAAAAATCTGTGGAACAATTAGTCTGGTGGAATAAAAAACAATCAAATAAATATGAAAACCTACACAGCCTTGAGATAATTTCCATCCTGCTATGCAAGGCATTGTGCTTTACAAAATCTCAGCAATGAATATTTACAACTCTCCTATATACTATTTAAGTATTTCAATTTTCCCTATTTAAGGGAGAGGTCTTTCAAGACCATTTTGGCTTTGAGAGATCTTCCACATTGTTTATAAATTCATTCAGCAAAGCTGTGAGCAGCACATAATGGATTGTGGGATGGTTTGCAAGGTTTTTACATGAACACTTGGTGCCAGATGGCAGGTTCCTGCTGCAAAAAGAGTAAAACATACCATTCTTTTCACAGCAAGAACTAGATTAAGTACTATAAAAATTATATCATGCTAAGTTTTACTGTAGTGAAGAAATTAGGAAGACTTGAAAAAAATAATATTTTTGCATCAAGAAAATAAATTATTCTTAAGCTCTACAATTTTGCAGAGTCTTATTGGCTATTAGGACTTTCATCCATTTGATGGGTATTCAGTTACTAACCTGTTAACATGTTTTTTTCCTTGCTCTGTGGTCTAGTTCCTGAATTTTTAAGTTGCATTTTAAAGTTGCATTGCTGAAAGATGATGTGCTTTCATAGAACATCCACAATATTTCATTTGTTTTACAAAAACAAGGAACCTTCTCTTTCTTGATCTTGCATTAAGAAAGTTGTCTTTAACCATGATATTACCTACCTTAAATGCATCACACTCCTCCATGTTTGGAATAGGACCACATTCTGATAGGAGCCTTCACTTTTACTCACAAGGCTCAGTCATCGTCCCACTCACATTGCTAGACAGTATGAATCTCCTCCCCAACATGCTTTTTCCTTTCTTTTTAAATAGCAATGACCAAAAACACGGAAGTTGAAATCTGTGGCATCACTGGATAAATACTAGTGATGGAAAGATACAAATCATGTACTTCTGAATACCTAAATGGAATTATCAATTTGTAGTAAAAAGCAGATGCATCTTTAGGTCTAAAAAACAGATTCAAAAAAATGTTACTGAATGTGATCAGAAAGCATACTTACTCCAGATGGGAGCAGTGATGGAAGTGGGAGAAGGCATGATTTCTGCCTGCCTGAGGAAACAAGGACATTGAGCAGCACTGCTTTCCGCATTTCCCTGTATTCCATATCCAAACCACTGGCTTTTGAGCCAGCACCCTTGGAGTTTTTTCCCCCAGTCCTGCCAGGCAAGCAGCGAGTACAGAGTCTCAGTAGCAACAATGTCCTCAGCCTCTGCTGGAGGTGCCGTCCCACACGCTGCCCTACGGCAGCAGGCAGTGCCTACTGAGGTAAGAGGCCGTCTCAGAGCCGCATTAAAGTCAAGCACGGACAAAAACAACTTTTAATGCCAGATTCTCACAGTTCCTTTGGAGCAACGTAAATCCGACAGCTTCATTAACAGAAATGAGCGATTGTTACCTGCTAAATATAAGCAAGCAGACTATGCAGCAGTCCAATCCTGATTTTCCACAAGAATATGAAGGAAAGTGAGTTAGCTTTAACCTTGATATTTAAGTAGATCTCAAATCTATCTCATGTCATATCTTATCTTTCAGTTACTACCTGCATCCTCAGTAGGGGCACAAATCCCCATACTCTGAAACATTTAGAGTAGCCCAAGGCAGAAATCATGGGAGTCATTTCCTCCAGTCATCTAATTCCACTAAAAGACAAACCACATGTTGCACATACAGTCAATGAACACAGGCACAAAGAATTAAGGAAGCAATACTTAAAAGAAACCAGAATGTTAAATTATGTTATTATTCCTTTAAAACGACTGCAAAATTTGAACCGCTCGCCTTTCACTTCAGATTTAAAAGGATGGCAAAGTCTTTGTAAAATAGACTATAAATTCTAACAGTTAAACAAAAGAGACTGCCAGAAGTGCTTAATAGATACAAATAAATTATTCATTAGTACAACTCACATCTGGGTTTTATTATACTCCGTAAAATATACAGGAATCTTGATGTACTGAAAGAGTGCAGGTAAATACAGTATTCAAGCAGTCACTATTTCTATGTACATGCTCATTAATTCTTCAAAAAACCCACAAAATTATCAAATAGATCAAAATATTGTCCCATGTTTCCACACTATGTTCAGAAAACCAGCTGATAATTTACAATATAATAAAGATTTCCAGTTTCACAATACAAAAAGGATAAAAAGGAAATTCGACTCAGTTTGTAGTAATTTATTTGTACTTTACCAGGACATGCAAGAATTCCTTGCATGTACATAAACAAATTCACTTGAAAAGTAACAGTTATAGTTAAAGCAGAACCAAATAAAGTAAATACTTATATTTAACAGACAAAACTTCAGTTTACTTATGTCAGTCTTTCTTTCTTCAGGCAACTGAAAAACCACAGTAGTCTGTTATAAATTAAGAAAAAAATAAAATCTTCGGGCAAGTCTGAACTACTTCACAGGGACTTGTTTCTTCTGATTATGTTCTAAATGGAGCACAATAAAGATACACAGCTCTTCCCACGGACCAGACACGGTACTTTTTGCTAATAGGGAAACATACTTTTAAATTCACTTCCCCTCCCCACCCCTTGTATGTTTAAAAAAAAAAAAAAAGGGGGGGGGGTGAGGGGGAAAGAAAAGTGATAAGGACATACAAATTTAATCCTAAGTATGATTATATGATGTAAGGAAGTGAACAAATGGTTGAAAAGAACTCAGTCACAACAGGCATTATCAAGACATTTTTTTATGTAGTCTTGTACTTCAACTTACTCTCGTGTATTTTAAATTAAAAAAATCTCAATCCAAAACCCAAAAGTTAAAAAATCTAAAACAGTGCAACAATTACTGCTTCCCTCCCAGATTTCCTACCCCTTCCCTTGTTTATTACACTGTACATGTTTCACCCTGACTCCACCTTGTTAGCTGGTTTAATTTTAGTACTATAAAAGTATGACAAGTTCATTTTCATTTCATCTAAAAGAAAAAGAAAACAAAACTTAAAATACATCTGTTTTTTACGGTACATTTAATAGTGTCTGAAGGCTTTTATATGATTAAAAATAACCCCAAAACAGAACAAAACAAAACACATTTTAAACCAAAGCTAAGCTTCTTTCCCAGAAGTAGTTAAGGTTTGTTTAAAATAACTTCTCAATTAACCTGTTCCAGTTTCCACAAAAAAGGTATTTAATTAAAGAAAAATCTTTAAGTTATTTGGTCCTTTGGCAATTTGCAGCACAAACAATGCCTACTGTACCAAACTCATTTATTGCCTTCAAAATGGTTTTAGTTTTATCGATAATATTTAAACCTAACATCCTCTGTGTTGTACAATAGTGTTGTTCATTTACATCAAGTAGGGTGCCCAGTCTGCAGAAATTCCTTCTGGCACCAGAAACAGAATGGTAGAATTAAATAAAACAGTTTTGACATTCTTCATTTTACTTTTTTGCCATGGATTCCAAGTACTTATTCAAGAATTTAGGCTTTTTCAGCAAAATATTCTCTTAAAAATCCTCCTACAGTCTCACAGTTTTTTTATATGCAA
>VWPW01022588.1:0-12663 GCA_013389825.1 Crypturellus undulatus
GCAGAGCGCAAAAAGAGCAGCGTGAACACCAGAGAGACGGCGCGAGCTACCTGATTTACACTAAGCAGGCAGCTGTCGTATGGAAAAAGGCACTCCAAGAGGCACCCCATTGCCAAGAAGTGTTTTGCTGATGGTGTGTGTCGCTGGCATGAGCAGAGCTAAAGGGGCAGGTGGAAACAGGAGTGAGAAATAAAGAGCAGCTGAGGGTGTGTGGGAAGGAAGGAGTCATTAAATGGATTAAAGAAGTCCAAAGAGGGATGGACAGCTGGAAAGAGAGGTGGAAGCCTTTGCTCCTGGATGCGCTGTGCTCCTCCAGGAGCAACTCCAAGCAGGAGGACACAAGGCTGAGCTTTTCCATGGGTGCTGATGTGAGAACAGGCTGCAACCGTGGAGGAAAGGCAGTTTTCTCGGTCCCATCATGTTGCCGTGTCCTCAGAAAAGCCTCTCTCAGGTGCTGTTTTTAACTTCTCAGAGGGGAAAATCCAAATGTTCGCGCTGTCCTGGAATGGCCTCCCTGGATACTGGCTTTGAAGTCAGCCTATAAGCAAAGGCAGCGCAAGGGCAAACGCAGAGCAGAAGGAAGGCTGCAGCAGGTGAAATCTGGGCATGCAGGAAGAATAAATAACATTTCTAAACAACAGAAATACCCTGGGCCCATTTAGAACAGTGCAGCAGAATGGTTTCTAGGGAATAAACCTATTACTTCCAGACCTAGCCAGACTCCTACACATAGTTTGGTTAGGACCTGTCTAATTATAGGAGCATGGAAAAGTACTGCCAGCAACACCAGACTGGAAAGTATTTCGCTTTGTAAATGTATTCATGTGTTGGTTGAACAATAACAACCTCTGGGGAAGCCAGTTTGTATCTAGCAAGAAGGCAGCTCTGTAATAGGATGCAGAGAGGGTAGATGCGAGTGAAGGCTGTTTTGGGATGAGCATGGGGATGCAATTCCAGAGCTCTGGGCAAAATAAGTTTAACGCCAGCACAGGAGCGCTGAGTTGTGAATCACCATTGCCCAAGAGTTAAAAAGTTTCCCTCTATTAAAGAGTAGCCTCAAGGACCACATTCGCGCTGCAGGAACCTGCAAGGATGGAGGTGAGATGTTAAATCCTGCTCTCGGGGGCAGGAATCTTGCTGGAGCAGGGAAACTTGGACCTTCAAGTCAAGGTAAGCATGAAATCATTCTCCCCCTCAAGATAGTGTCCCACTGCTCCCCATTTTCAGCTCTCCAGGTCCTTTATGTTCTGAGAAAGAAGAAGGAGCCCAAGGGATGGCCAGGCCAGGAGACCCTGGTCTGAAATCTTAGCTGGGGGAAAAGGAGTCGCTGAGCAAACTCCTGCCTTTCTTAAACATAGTGACCTCCATATCTAAGGGAGAACTTAATTAAAATGAGTGAAGGTCATAAATGTCTGGGAGGGGGGAATGCTTGGGGGAATCAGGGATTCCAGC
Organism: Crypturellus undulatus; assembly: GCA_013389825.1. NCBI lineage: Eukaryota > Metazoa > Chordata > Aves > Tinamiformes > Tinamidae > Crypturellus > Crypturellus undulatus. Next base: position 1,453 of record VWPW01022588.1, read on the forward strand.
AGCAGAAGAGAGGTGTCCACAACGCAACGTCGAGGGTTTCTCGGGGCTAGTGCTAACCCCACTCCCACCAAGCGAGACTTGCAGAACTTCCCTTACAAGAGCTCTTCGAATTTTCACTGTAAATCTTTCTTAAGAAATGTTTGTTCCTTGTTCCTTTGACCTTGCTTGCAGCATAAGGAAGATGTTTTTGCAGCACAGTTCTAGGAACAACATCTCTGTATGCTGTTATTTCACCGTGGACTTTGACACACCAAGCGGTCCGTACAGTCTGAAAGCTGAGGCCAACTGGAGGTATACAGGACTCTTGTAGAAAGCTTGGATATTGTCTGAAAAACAGCTTAAAATGACTTTTTAACAAGTTATTGCATTTGATGTGGAGGAAAAAAAAACAGGGACCTTGAAACATTTTTCTTCCTCTTTTTAACTTTCTGTAGAAAGCAAAATACAATGATCCAAGTCACTGAGTGTAGTGAATTAAAGTTCTCATTCAATGAATTGAAAACACCTTAAGGAAGTTGAAAGCTGACTGGTAGAGAGACATTCTGAAAGTCTGAGGGAAGATTCAAGAGGCTGCCCAAAAGGATAATTGGGTTTAAGAGCATTGAAAGCAGCTTTGGAGGAGCAGGTTCGGGAGCATCCTTGCCCTCATGTGAAACCGGCCTGTTTTTACCACCAGCCCTGCCCAGAAGGGCGTTAGCTGGTGGACCAGCCCATTCTGATATTAAACCAGACATGACTCTGGTGTCCTGGTTTCTGCCAGATCTCGAGCGAACCGTGATTCATGGCTTTGAGCTTTGAAGGAAAACTGACTCCTTTTGCACCGCAATTTGGAGAGCCGTGCGATGAGTCTGTTAGGACAAGTCTCCCCTCTTCCCCAGCCAGGAGATGATGATCATGATGAGAAATCACATCACCAGAGATCTTCGGGTACTGCATGCAAGCGTCAACCTGCCTTATTTTGGCTGCTTCAGCCATAAAAATCACCACGCAAACCGGGTAACTAATTGCGAGTGGGTATAAATGGGCATCCATAGATTTATTGCCCATTGAAATCTGAAGACAATTCTCACCCCACACCCAAGAAACACTACGCAGAGCTTCTGCAGAAGCACTGGGATACCCGGCACCCTAAAAACAAGGATGGAAACACAGCGAGCAGTAAAAAGATGGGCAATTTTTACCGATCCTCTGATCCAGTCGGTCAGCTCCACTGCCTGGCTGGTTCTCACAGGGGGCTGCATCCCTGCAAGCTTTGTTCTTCCTATATCCCTCCCTGACAAGGTACCATTGCTGTTCTACAGCATCTCTTGATTCCTTTGGGATTTGTAAAGGAAAGCTAAATAGCTGTAAATTGCAATTAATTTCTCACTAGGCACAACACCCTGAGATTGCTCAACTACATAATAATTTGCTTTCCTGTCTTTGGTGGGGAGAGTTTTTGACACAGAAACATCAATATGTTTTTATTCGCCCTGAAAACTGCTGGAGCAGTAGGTAAAGAACAACTGTTTCCAGGCACCCGGTGAGAAAACTGTTGCACAACCATGGGGTTGGCCAAGCCAAAACCTGGGCAAGCCTGGGCATCACCAAAATACTTTTAAAGTCTCCCACTTATTGAATTATATATGCTAATGCATGCATTTGCATACATATTTGCAGCAGGTTTACTTGAACCAACTCACTGAACTGTTAATCAATGTTTTTCTCGGCTTCCTCTAAGATTTATTTTTGAAACGCGAGTGATAATTTATTATCCACTCATCATAATATCTTTTCCCAGGTGTTCAATGGTCTGAACTGATCGGGAATGCTAAAACTGATGCCATTTAGGGCTTTTTTTTTAAGTGATGAAGTTAAAAAAAGGATCGGGTTCAGTTGAGCCTTGCTCCCTTTCTCCCTTCCTTTCTGCAGGGATCACATGGATCCCATGGAAACAGCTGGGTACGGAGCTCCCGGGAGCTATGGCCGATCCCTGGCCTGAGACGATGCTGGGTCTGAGTAATCTGGATATGTGCAGAAAAAGGTCATTTCGAGGGAGGATATGCATGGGAAAAAGCGGATGGTTTACAAACAGTAGAAATACCCCTTGCAAAGCACTCCAGATTGTGTAAACCAGCTGGGGCCAGATGACTCGAGTAGAGTCAGCCCCAAGGAGCCAGGCTTTGCTGCCCTGCCCCAGTGCTCTGGTTTGCACAGCCCTCAGATCAGAAAAACACGGGTTTTCATCAATCTCTATTCCAATCCTTTTTCCCTACGCTAGGGAAAAGGATTTATTTCAAGACCTTTAGCCTTGTAAGCTGTATATAGGGCCGATCGCTTTAATCATATTTGGAATAAATTTGATTTGGAAAGAACAGAACTTTAAGTCGGGAAATGTAGCAGGCAATAGGATAAGAGGCAGTCTAATGCACTGGTTCTCATTTCCTTTATTTGACTAAGCAAAACCGGGTCCAGACGCTTATTGCTTAATGAAATGTCATCAGGCAGCATCAAACAGATTAATTTCCTAAGCTAATGAACAAGCCTGGAATATCCTTTCACCCTGCATCTTCCTCAAATCCTGAACCAAAGCGTGCCAAGCGGAATAGAAAACATGCAGAAAGACGTTCTGTGGAGGAACCTCTGTGGTCCTTCCTCCCCAGTCCCCACTTTGCTACTAAATGAGAAGGAAAATTTGGCCCTTAAATAGCAAAAACGGGTTCAGCTGGTAAAATTCCCTGCCAAGGTGATGGGAACACAACCTCCAGCATCGGAAGGGTCACTCAGGAGGGAGTCAGCATCACTTTGGTGTAAGAGATGTAGAGAGAGGGATTCACTCAAACCCACGCTAAAAATCAGGAGGGTTGGAGTGAAATATTTGAGTCTAAAAGAAAAGAAACTACCAACAGACAAGTTAATTTGGTATTTAATGATTTCCCAGGCAGAAGTGCACTGTACCTGCTGAGTCAGGAGCACAAACCTCCCTTTGGTTTACCTTCAAAAGGAACCCCATGGAAGCAGCACAGAAGCACATCCCGAGGCACGGAAAACATCCCAAGAAACCTGCCAGATGTCTTCCAAGGATGTCCGAGAGCGCCCTGCAGCTAAAACAGCAAATAAGGAAATCAGTAAAAAGTGATTGATGGACTGCGCCATCAATAAGAAAATCTTTTCTTCTAACACAGCAATAGAAACGCGGAATTAGATAAACAAGGGAGGCTGAAAGCCACTGACATGGCAGAATGCCCTGCAGACTACTCGTTCCAGGGCTGTAATTGAAAAGGCAAGTCAAGCCAGCATATACACTGATTTATATGATCTAAACATAGTCGTTAAACAAGAATGTTATCTGATGAAATTTGCTAGCGTGACGGCCAAGCTTTTGTAAGTGAAAACAAAAAAATACTTCAGGTATTAAAAATGCAAGGCATGTATTTTGGCATGTAAAATTAGATGAGTCATTGTTTAAGACAGTGACTTTTAATATATGTGGATGTTAAATGAATGATGTTTGATTATAATTCCTCTCCTGAGATATTTATGGGTATAATTAGACAGATATTTTAGAAATTAAAGGTGATGGAGTTATAATGAAAGACGTTTTCATTTCAGCGAGGCTTAAAAAATACAATGACCGTGACGCAGGAAGTGTCCCTGGAGGACAAGACATCCCAAGGAAGAGCAGCTATTCCAAAGAAAGAATAAATACAAATAAATCCCAGAATCTCCACTCCAAAACTTGAAAGCTGCTTACAAAATTTGCAGCTGATGCGAGACTGCACAGCCCAATGAATGCAGCATTTATTTCTAATTAGCATTTCCTAAAGGAAAATATTGAATGTCACTGGGGAAAACAATGTAATCAGAGATAACATGACAGATCCCTGTTCCCATTGCTCTTACATATGACTTAACTGCTTAATCACGTGCGCTGCAGCTCGTGTACTGATGCTCTCTAAGGAATGGAGATTGTACACCAGTTCCTGCTTGGTAGCTCTTGGTATTTCTGTTTTCCAGCAGTGCAGCCCTGTCAGAGGCACACGGAAAACACATTTTTGTAAGTCTGGGCTAGAAAATCTTAGTCCCATCATTGGCAAGGTCGGGATGGTCTAGTCAGAAGGTGGCACATGAATCAGCTTACCCCTGCGTGCAGGTGATCACAGATGCACCAGCAAACATTTCAGGCATGTGTCTGACCCTACCATATCCTCCCAGAAGCCAGAAATCCTCCAGGGAAAAGGGGCTGATGCTTACTGAGCCTTCACACCGCGCAGCATGGAGCGGGGACAGCGTGGCTTTGGATCCAGATGCGGAGAAGCAGGGAACACGTGGGATCCTGGAAGCAGCACTGGCCTCAAAGCGCACAGGACAGGATGCTCTTCCCCTCCGTTAGGCATCTTCCTAATAACACATTCCAAAAGGGCTCAAGTGATGTCGGTCCCAAGCGGAGAGGCCAGTGCCGTGTCTACAGTGCTCCCTGTGAATGGGTCTGCACGGAGGGCTGCAAACCTCAGCAGAGGATTAAAGACATTTTACTTGTCACTGGAGCAAAGACAGGGCAGCCGAGCCTGAAATAGCTCCTTTGGAGAAGGTGTCGCGTTGGGAGAGGCTGCCAGGCAGGGCAAGGGCTGCAAATAGCCCGTGTGTCACCTGCTGACTGTGCTCCATCGACTACGCTTGTATTTTGGCTCGGATCTTTGGTCTGGGAGGACAACAGACACATTCATCATGAGCTGAGCTGGCCAACAGAGGGTTAAGTTATTGCAATAAAACTGAACATCAGCTCAACAAACATCTAGGAATGTATTTTCTAGGCAAAGCTGGGCTAGTCCTGCTTTTTGGTATTGTATTTTCTTTTGGATCTTTACCTAAGCCTTGGCAAATACACCTGTGATTGTTTTACTACCAGAAACAATATCAGGAGACAGGGAACTCAGATGGAGGTCAAGGTACCCTGGGCAGAGCAAATGCCCTGCAAGGACCAAGTCCTCTGCAAGGTGTCCCAGGCTGCCAGGCTTCAGGGTACATCTCCCAAGGGATATGGATGAGCCTGATTCCACAGAATAACACAGATTAGGGAGGGGGTCATGAAGAGGACTCATTGCACAGCCAGAGCTGCAGCGATCAGTAACACAGGGCAGAAAAAGCAGCCTGTGCTGTAATACGGACACAGGGAACAGCAAAAAGCCACAGCCAAGGACCAGCATCGTCCTCCTGGGGCTGCATTCGGATGAGTGGAGCTGATGGTACCACTATCCTGTGCTGAGCATGGGAGATCCCACAGCCCACTGGGGAATCGCCTGCAAATTCCATAGAGAATATTCTCATACGCGTCATCCTTAGATACTTCATGCTTCTTGCCCTGAGCTCCGAGCATTAGGAATGACTAGGAAGGACTAACCAGGCAGAGGGAGCTGAGGTTGCAGCTCATTCCTCAACAGGCCCCGCACAAAGAGGAGGCTCCTCAGGCATTAGGTCTCACTGGCTTGAAAAGGGCTGTTTCTCAAACAAATAAGGACCTGAGACGCTTTCTTGGACCCTCTATGTAGCAAAAGGCTGTTTTACCCAGGAAATAGGACATCCAAAAGAGGTATTTTAGGAGTTCGCTGCATAACATAAGTTTTGGTGAATGGAGGGTGTTCTGTCACCTGAAGAATCTGAATGGGACACTAACCATCTGGCTTAGATTTACTGCAATGTATGTGCTGATTTAGGCTACAGTTCCAATGCCAAATTGCTTTTCTTTCTCCCCACCTGCACACAAGTCCCTCAGCTGATGCGCAGGCAACGAGAAATCCTTTAGGATTCTAGAAATGCCTTTGCCAGCAGCTGTTGGAATTTCTGATTTGCAGCAATAATTACGGGCTGGGGGATACAAAAATACGGGTTAGTGGTTGTCCATGGTGGTGTGATGTGTCCTTAGTGTTAATTGTCTGCTTAGATTTTGGTAATTAGCAAATGAGCAGCAGTCGCCTTCTGTTAATAGTCTTCAACCTTTCCCAGTGGTGAATCTCCCTCCTGCATTTCAAAACTTTTCTTCTACAAGATAGACTGAACTTAACTGTCTAGTTTCTAGCTGCTTTGGTCTTTTTTTTCTTTTTTATCTCTTCAATATTATTATTCAAATATGCTCTGGTGCTTCATACCCCACCTTTGAGAAAACTCACAGCTCAGGCAAGATTATGCTTATCAGGCAAGGGGGATTTATCAAGAAAATATCATGTCAAAACAGTTTTAGTCTTGACCATATCAGATTGGCAGGACTCATGAATAAGGGAAAAGCAGTAGGCATAGATCTTCCTACCGGGGAGCTCGTGCTGCTGTCCCACGTGGCGGTCTCAAAACTAGACGTGAAACTGGTGCAAATTAGGTGCAAATTCGAGAGGAAGAGCAACCTTGTAGACTGTTGGTGACAAAATTCAGCCAGATCTTGAGAAACTGGATAAAGAGGGAGCAGCAAGGATGACAGGCAGCAAGGAATCACGGTCAAACAGGGGCAGGATAGGGATGAGGTGGGAAACGATGCTCCACATTCCCTTGCGCAAAAGGGGAATTCTTTGTGGCTTGCCAGGTTTGGGAGGGAGCTCTAAGCAGGAAAGCATGGGCGGAAAGGGGCTCTGATGTCTGCACGTGGCTCCTGTTCGTGCAAAGCCTCTTCAGCGCTCTTGGGCAATCGCCGTGATGACGTTTCCTCCCACCCTGTTATTTCATGATTTTATGACCCTATAAACCGATTTTTTTTTTTTTTTCGGGTAGCAACTGACCATTTTCCAACCTTATCTGCTCACTCTAGAAGCACTTTCCCCAAAGCTCCAAAACTCTCGTTCTGCCAAGAGAAAAGCAAGCCGAAGGGCTCTCCCCTGAGGCGGGTCAGGCCCCGGTATTTCTCAAGGTCCTGCTTTTCCCCCAGACCTCGTCCACTCTCTGCATTCGGTCTCTCCTAGGAGGGAGATGCTCCTCGGGCTGCAGAACTGCCAGAAATACCCAGGGGCTCCCCCGGACAACCCAATGGCCGGAGTTAAAGCCGAGCAGCGAGGCACATCCCTGTGACTCGTGTTTGCAGAGGGTACAAGAGCCGCTCGGGTGCTCTCGTCTTAGGAAGCCCTTTTATGTGATCTCGCTAATAAAATCATCTCGAGTCATCTACACACAGCGCCACGAAGGAGGAGGGTTTTGCTAGGGAAGATGCATTGCAAGAATCAGCTTTGCTTGGAAGAGCCGCTCTCTGCATCCCTCCACGTCCTTAGCGAGGCAGATCCCATCCCCTCCACACTGTACGGCTGCACGGGAAGGGCACCCCGATACAGCCTTAATCTTGTTTTCAATTTTGTGCTTTCCAAGGTTAACTCCGTGCAAATCTCCGTCCCCTTCTCGCCTCGACCTTCACCTTGACGTGGAGGAGCGGTGGCTGCAGCAGAGCACACAAGATGCCCCGGCGCGTGACGCTTGGTGCAGTCTAGACACCACAAACCCTCCCGCCGACGCAGCTTCCCCAGGGACACGGCAGCAAATCCTCCGGGGTCACGCTGCCCACACAAAAGCATCATTTTCCCCATCTTTTTTCTTTCCAATACTCTGCACCCCGTTGCTAAATGCAACCCCAGATGCCCCTGCCCTTGGCTTAGTTTCTGGTCAGCCTCAGGGCGAGCTCTTTGGCAGTGGGTTCCCAAAGCCACAGCCATCAGCTTCACCCCACTCCCACCGTGAAAACACTAGTTATGCAGCTGCAGGGTAATGTGATTAATCATTTTCCACATGATGCTTAGCTCAGACTAAGGTTTGCGTGTCAGTTTATGTAAAAGCATTTTTTTTTCTGCCTCTTTACAGCACTTCATGGGTTTCCACAAATCAGCTGAACCCTCCTGAGATGACAGAGCTGGAGGGTCCCTGTGGAAATCACCTTACCAGGGTGTTAGAGCTGTGCAAAGGCAGTGAGTAGGGGCTGCCAGGTCACTTGTGGCAGAAACGGGGGTTTGCTCGAGTGCAGAACAGCCAGAACTTGCAGTTTTCTGCTTTCTTCATACGTTCTGCTTCTCTCAGGGTGGAAAAGAAAGCCTGTTGCAATATCCACATATCCTAAAAACAAAAGCTTCTGAAAAAATCAAGTAATTCCAACCTACTATTTGTGCACATCTCTCCTAGTGTCATTAAGGGTAAAACATATGAAAGACTATACAGGAATTCAGGAAAATAAATGCTCTAGTCACGGAGAGCTACAGCCACATTAATAAGGGTCAGTGCTTGTGTGGTTCTTCTCCTTCCATGGTCCCAAGGCTCTTTCCAACATTAAGGAAATCTCCACAACATCTATGGGAGCTTGCGGTTCCTTTAGCATAGCCCTAACAGCACTTGCTGCCCCTCTCAGTCCCTGCTGCAAAGGTACATCCCAATGTTGCTTTTCAGCCTGTTCTTTCAGGTTAAGTGGTGTAAACCTGCCTGCCTTGCCGGGTTCTTGTTCCTCATCTATCCTGAATGACGGTATTAACTGCCTTGAGGCTCAAGCCCCCCATGCGTTAGGCCCTAGGGAAGGACTGGGAGTTCATCCAAGATCCGCAACTTTGTTTGGTTTACTGTGCTATGCAAAAGGTCAGGACTCTTCAGGGCCTTCCTACATAGCCAAAATCACAGGAAATTTAGAGGACTCGACTTGAGGGAGTGGGAGGTGGTTTCTCCTCTTGTTTGGACTAGCGCCGATGGCAACGCGGGGATTTTCCAGCCGGCAGGGCCGCTGCTCGGAGCTCTCCAAGCAGATGGGCAGGGACAGCGCACGAGAAGGCTTCGTTATGGTCACGTCTCAGGGGACCGTGGTAGCATTCAGCACGCAGGGCTGCAGCGTGCAGGAAGACTGCCCTGCATGTGCAAATAAAAGCATATAGCTCGCATTTGAAAGAAATGAGGAGCGTTTTAAGCATTTTCTGCATTGTCCCTGCAACCCCCCGCTGCGAGCTGACAGATGCAGGGACCCCAAGAGGCCACGTCTCATCCCGCACTGCAGGGAGGCCCCTGGAAAGCAATTTCCTAATGTAAAGTAACATTCAAAATCGTCTCTCAACCTTCCACCTTCTGATCCGTTCTACTTCAGCGCGTTGAGAAGAAAAACCTCCGTTTTGTTTTCTCGGATATCCCCATGTCCCTGTCGGTCACATTTGACAGCTACAAATTACAGGGGATTTGTCACACTAGAGGCACAGGAATTCTTTTCACAGCCCTAACGAGGCACAAATCACACATTGTAAATCACACATTGAGGTAGTTCCTAGAGATGGGACTGAAGTTTGCGCCACTTTCTGCACAAGTGAAGACAGAAAACAAACCCTGAGGAGCGACACTCCAGGACTCTGCACCCAGTAGTGAGTTTTCAGCAAAAAGTCGAGCTTCTGGCTCCATCTGCTGCTAAAAGACAGAAAAGATGAGGAGTGAACAAGCAACGGCGACTGCCAAAAAGATGAAAGGCAACTAAGGCATGTTTTTCTACTTAGCTAAACCACTAACACTGTTGTTGAAAGACAAAATAGAGATTGCTTCATCACGGAAACTTCTAACAGGTTCAAGATGTGCAGTTCTTCACCAGGTCATGACCAGTAGGCGTTTAATTCCTTTAAAGCAAGCAATTTATTTTGGTAAGTTTTAACTTTAGAGAATACTGTTTGATGACATGAATCCATGTTTCTGAGGCTGGAAGGATCCCCAGATAAAGGGCAACGCCACAAGCAGGTCTCCCAGGACTGCTGGAAAACTTGCAGTATGTTTCCTACCTCCCCATTACACATTTCCTTCTCTCTTCACTGTTCCAGGTAGTGCCTTTAAAACTTAAGTTTACATTTATCCAAAAACAGAGGGTTTTTTTTTCCCTGATGGTGTATATATTCCATGATTTCATGCCAAAAAAAAATGCACCTCCCTTTGCCAAAGTGGCAAGGCATCTAGCACAATTGTGCATTATTCCTGCAAGGAAATCTTGTACCGACTGCAAGGAAATCTTGTACCGACATCCACGGCTGCTCCAAGGAACTTGTTACTTGCAGAGTCACTACTCATCTAAAGAAGCATTTCACGTGCTATAACTCATGTAAACAAATATCCAAAGTTACTTTGCAGAAATANGAAATCTTGCACCGACGTCCACGGCTGCTCCGAGGAACTTATGTTACTTGCAGAGTCACTACTCGTCTAAAGAAGCATTTCACGTGCTATAACTCATGTAAACAAATATCCAAAGTTACTTTGCAGAAATAAATGCAGGCAATATAATTCAGCAAGATGAAGCTTTTACAAACAAGTCCTTAAAGCAACATTTTGCAGATATAACTTTGGCAAATGTTAATGCTGTGTAGCTCTTGTTAAAGAGACCTAGAGCATTAGGGTAAGTAATCTGTTTAAATATTCAGATCTTTCAAGTTATCATTTTAAATATAATTTTCAATTATACCAGGAAAAAGGCATCAACAAAGAAAAGTCATTTCCACAGAATCATCTCTTATACAAGTAAGAAGCACGGGGAAAAGTACTGAGAAGATACAGGAAGGGCATTTTCTGAGCTTGTTTTATTCATTTCTCTGCTTCTTCTAGTTATGATGCCAAAAAAAAAAACCTCACAATATTTTATGAAATAGCCTGTGTATTTTCTTTGCACGTTTCAGAGTATATTTATTACATTACTTTGCAAATGATTTTCAGTTCTGCCTGAAACTGAAACTTTGAGCAGAGCCATTATGCGCTTGAGCAATATATAAAACAAGCACAAACCCGAAAGTGCCACGGTTCTGGCACTGAGCAGGTAAAGGCATTTTAATTGTCTACATTTTTTTGGTAATAAAAGCCCCGAAGAAAACTTCTAAGGCTAATTAAAGTCCCAGACAACAAAAGCAGAGACTGATTTACAGGAAGATTGGTTATACGAGCAGCTGTAATTGAGTTTGAAGCAGCGTTGCTGAAGAGTGGCCAAATCCCACTCACCACGTGCTTGCGTAAAGAGCACAAAACTCACTTGACGTGATCAAGGGAACCTTTCTTTTGCCTGCAACCTCCCCAAACCCAGGAGGTGGTGAAGGCAGATCCCTCTCTGACAGCATTGCCAACAGCCCAGGAGCAGCTGGACGTTTCCTTGGGCCTTCCCAGCTCTTCTCGTTCTCTCACCGGGAACATTTTGGGTTTTTGTTGAGGTGGATGTTAGCTGTGGACTGAGTGTGCAGGAAAGCCAGCTCTAGGTTTTGACAGCTAGGCTGTAATTAG
>VWPW01022589.1:0-71850 GCA_013389825.1 Crypturellus undulatus
AGGCAGGTCATCTCAAGCACCAGCTGGCTGGTAGGTATGAGAGGACAGGGTCAGGCAAACGTTAGCACCACTGGCAACAGCAGAGCCTNAGGACAGGGTCAGGCAAATGTTAGCACCACTGGCAACAGCAGAGCCTGTCTCCCATCCATTACCCAGCCCAAAGACAGTGTATTTACATCAGCAGTCAAAGAAACCTCCCTGCCTCTACTGCTAACTTCAGCATTACCAAAATCAGTTCTGCAAGACTGGGGGAGATGAACCCACAGGATTCTTCTGACAGGAGGATCACTGTGGCAGTATGGCAGTACTTGAAGCCCTAGCTGCCCACCCAGCAACCTCCCGTCCACTCCCCACTATCCTCTCACCTTTCCCCTGCTCTTACCTGCAGAGACCATTGCCTTGAACGGCCTCCAAGGTGGTGACCCTGGAGCTACATTTGCTCTCGTGGCTGTGGGGAGCTCTCTATGCAGATGGCAGTGCTCGCCCAGGGGCTCTCTGCTCCCTCCAAAGCCACCAGCTCAGCACCCTTGTCCCTGTGAGGAGACGAAACTCAGGCTGTACTGCACTAGAAAGCTGCTTGTGCCCCCTCTGTGCGGAAATGCTGGCTTCCTAGCAGATGCACAAATGGTGAGAAGTGACCTCTCTGTTTCTCTGGGTCAGTACGACTGGCGAGGACACTTGGTCCCCTCCAGGAAGGAGATGGCAGGAGTCCTGTCCTTGGAAGGAACATCAGCACAGCTCACCTCCCAGATGGAAGAAGAGAACGAGGCACCAAAAGAAGGAGTGAGGCTGCAGCTGTACGGGCAAACACACGAGGTGCACACTCGCCAGTGCCCCTGCCACGGCACGGAGCAGCTCCGCAGCAGGCTGCTCTCCATGCTCATACAGGTGAGTATCTGCTGGTGGCACCTGCAAGTTTCATGGATACAAAGTCTAGTCCCTGCACCAAATGACAGCAGGATAAGGCAAAAGCTGGTGTAGCTGGTAATAGGTGAAACAGGGACCATCTTTAATTGAGGGTGTTTGTATGGATCTAAAAGTCCAGTGCATCAGATGCTCTCTGTGCCCGAATCAATGTCCTCTATGCAGACACAAAGTTTTTTATTTGCAGGCTGCCTGGCTCACTGCTTAACACACATGAGCACAGAATTGCTGTCCAGAGGTGCTAAGGCCACCGTGATGGTGGAAGGAAACAAACACTTCCTTCAGCTCCTCTGAACTGCTCCTCCATTCTACAGGGTACCTGGGAACCAGCTAGGACCTTGTCATGAATCATTTTGGTCCCCACTAAAGCCATTTTTTTTCAAAAAGGAACTCAAATGAATTCACCCCCCCCACTTGCCTCCCTGTAAACTTGCTCCAGCCACACCCTTCTCTAGGGAACAGTCCCCTATCTGAGGCTCACACGGAGACCCACTTCACGATTATATTAGAGTACCCCTAGGGATGAGAAATGCTAATTCTTGAGGTGTTCCTGCCAACCTGCGTGGCTCTGTAGGCAAACAGCTACTCAAAAGAGAGGATTAGGAAGCTGCACGGTACTTGGGTCACCATAGTTACCAGGAAGCATGAGGGCTGAAGCACCACAAAACAGTGAATTCCCAGAAATTCAGAGACCAGACTTGTGAATATGGACAAAACAGGAATAGAATGGCTGTCGAAGGCAGAACAGATCAGCCTCTGCATTGAAATTGTATTTCTGGCCTGCCAAGGATAAGACAGGGCCAGAACCCCCACAAGTTATAACTTCTCAGGCCCCAACAGCAAGCACAGTCCTTGCAGCCTGCTTAAATCAAGTGGGAGCTGGAACCATGCTGCCCAGAGGTCTATGGCCTTGTAGCTGGACAATGTACATAAGGTCTTTTGCAAATCTGCAACCTGACTGCTCCTGGGTCTCCTTTCTTGCTACCTGTCTCCATTCTATGCTGTCCCTCTAGAATCAGAGAAATGTGGAACCTCTGTCTAACCCCTGCTGGCCCCTCACCTACTCCCAGCAAGTGCGGTGGCATTCGGTGCACACTGGGCCCTGTGCTGTCAGCAATGACAGCCTGGACACCCCCAGATCCCAGGACATGTTCAACGTCACCGGCTCCAGCAATTCTACTGCCTGCAGGAGACTTGTACAAAGTCTGCTCAACTCCTCTTCATCCTGCAGCTTCTTCAAGTTTTCTTTTGACAGTGTTTTCAAGCCTCCCCGGACCAAGTTTCTGGTAGGTTCTCATTTACACTGGGCTAAGCAATTGGCATGAAAAAAACCTGAAATTGGGCCAATTTGTCACTCATAAATATAGTGGGACCAGCCAAGCTGTACCCTTGGCTAGCCAGGAGTGCCAGCGCTCTGCCTGGTGCTGAATACCCAGTGCTAATGCTGTAGACATGCATGTCCTGCCCTGTCCCCTCCTCAGGGCACACTGCTCAAAGTGGCACCCCAGGCTTCCCATCAGTAACTGTGATCCCAGGGGTCAGCAGTACCTGCTTGTGTGATAAGGTCTGGGGGGCCACAGAGCCATAATGGAGCTCCCGTCCTGCACCGAGCATCTCCTCCCACAGCAGGTCTGTGGGGAACCCAAAGGCCCTCTGCCCTTATCTAAGCAGTCACCTGAGGATGCTCTGCCACAACTGTTATTCTATAGAAAATGCTAAATCTAATAGTCAAAGTCACTGGGATATTAAGACAGGACCAGCTCAAGATGCTAGGGTGCACAGAATGCAGTCCAGAGAAGGGATGTGGAGGAAAAAATTACAGAAATCACCACAATTTCCTGCCACCAAGAGCATCCCATGGATTTAGTGCCAAGGATCATAAGGATTAGCCAACATAACTTCAAGACAGGATCAGAAGAGCTGCTGTATTCAAGTTAGAAAGAGTCCAGCTTCCCTCTTCAGATGGCAACTGATGCTGCTTTGTCAGTGCCCATCAAACACAGACAGGCAGAAAGGACATCCTGGAAATATGTCCCGTGGCTACTGCCACTTATCTTCCCTTACACCCTGCATGGGGATCTGCCAAGTGCAGTCCAACCCAATGATTATTTCTGCTGCTCTTACAGGTGATTTCTGAGGCCCTGGACTTCCTGAGAGAGGCTGTACCTTCTCCTGACTTGAGCCAGGCAGTCAACAAGCTCTGTGGGATGTCTGCCACAGAGGTAAATGTGCAATAACGTGGTGTGCAGGGATAGAGCAAAGCAATGAACAATCTAGCTGTAAAAACTCATGTGATTCAGGCTGACAGAGCTGTAAGTTACTGACCCCCTCAGGGGAAAAAAAATGAATTTGCCTGCACTTTTTTTCTTCCTTTTTTTTTAACTTGGAGAAAACAGGCTGTAGTTATTTCCCTTCCTCTCAAATCCCAGCTGTTGCTAACACCTGGGCTCAATTAAATGAAAAGCCACAAGTACTTTTATTGCATATTAGGGATGGAGAGGCAGCCTGCCCAGTCTTGCTTATACGTCACCTTGTTCTTCCTGTTGTCCCTCTTTCCTTACATGCAAGGAGCCCATATACTCAATCTAGAGATTTTCCTATTTCATCTAGGCCCACAAAGACTGAACCACAGGGGAAAATGGCATCTCTTTTGCTAGCCTGGCAACTTCAGAAGTCACCCTCATTTGAGCTGACAGTGACCGAGTACCCCTTCCACAGCAACATCCACATTGGCCATTCTCTACAGCATTTAACAATGGGTTAGCAAGGCCTAAAACTTTTTTTTTTTTTTTTTTNGCATTTTACAATGGGTTAGCAAGGCCTAAAACATTTTTTTTTTCTGGAGAGAAGAGGAAGATCTTAGTGTTCCTGATGACATAAAGACATTAGCTCAACCTAATTAGAGAGCAGAGACTCACCAATGGCTTACCTGCAGGACAACTGGAGGAGAGTGGGTTGTCAGTTCTACTGCTCTTGGAACTGCCTGATCTTTTAATGAGATGGGGACAAAGACACAGAGGTGATGGTGACTCTTAGAAAACAGCTCAGTGGGTATGGGGCAGCATGGTCTCAGTCTGCACAGGACACAACCATGTCTCCTCCAGCCCTGCAGTCAGCCCAGAGCAGGACACGATGGGTTTTAATCAGGTCTGAAATTCAGCTGATTTTTCTTTCCTTCCCCTTCCACCTGCTTTTGGAAATGACACCAGCTAGTCAAGGAATCCAAGACAAGTCTGGATACACTTGCTGATTACTGTGCTGTGTCCACCTTCATCTTCCATCTGAGCACGAAGGGATACACATCTGACCTGAGCAGCTCCATTCGGACCGCATTCCAGGAGGTCAGTACTGGTATTCCAATTGAGAGGGAGGGTGGTTTGTATAAAGTCAGACTGTCGCACTCCCACAAGCCCTAACCAGTTGTGTTTCTCCAGCAAGATATTTTCATAAATTAAATTAACAGTTCTAATGATCAAAAAAATAATGTCAAAGAGGTAAGATTCCATTTGTCTCCACTAAAAATCAGATGGGTCAAAAAAGCCTGTGACCAAGAGCTGGGACAGAAGATAGATTAGTTGCTATTTAATGCTAAGGACAGAAGGGTGATATTATTTCCCAAGCCAGGAGATCCTGCCCTATCTCTTCGCAATCAACTTCATATCAGTAACTGGTAGAGGTACCACTAAAATTCCTTCGAGATCTGGAACCCTTAAGGAAAAGGGAATTTGCTGGAGGTCTTTTAAATGTTTTCCTTCACAAAAATAAAGCAAGCCCATTCCCAAAGTTGTTCTCAGCTTCTCAGCTCACTGACAAAGGTAGGGTGACAGAGCCCTGGAACAGGCTGCCCAGAGAGGCTGTGGAGTCTCCTTCTCTGGAGATCTTGCAAACCCGCCTGGATGCCACCCTGTGCCCCATGCCCTGGGTGTCCCTGCTGGAGCAGCGGGATTGGACTAGATGATCTCTGGAGGCCCCTTCCAATCTCAGCCCTCCTGTGATTCTGTGAAATGAACAATCCCACACTATCCAAATATGGCCACACTGGTAATAGTGGTTCTATCAACTATCTGAAAAAGTCAGATTCACGGTCCACCCAAGGAGTCCAGAGATAAACTGCTTACAGCATAAGTCTGAGGCCCATCCAGGAGCCAGAGGGAAAGCTACCAACAACATACTCAGGAAAATCAGTAAACTGAAACCACAGAAGGAGCAGGATGCAGGTGCATCTCCAGTGCAGCCCAGGGGAGAGGCAAGTGCCCAGGCCTGGGCATAACTGGAGCTCCCTGGCCAGGGCGGAGGGTGAAAGCTCCCGGTGTGGCTGGCCAGGGCCACAGCAGCCTGTCACTGCACTCAACACCCTGACAGTGAGAGAGGCTGCTCTCTTGAGATTTCAAGTCTAGTCCTTAGATCAAACTCAAAGCATGTTAGGCTTTAGATCTGTTCACAGAAACACAGCTGTGGTCCTGACTTAGGCTTCTCTGTCTGCTTCTTTTCTGACCTCTCCTTTTTATTTCAACAGATTGGTGATATATCATCTGGCTGGACTCTTGGGTACCTATTGACTCTGAGCAACACCATCCCACAGGACAACCCAAGCTTCCTCAAGGGGATTGAACCAGCGATCTGGTCTTTGCTCCTCATCCTCTTTGTTGTGTTGCTCACTGGCGCTTTCATGCGCATTTCATACCGAGTGATGGCCAAGGAAAACAGCTCCAGCAACAGCAACAGCAGCGTTTTTGATGACATTTGACTGCTGTTCCAAGACTGGATCTTCTGTGAGAGCACAGTTAACAAGGTACAAATAGAAAAACACACGTGTACCTCAGTGGGAGATGCCAAGGATTTCCTGCAAGACTCCAGAGCCTCAGTGCCTTATTTCAACCTGCTGCTCAAGTGCTAGCACTTGCACTGCTGTAAACAGAGACAACAGATCTCGCTCTGCAGGAAGCCTGAGACTCCCAGTGGATGAAAAGCAAAACATTCTCCGAATGATCAGCTCGCACACATCTTGCTTGGACTACAACTAAGATTACAGGTGTTCACACATCAGAATTATACCCTCGAGCAGTGCTGTAAACATAACTATAAAGTTAATATTGAATAACCTTTTTCAGTCAAGAGGTGGTTTCTGGAAGAGGCGCTCTGTCTCTTCTGACTACCAAAGAGGAGATTCCTGCAACATCTCCAATAATAAAGACTGAAACTGCCTTAAAATACAATCAGAATGTAGCAGCTAATTGGCTTCCCTGTTCTAGAGAAAAAAAAAAATCAATTTTTTTTCCTGCTACTGCTGATCCATTTTTCCATCTGAGCCAAAGTATGCATGCCAGCCTCCCTTCCAGGGAATGCTCCTTCTGAGTGATAATCCTTCAAAAGCAATGCTCCTTGTTTAGTGGTAACGGTGCTACTGTCAGTGTTACAGTAGCAGGCAGAAGTCCTGGTGGAGATCAATGCCTTCCTGTGCAGCACACTCTAAAAGGCGGTATTAAGAGAATCTCCACCACTGCAGAAAATATACAGAGCACCAAAGAAGAAACAAAAGGCACAGAAATTTAGCTGAGCTCCTGTCTCTCAGCTAAGCCACAGTAACTCAAGATTACACTTGTCAACTTAAACTCTTTCATCGGGGGTTAAATTAATGTGTTTTATCTCACATTTGCAAAATCTGGGGACATGCTTGGCTCAGGTTCACCAGTTCATTCAGTTGCACTGAACTGCCTGTCATGCTGACTCTGGAAGGTAAAGTAGTTCATCTAATATTGCCCTTTACAGAAAAGCAGACCCAAGAACAAAAGGTGAATCTCCCAGCTGCCAGTGCAATGACTTCTGTGTTAGACTGCAACCCAAGTTACCTGATAATCCAATACTCAGGATTCCTCTTGGACTTAGCAGTCATTCTAGCTCCTCTGGTCTGCTCTGCTCAGCTAACAGATGAGGTGCAGTACAAGTTCACAGGGATACTGTAAAGAAAAGTGGCAGATTCAGACTTTTAATTTTTCAGGCTAATAAATGCTTTCACTATAGCATTTAGAGTTCATTTTTCAGATATTTTCAGTGACTTAAACACATAAGCTCTGTTAAAAGCCAAAGAAATATGTTAAAGGCCAAAGAAAAGCCTCCAGCTCATTTCAGACTGCCTTAACCATGTCTAGTTGCTTAGAGATGCAGTGAGGTGCCTTGTACAATCCTTACAGCTACCATGGTGCTCAAATCCATTCAAATCTGTATATTAATCCTTGTGCTACTAATTCGCATACAGAAACTCCCACTCATACTATTGGTGGGTGTACTCATAAATTTTCAAGCCAGTTAATGAAGATTTGGAACTTGTCAGGCAAGTTTGGAGGGGCGCGGAAGCAAATTTATACAAGCTTCATATTAATTTCTTTGAGTTGCACATTAGATATTTTAATTATATCATGTTATTAAAGATACTTTAATAGCCTGTCTGTGTTATTCTTGGCTAGAGATGAAAGCAGAGGTTTTATTGTAAATACAAAGTGTGGGAGGATGAGGGATGCTGATTTGGTCGCTGTTTAGTGCAGAGATGTTGTGCTGTGCACTTTGGGGTTCCTGCAGACACTCTCTTCCCAGTGGCAGGCAGGTGGCAAATGCCTTCAGATAACCTGGCTGTTGGTAGCTAATGAGTTAAGTCAATATCTTTGATGTGTTCTTTGCTTTCAGCAAAGGCATTCAGGCAGGCCTGCATGGAAAAAGCCTGAGGTTGTCAGGGGCATCAGGGAAATTCCTGGGATTTCACTCCTCCCACATCTGGAAATGCTATCATTAAACACGACGCTGCCCCTGGGACCTGTCAGCACACAGGAGACCTTTGGGATTCACACTGAGAAGGATCTTGCCCGAGAAGGATCCTACCACTGTCAGGGAAATAAATCAGTGAGTGAGATGCCAGAAGCACCTTCATGTCAGCCCAGCAGAGGTTTGCAGAACTAATCCCCAGATTACCTGTAGAGCAGAAATGTACTTAAAGGAGCTTTTTATATCAGCTCATTTGCTTTGAAACAAAGATCGTTGAAACCCTTTGGTATTTGGTATGCAGTATTTCAGTGTGGAAATGATTAATAATGAAGATTTTCTAACTGTTCACAAACCTGGTGTTTTTCGATATAGTTTCTTTCCTTCTCAATCAAGGGTAAACTATGAGGAAGCTCTTCTAGCAAATGTCTGCTCACATGTAATTGCAGTTCTGCTGTTGTTAGAAAGAATCACTAAGAAAGAACTCAAAAGCATTTGATATAAACATTGACATCAGACAGAAAAATCTATTTTAGCTGTAGAAATACAGTAAGTTAGCTGACCTGCAGCTGTCTAGACTGGCCTAAAGTTCATATCAGCATGTTTGCAGAGTACATGAAAACCTTGTCTTTCATTCAGATTATACTGGTTCCAAAGTGTCAGGGTTCCTAGTCATTACATCCCATCCAGATTGCATTTTTTTGCATATTTTTTTGAGCTGTTCTTGGTCTACAGTTGAGAGCAACTCATTCACTTGGAGAGAAATAATGGTACTTTGCCCACAGTTTAGTTCTGCAGTTCCCTAAACCACCACCATAGGAGCAGAATTGTTTTGTTTTTTTCTCCTTATTCTGAGGCATCAAACTCCCTGGGATCATTGGAGAGTATCCTAAGCCTTCCTGTCGGTATTTGGCTGTAGATGAAGTGCTGCTTTTGAGGTTACAGGTATTTCACAGAACACTTACAATGGATGAATCATTGCACTGGGATTTTGAGCAGTACTCACACCAAAGCACCGGTACAGACTTCCTAAGAGATCTTGACAAGTCACAAGAAGGTCAAGGAGAAGTCTGTTCCTCAAGAACTTCACAAAACTTGCCGTAATGGATACCACCACCGGTAATGCAGTGACTGCAACTCTTTCTCTCTTCCAGGTATTGTCCTGTCTGTGAAGACTTACATTTTGGCGGTCAAGGGAAGGTCTCTGAAATTCAAAGCATAAACTTATTTAAGCTGCTTGTGGCTGTTGCTATAAATAAAAGTGAAATCACTTGAAAACCACAACCACTGGTAGAACAAATCCAGCAGGACATGAGAGGAATGACTTTTCCAGATCCAGATAACTGGATTTAGAGTTCTATCAGTTAGTTTTGTTTTGTTTTTATACCATGCCCATGATCATGCATCTGAATATCTTCCAGGGAAATAGGAAGCCATATGATGTTTATATCCTGCCTTGTGGACTATCACTTCTACCTCATGAGCTAATTCAGGATACATGGAAATAGATGAAAATGCTGTCAATAGAACGAACCTACTTGAAAGCTGGAATCAGTAAAACCCACTTTTGCCACAGTTTTCTCTAAAATGTCCTTTCATAATGCCATCAAATACAGAAAAATCAGTGTTTTGGTACTCTGAAAGTGTAGCACAGCTAGTCTGTCCAATGTGCACTAGCACACAGTAGAGAGCATGCAGGTTTGACCTGGGTTCAGCTCTGCCCTTGTGACTATCAGGTTTGCAGCCAGCCTTCTCTCAGTACAGTATTTTCAGGACTCCTGTTCCGTGAGGTGAACACTGAAAACAAGTTCTGGCTCCTGGGTGTGTAATGACAGCGTTTAGTCACAAGAGGGAGGCTTGTTGGATCCTTGTTCGACAGCACCTTAGGTGCACCTCAGCCTTTACACAACCAGTAAGAGCTTGTCCCACTACAGATCATGTTAGGAAGGGGCTTGTTTTGAAACTCGACAAGGAGATCTATGATGTGGACACAGATGAAAGACACTGCAATATGTGTCCTCTATGTGTGAGATGTGAAATCAGCTCTTAGCAATTTAGGAAGTGTTGTCATTACTGGACGAGGCTTCTCAGTAGGAAAATGGGCAGCAGCATGTGCACTGGTGCTTGGGAAAAGGCTCTTGTGGAGACCAGAGGAAGACTAATCCCCAAAAGGAAGCGGACTGACCTGACAATGAAGTAGTGGGGTCTCTGAGAAAGACAGAGGAAGGATAAAATCAACCTCTGTGTGAAGGCAAGCCTTGGTTCCCAGCAACCTTTGTTCTCAGTAGGAGGTGTCACCATAGACCCACTCATGATTGAATTAGTCACTTCTCTGTGGAATTTGTCTCTGGTGAGTAGCTTTCTCCTGCATGAATGAAGGTGACGCCCGTGGTGTTTATCTCTGGACATGTACAGCAGTTCAGCTGTAGAACTTGATGAAGGAAATCTGGGAAAAGTGTTCAAAGTTCACTGTTTCAGGCATAAAGGAGATAAAAATTGAATGTTTGCAGTTAATGATGAACCTTCTGTCAAGGAAAAGCTGTTTTAACGTTATATCCTGTTTTCCAGTAATCACTCGCAGTGCTTAAGCCTCTTTTGAGTGCAAGCTCTGAAGTAACAGGCCCACGGCCTCCTATTGAACAGAGGGGCTCAGTGGAAATCAGCAAACCAAATGGTAGGAGCTCTTCTTCCATGTAGCTATAGCTGAATCACAGAAGTCATTATTAGAGGAGATTGTTGACACCAAGAGCTTACATGGCTGCAAAAGGTAATTAGACAAATTCGTAAGGGAAAAAAAAAGTCCATCAAGGCAATGAAGCAGAATGATCATTGCATGTGGCTAAAGAATTTCCTGACCCACTCACCACACACATGTATGTTCACCCTGTTCATCTTTGGCACCTGCTCCTGATCATCAGAGACAAGATGCTGGCACGGACAGGCTCAAGGCATGATCCTATTCAGCTGCTCCTCTTCCTTCTGCCATAAATCCCACCCTTGTCCCTCACTCACCAGTCTTTGGGAACAGGCCCTCATGTTCCAGTCCCTCCTCAGCAGGTCCCCAGAAATAACAAGTGGAGAGAGAGACCAGAATGACCAAATGTCTGCACATGCCCATGTCATACTTGCATTTTACCATGTATCTGGAGCAGCCCCAGTGCTGCAAACAGGTGCCATCCCCATTCATTCTGCAATGTTCCTCTGCTGAATTCAGAGATTTACCTCTATAAATGCAATTTGCTCCATGCTTGGACTCCTAACAGTCCCAGCGCCATTCTGACCCTAAATACTAGGCTCAGTTTAAACAGGAAAAAACACTGCTGTCTTGTTGGTTGTATATCAACACAAGAATTAAAGGGATTGCTTACATGCCAAAGGGACGCATGATCTCTTTATACCCTGTTGCGTAAAACAGAACAGTGATTTGGTAAAAGAGGAACAAATAATACTCATAAAGAAGGTATCTCCCTGCTGTGCTCAAACTGAGTATATTCACAGCAAAATCTTTTTTTATTCCTTCCCAAAAGTTACACAAAAAACGCAATAAAAAGTTTAAAAATAACTTGTTTGAAAAACAGAAATTCAACTTTCAATCCCAGATTTATCTTTACTACTGTGACTACCTCTGGGTTATAGGGTTATACCTAGGAACTCTGGCCTGGTTACAGTGTCTCCTGATGTTTTTTACTACCATGTTACTGCCATTAATTTATACAACAAAGTTAAGGATGGAAAACTCAGAAGCAGCTAAATGAATGAGGTGCTTCTCACTTACAGCAATAAATAAAGAAAAAAACCTCTAAAAAGTCAAATACTAAATAAAACATATATATGTCTTCAACAAAAGACAGAATGTGTGAGGTGTGTTCCTCCCTAGGTTGGGCTTCCCCTCCCTGCTATCCCTGTGTTTAGAAATGCACTTGGGCATTTTGTTTCATCAGGGCCATGAAATTTGAATTTCTTTTTTCCTCCTAGAATTTGCCCAATTGCCAACACTCTGTGCAGATGGCTGCCCTTCAAGGGAATGCTCCATGTGAGAGGTGGCTCTGGTAGAAACCTGCGCCTTACCGGCCAGCTCAGCTCCTACCATGCGCACGAGCATGCCAGGTTGCCACGGCCTCGGGGTCGCGGGCCAGGAGAGCCTGCGCCTCAAGCGGCTTCTTGATGAGCCTCCCTGCAGCCGGGCTGCCTTCCTCCTCACAGAGAGCCTAGAAATACAGGAGTGTCGCTTTAGTTTTAAACATGCAAAAATATTCCAAAGAGAATTCTTATCTGCTGTAGGTCTGGATGTAGCTTGGGACAGAAGTACTGGCTAACTGGGACAGCATAAGCAAAATATGTATTTTGGATGAATATGAAATGCCTCCTGACCCACAGATTCTGCCAGGGAAACCTGTGCATATTCAAACATAGACGCTGAGTTGCAGCCATCACACAGGGTATCTGCTCTGCTGCATGAATCTCTGTAGCGTTTTGGAGATAGATATAGAAGTCCTAACTGAGCAGGACACTTCCACTTCTCTGTTTTTTTCTTCTTTTTTTTTTTTTTTGCTGCCACTAGGCCTGCTGGGATGGTACCTGTTTGTCACTCTACCCACGACAGAGCAGCCTCCCAGACATTAAAGGCAGTGAGGGCTGAACCACAAGCACAAGCTGTCAGAGGCACAGGTACCAGGGGCTCATGATTTCTAATCAAGCGAGGAAATAGATCTTGGGCACTGATGCACACTCGTTCTCTTTCTGGCTCAGGCTGCAAAAAATAAATCTCTGTATCTGCATGAAAAGCACCAGCACTCGAATAAGCAAATCTGCTGCTCCCCCTGCAATGGCTCCCCCGCTCGCTTTCACAGGCAGTGCTGTCTGGAGCAACCAGCGCAGGGCCTTGCGGATGCTGCTCTGGCCAGGCTTTCCTCACAGTTTACGCTAAAGCCACTTTCCTAGATAGTAGAACACTGCAAGCTGCAAAACACAGGCAAGAATAAACTCCCTCCTGCCTTCTTAGTCAGCGAGAACATGGTATTCAAGTTCTATGTTATTCTGTTTGAAGATGAAAATAGCTGGATGCCATCCTGGAGGAAAAGCTGTCTTTGCTGATTATTGCACACTCGAATGAAATCTCGGGCAAGTCTGGTTCAGATTCCCTCAAACTATATTTGATATTTGAGTAAGACACTGAAGTTTTGGATCTGGTCACCTAACCCACCTGTACAGACACCAGAAAAAGGTGGTGTCAGCGGAGAAAGGGGGCACATCCGAGCTGGAGTGAGGTGAATTAATGCTCTCCACCAAACACGGTGTGCATACAGCCCAGAGACAGCTATTCAATGCAGTGTTTAAAATTAGGTGGGATAAATCTGGACCCAAATGTCTTTGCATGACTCAGCTATCTCCGAGTAAACTGCATAAACTCCTACGTTCTGGCTCCTAGAGTGTGGCATATGCCAATGCGCTTTCCTCCGTCTTCAGGGAGTGTCAGGGCACCTGAGACTCCTGCGGCTCTCCCAGGATCTCTTAGGGCTGCCCGAGACTCCCGTGTTACTCCAGATCCGCTGGGCCCTTCCGAGGGTCTCTGGGGACTGTCCAGGTGCCCCTGGGGCTCCTCTGGGTGCTCCTGGGCTCTTGCCAATACCGTCAAGAGCTATTTTGCCCACATCCCCTAAACAGCAATCACCAACACCCATGTTTTAGGCCAACCATGAAAGGCTGCTCTATCTCCACCACCAAAAGCCTTCGTGATGTTATTCTTGAGCCCAGCGCACACCATGTAAAAGCAATCGAGGTCATCTGCTGCCTCTGCCGCAGTCCACTCCCACATCAAGGCACCAGGCTGAGACAAGCCATGTTTGCAGAGCCCCATTAGGAGCCTCTTTCAAGTCCTAACTACATTATGAAACAGTAAGAGATGCTAGGACTTGCAGGCCTTGCTGGCATCCAAATGAATATACATAAGGGCTGTGCTGCAGCAACCCTCACGGTGCATTCCCAAGAAGCTATGACCAACAAATGAACTGCCTGTGCAAGATGAGCAGCCCTGCAGAGCAGGAGACAGGGGAAAGCAGACGTTTATTCAGCTTGGGATGCTCAAGTGCCTAATAACAGGGCTGGGACTCGCAGAGCCAGCTCAGGAGAGGAGCGTTGCCCAGTAGAGCGCTGTTGTGCCTGCTCTGCAAAAGGCAGACACCTCTTGAGCTCTGTGCGCGTGCTGTTCTGTCAACTTATCACATTCGTGTGTTGGTGTCCCGTGTAGTACGTGAGGAATGTGAGGGTCACACCTCCGCGCTCCCAGACTTCGCGGGGCCCTTGTGGCAGAACCCAGGCTGCTCCTTGGGAGCCAGGGCCAGAGCTGCTCGCCCGGAGGCCTGGGGGGAAAGGCCACCCCTCCGGAGCACCCTCACGGCTCCCAGGGGGCACCTTCCCCCACAGGGGTAGGGCTAAGGCCGCCCCGCTCCGCGCTGCTCCACCCGGGCACGCGCAGCGCCCGCCCCGGCCTGACCCCTTCCCGCCGCCCCGCGGCTGCGCGCGGTTGTCCCGGCAACGGCCGCCCAGCCCCGCCGCCTCAGGCGGCTGCGCGCCAGAAAGTGCTTGAAAGGCGCCGCAGCCCGCGCATGCGCACAAGGGCTTCCCCCCCAGCGCCTCTGCAGTGCCGGCGGAGGGCGGGGGTGGGCGGCGGGGAAGGCACCGTGAAGCCCGCCCGGAGCAACCGGCGCCGCGGCGGGTGCCCCGAGAACGAGCCGGGGGGAACGGCCCGGAAAGGCTCCCCCAAAGGGCGCGTCCCCCTCAGCCCCGCAGCGAGGAGGAGCTGCCGCCTACGCTGCGCAAAGTGCGCACGGGGCTTCGGGAATGAGCGGCCGCGCGAGCCACCGCCCAGCGCGGCTGCGGAGTCACTGCGACGGTTACTAGGACACTTCCCCTCCAGCCAATCAAATGACGCGAGCTTATGGCCCAGCCCGGCAGCCAATCACGCGCGGCATCAATCATTCAATTAAGCCAATCGGGAGGGCGCTAAGCAAGGAGGGGCGGGCACTCGTGAGCGCCCGTTGACTAACAGTAAAATCAACAGGGGAAAAGGGCGTGGCAAACGGGAGAGCACAGTTTGAGTGGCAGTGTTCCAGCCAATCATATCGCGTTACTCGTGGAGCCTCGTTATGATGAGCCAATAGATGCTGCTGACGGGCGCGTGGGCGGGTAAAAGAAGGCTGCGCGCGCATTCCGCTGCTATATAAGGGTTGGCGGTTACCTCACGCAGTCAGAGTCAGTTCGGGGAAGAGCGGTGCAGGGGGAGAGCGCGCTGTACTGCCGCCATCATGAGGGAGATCGTGCACCTGCAGGCCGGGCAGTGCGGCAACCAGATCGGGGCCAAGGTGCGGGCAGGGGGCGGCGGGCCGGGGGGCGGCGGGCGAGGCCCGGCCCGGCCGTCCCTGACGCTCTTCTCTCCGGCAGTTCTGGGAGGTGATCAGCGACGAACATGGCATCGACCCCACCGGCACCTACCACGGCGACAGCGACCTGCAGCTTGAGCGCATTAACGTCTACTACAACGAGGCCACAGGTAGGGCCCGGCGCGCCGCCGCCGCCCCGCCGCCCTCGGCGCCGCAGTCACGGCCTCTCCCTGTCTTGCAGGTGGCAAATACGTGCCCCGCGCCGTGCTCGTGGACCTGGAGCCCGGCACCATGGACTCGGTGCGCTCGGGGCCCTTCGGGCAGATCTTCAGGCCGGACAACTTCGTGTTCGGTGAGTGCGCCGCGAGCGGGGGCGGCGCGGCGCGGTGCGGCGGGCGGGGAGCGGCGCTCGCTGCGGGCTCCGCCGCCGCACACGCTCCCGGGGGGGGGGGGCGAGGGGGGGGCGCTAATCCTGGCGCTTGTGCGGGCACGGAGCTAGGGCGCTGCGCATGATGGCAGCGCGGGGGAGAGCCGCTCCGCGGAGGCACGAGGTGCCGGTGCTCTTGACGTCGGGAGAGCACAAATGGCTGCTGCGTCCCTGGCTAGTAGACGTTTTACTGCGTAGCGTCCGGGCGTTTTAGAGATGCTTCTATGCCACCATCGCTCTGCGCTTGATAAAATGGGCGCATCGCTATAGGTTGATGCACCTACGCTTTGCTTGCAAGCAGGAAGCAGTGGCTGTAATTTAATATGGAAATGTCTCTCTTCCAGGTCAGAGCGGAGCAGGAAATAACTGGGCAAAGGGCCACTATACTGAAGGTGCTGAATTAGTTGATTCAGTGTTAGATGTTGTAAGAAAGGAGGCAGAAAGCTGCGATTGTCTCCAGGGCTTTCAGCTTACTCACTCCCTTGGTGGTGGCACTGGCTCGGGCATGGGCACCCTTCTCATCAGCAAAATCCGGGAGGAGTACCCAGACCGCATTATGAATACTTTCAGTGTTGTACCTTCCCCTAAAGTATCAGATACTGTAGTAGAGCCCTACAATGCGACACTTTCTGTGCACCAACTTGTGGAGAACACAGATGAAACCTACTGTATTGATAACGAAGCACTGTATGACATATGCTTCAGAACACTGAAGTTAACTACCCCGACGTACGGTGATCTGAACCATTTAGTGTCAGCAACCATGAGCGGTGTTACCACCTGCCTGCGTTTCCCAGGGCAGCTTAATGCTGACTTGCGCAAGCTAGCGGTTAACATGGTGCCCTTCCCCCGTTTGCACTTTTTCATGCCTGGCTTTGCCCCACTCACAAGCCGTGGCAGCCAGCAGTACCGTGCTTTAACTGTCCCCGAGCTAACACAGCAGATGTTCGATGCGAAAAATATGATGGCGGCGTGTGACCCACGTCACGGCCGCTATCTCACAGTCGCTGCTGTTTTCAGAGGGCGCATGTCCATGAAAGAGGTTGACGAGCAGATGCTCAATGTTCAAAACAAAAATAGCAGCTATTTCGTTGAGTGGATTCCCAATAACGTTAAAACAGCGGTCTGTGACATTCCACCTCGTGGTCTCAAAATGTCTGCCACATTTATTGGTAACAGCACAGCTATCCAGGAGCTCTTTAAACGCATTTCTGAACAATTTACTGCCATGTTCCGCCGAAAGGCTTTCCTGCATTGGTACACTGGCGAGGGCATGGACGAGATGGAATTCACAGAAGCTGAGAGCAATATGAACGACCTGGTGTCTGAATACCAGCAGTACCAGGATGCTACAGCTGAGGAGGAGGGGGAGTTTGAAGAGGAGGCTGAGGAAGAGGCGGAGTAAAAACCTATGCAAACGAACACCTGTAAATTTTGTTTAAAGCTGTATGAACTCTTTCATTCAAAACTTCTCCTGTCTGTGTTGTGTTCCTCTTCCTGTTTAAAAGTCACTCCAAATGCTGTACAGGCATCATTAAAGTTTTTTTTCGCAGTGCACAGGCTTGTCTCCTCTGTTCCTTTTGGTAAGCTTTCCGGGTGCTGTTGCCAAAAGTAAGAGCGTAGCTGTGGCGGAGGGCTGCAAAACAAAGTGATGTGATGTCGAGCATCAAACGTCTGTCCCTGTGCCCTTGGCAACCTTGTTTTTCTCCCCCGTCTCCTAACAGTAAATGCCTGTTGCTAGTGGCACTGGACAGAGCCTGCACTCTATTCGCAGGGAATTGTATAAAATGACACCAGAGTATTTTTTTAACAAGCCTGCTGGCAGCTGGAGATACAGTTAACAGCAAGGATGGAAGTCCCCTGTAAAGGTCTAAATTTAGGTAGCTGTGTGGGGGTTTCTATTACAGGTGATGGGGCAACTGTCCAAAGTGGTGTGACCTGGAGAGCCCAGCAGCTCTGCAGGCTGCAGTGGAAGCTCTGGCTTGGATGTAGGTGCCTGGAAGCTGCAGCTTAACTCCTATCTGGAGTGTAAACTGGTACTGGCCAGTCCCTGCTCTGATAGTGTGGATATTTCTGGAAGAAGATAAGCCAGCCTCACCTAGGGCTGATCCTCTGCACCCATTTAGCAGCATAAACCTAGCAGAGAAGCTCTAACTTCCTGATCCGGAGTGCTCCATAGCAAGCTCATTCCCAGCTATGGTTGAGGTCAAAAGTAATGCCTGAGATCTTCCAATTTCAGCCACCGGAACATCCCTTAATAGAATCAGATTTAAGCTAATACCTAGTCATCTCAAATAATTTATTCAGCAGGTTGTATAGCTTCTCTTGATCCGGTTAGTACCAACGTGAGCCCAAGTTACACTGTTTTGTTGCTTGAAAGTGTTACCAGCCAAACAAACAGTCACTATGGAGACAACTAGGGTTCAGTGTTAGCTAAACTGACAAAGGAAAACATTTGCTCAAAACGGTCTCATTGAGACAGGCAAGAACAGCTTGCTGTCCTGCTGAGGAAGTACTGCTCAGGGGTCTTAGTTGTGAGTGATAGTGGGTTACGTTTCTGTAACTCCTAAAATAACATCTCTTTCCAGAGTTAATGCTGTTTATCATAAATACAATAGCTTTTTCATAAGTTTTTCATTAGCTTCATAAGAAAAAAAACTATTGAGTTGATAGAAAATGACTTTCAAAGAGAAACAGGCGACCAGGTTCAAGCTTACATACGGGGATACTTCTGTAGAGTCAAAGTTGACAAAAAAATGCTTTTTTTGAAGCATTATGTAACGCTTGATCAGGCAATGGGGTTTTGTCGCAAAGCTGATCTTTAGATCCCCCCTCCCCTTCACCACACAGACTGGACATGTGCCATTACAGCACGATTTTGTTTTTCTGTAGCATCAGAGCAATGGCAGCGTCTAGGCTCAGTGTCTCCTCCCACGGAAGGAGGAATGTGATGACAGAGGTTGGGGGGATTGTTTTGTTCTGCCCGTTTTCCCTATGCCCTGTACGTGATATTAAATCACACCGTTCCTCTGGGCTGTTTTAGTCCCAAAGGGACTGTTAGATGGGACAAGCAGAAGCTGTAGAACTCAGTTCCAGGCAATCTGTTAAATTCTTTGGAAGGCCTAAACGTGATGATTGCATTAGTAATGTTGAAGCATTTAGTCCTACCAGAACTTCCTAGCTAAATCTTTTTCTTATCCTCCTTCAAGAAATTACCAACTACATATAAAACTTACTTCTTAGGTTTTTTATTCTGCATAACTTTACTTAGATGAACCTTTGCAATGCCCTGTTATAAGTTACTAGATTAATAATTCATCATTCTCCACTCATCTCAAATTCAGTTTTGTTACCAGTCTGAGTCCAACCTGCCATGACACTCACTTTTTCTTTCACTTCTTCCCTGATTTCTTATGTTCACTACCATTTTCCTTCTGTTTATTGCATCAGGTACCAATCAACTTAGGTTTGATTATCTCCAAACTTTCCTCTTGCTTACACATTACTGACACACCAGTACTTTGCCCTGTTAGTCCAATATCAACTGTTTGTTTGTTGAAATTTCAGTCTGCCATCTTAATGCTTTCTCTCAAGTGCAGACTTTCCCCTTACCGTTGACAAAGCTACTTTACTCAGACCTCTTATTTTTAAACTTATAATGACAATAGGTGGACACCACAGGGAAGCCACCACCTCTCTTGATGGCTAACATCATTTTACTGCAGTTTTCTTGTCCTCCCAACCTGTTTGTATTACCTATCTTTTGCCTTTTAACAAACATTTTTGGAACAGAAATCACTTTCTTAATGAAGACATTGTGATGTGTACCATAAATCAGGTGAGCTATTACTGAGCACCCTTCACTTTTGGGGGGATTTGCAGCTGGAAACTACAGAGAAACATTCTACAGAAGTCCAGGCTCACAATACAGACCATGGGGTCTCCTATGGGAAGGCAGGGACAAATCCTAGCCCTTGGCAAAGACTGGAAAAAAAAATTACTTCCAGTATGGGACATTTCAGTAACTGCTGTCTATAGCACTATTGCTACTTACCACAACTACTACTTCTAAGGCTAATAAGTATCAGTGACTTTTGTTTGCCTTGGGCTGATAAACTTACTTGGTACAAAGCCTGTATAGAAAGGGATCAGTCCAGCACTGGTGTAAATTTTGTTGTTAGGCCAGTATGATTGAGGTAGTCTTTTGCCAAATTCACAAACTGGGCTTTGCAGTAAAAACTGGAATTAAAAAAAAAAAAAAGTATTGTTCATTTTACAATGTAGTTTGGTTACACAAGTAATGTGATTTGACTTTGTGTGAATGAAAATATTTAAGCTAATGCAAAGCAGTTCTCTTACCAGTCCCATTTTCCTCTGATTAGCAGCTGCTTGCAGCCTCCTTTCTCCCACTTTGCCCCTGAACGTGGTGGAGGAAAAAGCCTCTCCAGTGGTGGGTTTCATAGCTGATGTCCCCCCACAGGAGCCCACTTCAGCTTTCTGCCCTCAAAGCGTGTCCAGGCTCTCTGCAGGCTGAACAACTGCACTGATCACTCTGGGGCACGATCCACAAGCCCCAAGGGCCTCGTGCTCATGAACCTGAATTACCGGCAGCCGACTGTCACCGTGGGAGCTGGACGTCTTGGCTGCTGCAATTCCGCAAATCAGCAGCCTGATGTTCTGTCACCTTCACCTGGTGGGATTCGGTGACTCCCACTCACAGCCATGAGCCAGTGATTCCCAGGGTAGAAGGAACAGAGAGGCTTGGGGAGCGTTAGCTAAAGGGATCCTGGACCTGCCAACTGACTGCAGAGGTCCACCGGAGATAAGGGGACACCCTGAACAACACGGCAGGTCTGCAGATTGCCCCAAAGGGCCAGTACAGCCTCCCCGGCCTCCCGAACATGCATCCTGCTTGGGGGCGAAGGGGCAGCGTTCATGAGCCTGAGTGAGTAGCTGGATCCATCGAAACGCTCTGACAATGGCCTGGATGGCCTGGTTCCTGCATCGCCCTCAAAAGCAGCACTGAAGCAAGAGGATTTCATTATTGCGCCTGAGGTAGACGCTGAGAAATGATCCATGGCACATCCTAGCACATAACCCAGGGCAACGCAGATTTAGGGCAGAAGATTAGTGGCTTGAAGTCAGAAGCCATCTTAGAACTGTCCCAGGAATTTTTAGTGTGTTCCTGTTCCTCGTGTGCCGCAGAGAAGCCCTACGAGCCGGTGACTCCAGCGCTGCGGGAAACCACCCACCTCCTGCCCCGGTTCACTGCGTGGCAGCCCCGGCCACCATCTCGCAGGGATGCGGGGCAGGAAGGATTTGCAAAGAGCACAGTTAGTTTTGATAACGTCTGGGCTTTGTTCCATTGGCTTTATTTCAATTTCTTTCATCTGCACAAGGGAAAGCTAAGCAAGCCAGCCCAGGGGAAAAAAATCAGCAAAACCATCAGGAGGCCACCAGGAAATATCAGCCCTGCTACTGCCTGCTGCTGAGTCATTTACACCCGGCTGAGCTTCTCCGAGTCAAAGAGCTGCCTCTATCTTGGACTTTCTTCTACATCAGACCGATTTGCTCTGGGACGAAGGCACCACAGTGAATCCTAGCGACAAGGAGGGGTAGGGAATTTTCTAGACGGCTTTTCAATAGCTGTGTGACTGAGCCGATGAATCCTCGCTGGCCCCAGGCCAGCGGCTTCTGCATCGCAGTGATTTTGCTCTGCTCCTTCGGCAGCAGGAAGAAGCCTGCAGGTCTGAATGCAGCCTAGCTCCCGGGGGAGGGACTGTTTCTGGTCACGTAGGAGGACTGCACCGCATTGCACAGCGCATCTTACAGGATTGTAGGAGGAAAAAGAGGTGTGCTATACGCATATGTCTGCATCCTTCCCAAAGGAGGAGAAGGGAGAAGATTATAGATCCTTTCCAAACAGCATTGCAACCCACAAAAGGCAGAAATATCCATTCAGGAAGCCACTCATCACTACCATGCAGGTAGGGAAGTGATAAGGGAAGTACAAATAGATGGATCCTGTGATTCTGCATCCAGAGCAACGTGTAAATTGCAAGCCAATAACTTTCCCTCAATAAATTTACTTAATCCCTTTATGAACGCATTTATCCTCCCTTAATGTCCTAAGGAGATGAGTTACACAATGTAATTGCTTATGATTTTTTTTCAACATGTTACTTAACAGGATTTTATTTTAGTTGCACTTATAACCCCAGTTCTAATACAACTAATGTAAATTTAAGCCACTTTCAGGGTTGCAAGGGGCTCAAGACCAATACACCATTGCTGAAAAGAAGATTGTGCACATACTCTACCTGATTTCTGTCAAATTCACTCATGGCATCCTTCACACCCTGGATGTAGTTAACGCCAGTGACCCAAGTGTAGCGGGGTATGTAACCCGTGTAACCTTCAGATGAAGAGGAGAGAGAACATTTTCTGATTAAGAACATGCAAACCGTGTGAGGATCAACCAACCTGTAATAAATATAAAATTTTGGAAAATTATAGGGAAGAAAACTTCTAAAGCTCTTCTATGTAAAGTTAACTATTTCACATGCAAGAGTTATTTTGAAACAGTCTTTTCTATGAATTCAATGAAAATTCTGTGAAAACCTATGAAATGGAGAAAGAAAAAAAGGAAAAAAAAAAAAAAAAAAAAACAGAATTCCTTACACTGGTGCTTAGCCCTCCTTTTGCTCGGTCTGAAATATTTAGCCTTGAAATGGCTGTATTTGCTAGGCGCAGCTGCACGGCAGCTAATGCCTCCAGCTGACACGCCACCTTCTCAGGGGGAAAGCAGCAAGTTTCCTTTCCTGCGCTCAGAGCAACACTCTGCCGGCGCCCATGGGGAAGTCAAAGCACATAACGCATCGTAAGGTGGTTTCATGTATCTGCGATAGCGCATGTGACATCACTCACTGATTCAATGATCAACCTCTCGTGTTTCTAGGAGAGATGCCACTCTCTCTATGGCAGCAGCAGTTCATCCTGCTACCGGCGTTAGCGCAGAGCACACATCCTGTTCTGCCCTCCTGCTTTCTGGAGTGTTTGCTGGCAAGAACTCGCTGTTGTAGGGACAGAGTGACCCTTCTGCCTGCCCACGGGCACCTGCGTCTCAGCATGAGACTCACTGGGGCAACAGCATTACCAAAAATACTGTTGCATCGAGAGGAGCCGCAGCATTTTCTATTCCAAAGTGTTTGGAGAGCTGGAGGAACTGACAAATGTGTCTCATGGATGGCAGGCACGGTGACAGTGTTTCTCCCGAGGTGGATGTGTGCTGCATGTAACCTCACTTTTACCTGAAGTGACTTTCTGTTGGATCGCGTATGGGACATCCAGCCTGGGGAACCGATCGTAGCTCTCTGCATCCACCCATTCAGCCACTGCTGGCAGAGTTGCCCTTTCAATTTTCACAGGCTCAAAATAAAAGCAGAAAGATAATGAACACCAGTAAAATCTGCTCCCTCCTTTGACACCGCAATGTAATTTGCTGCCAGAACCTCCTGCTCACAATCATCATTCCTTTCTGGCTTTACGCTAAGAGCCAGAAAGAATGTCTGTTGAAGTCAAATTACTGGACAAGATCTGTATATGCAGAGCTTGGGCAAAATACCCCAGAGAGAACAAGAGAAGCTTTCGGTGCTGAGCTCCTTTGAAAATCTCTCCCACAAGCTATTTCTTAGAGCAAGGAGCAGGAATGAGTGTTCTTGGGATTTATATCCAATCCAGCTTTCAACTCAGTACGTCAAATCTCTAATCTCTGCCTTCGGTGGATTTGCAGTGCCCCAGCTGACTGTGACACGACAAATGCTATCTTTGGGTCCAGGAGAAATAAGGGGATCAAACAGGTTGTCCCAGTGTCATGCTGGCTGTGCCGTGTTACTCGCGGTATTGAGCCCGATGTTATTTGCTGGGTCAAATCACAGTGCTTGTGTTTTACACAAGGAATACTGAAAACACCAGGGGAAATCCAGGTGAGTCATGAGAGCAGTTAAGAGACCAGAAATATCACGTAACAGAAGATGCCAGGAAAACTCTATTTTATCAAAGTGAACGTCAGTTAGTTGGGCTTTAAGTACCTGCAGAGGAAACATGAGCCTAGCACGAGAGGAATGGTTGGTTGAAATGTACAAGATCTAATGACTAGATTTTGAAGCTAAAACACAGTCAAATGAGAAATTAAGCCATTTTGATTAGGAAGCATAATCCATAAAAACAATTTCCTGAGGATACAGTGGATTTGTTCCTGCTAGAGATGTCACTGTGAATATGATAAAACTCTACACGATGCTTTTGACTTTGGTCCCTCGCCAGGCCCGTGGAAGATTCCCTTTCCACATCCCGTACACTGAGGTGGACCTTTCCATGCCTGGGCATCATGTGTAGAGCACCCAACCGTGCAGCCCTCCACAACATGTGCCTTTTCCACCCAAAGCCTCTTACCTGTTTGATCTCCGGGATGCTGGGAAAGCTCCATCCCTGGACATAGGCCGAGTCAGGTCGGCAGGGAGCTTCCGCTCTCCGCCGTGCGCCGGCTGCGGCTATGTCTGGCAGTCGCCCCTCTCTCTCCTCCTGCGGCGCGGTGGAGGGCCGGGCCGGAATCTCCTGCTCGTACTCGTAGGCCAGCCGCAGGCCGGGATGGCTGGGCCGCAGCTCGCGCGGCCGAGCGGTGTCAGCGGGGCCCGCGCGTGTCTGAGCGCGATGCTCTCCCGACGGACCCTGCTGCGGAGCAGGAGCGCTCGGCTCCAGGGCCGGGTCGGGGGGACTCGCTCCAGCCGCAGCTTCC
This sequence comes from Crypturellus undulatus, assembly GCA_013389825.1. NCBI lineage: Eukaryota > Metazoa > Chordata > Aves > Tinamiformes > Tinamidae > Crypturellus > Crypturellus undulatus. The sequence continues at coordinate 24,281 of VWPW01022589.1, forward strand.
CGAGGGGAGAGATCCGCTGCGAGAGAGACACTGAGTCACAGAAAGGGAGCGGGGGAGCTGGAGCATCCCCTGCTCCTCTGGGGCCAGGGCGGCAGAGGACATGGTGGGACCTGGGACTCATCAGCCCCATCCGGTGACTTCGCCTGAGCGGAGGAGCATCTCAAGGAGTTCAGTTGTTTATAACTCAGTCAAGGCCGTGCCTAGACCATAAAACATAACTGGCTTCCCTACTGGCACCATTGAGCAGCAAGGGAGGAACAAANACTGAGTCAGCGGAGAGGCGTAGGGGAACCGGGGCATCTCCATACAGGTGGCCTGGGCCCACCCTGCTCCTCTGGGGCCAGGGCGGCAGAGGACATGGTGGGACCTGGGACTCATCAGCCCCATCCGGTGACTTCGCCTGAGCGGAGGAGCATCTCAAGGAGTTCAGTTGTTTATAACTCAGTCAAGGCCGTGCCTAGACCATAAAACATCACTGGCTTCCCTACTGGCACCATTGAGCAGCAAGGGAGGAACAAAATAATAAACAAAATCAAACACTTTGCTCTCTTTGGCTGTACCTGTACTGCAGACATAGTCCCGGCCACATCACATGGGGAATTTGCTGCTGCCTTTGCTACCGTTAGTGAAGGAAAGGGAAAAACAGAGGAAAGGAAATTTCAAAAGGAAGGAAAAACTCTCTAGCCCCAGTGTACACTGCGAGCCGGGCAGAGCCCAGCACACTGAGACTGCGCAGGGACGGCTGAGCTTGGCAGCTCGTGTCCAACTTTCCCTTAAAAATAGTCCGTGACGTAGGTCCCTCGGGCTCCCCGACCCGCGCCGGGCCAGGGGCTCCCTAGACCGACTCCGGTTTTCCGTGGCAGTTCTGTGGAGCGATTGATCCTACCCCTGTAACAACCTTTTCCTTATTGTAGAACACTTGTCAGTTTGCTCTTTCTTTAAACAAACCAAATTCCTTCAATTTTTGTTCCTATAGGTCATTTTTCTTTCAGCCCTCTGATTATTACTGCCTCTCCCTGAACTCTTCCTTTTTATTTACATCCGTACTACAGGGTAAAACCCCGCAGGCTGGATGCTATCCTCTAGCTAAGGCCCTAGCTGCAACAAATCCAGCAGAACAACTACCTACCCCATCTAAAATAGCATAAAGTTTGCAAGAGATTAACAACTCTGGTTTCTATTTAGGTTTGGGATCCTTTTACAGTGGTATTGTCAAGGGCTATTCCCAGGTTTGCAACAACCAATAAAAGTGATTTTTTTTCAAGCTCCTGCACAAGTTTTATAGACATTTTACCTTATTATTTCTTTAGATTATTACTGCAAATGTAGAATCTACTCCTCTCTTTTGATCCAGCAAGTCAGGTACTTCAACAAAAGAAAAAATAAAGTAGCTGTGTGCTTGGGAAATCCTTCCTGGTATTACCTTATTTTGTTCTTGATTTTGTAAACTTATTGATTCAGATGGGTTGAATTAAGCACAAAATCAAAAGCCAAGAAAGCCTTCTCTGTTTGGCAGAGGAAGACATGTGCAATCAGATCAACCTCCTCCCACTAATGTGTGTCGATCCGGAGGCTGGGGACGGATGGTGAGGAGCTATTTCTGAACACTCCTGCAGCCTGCTGAAGGGAATGCCGCATGCAGGAGATGGGACACCACCCCTGAGCAAGCAGCAGCTTCCAGGAGAACCACTAAAGCTTCAACACACGGGGATTTTTGTCCTTCTAACCTTCCATCTCTGCTCGTTATGATTTGATGAGTGAGCGACCATTCTTTCTTCGGGCGTCATCACCCTGTTCCTGACTCTGGGATGTCCACGTGTGTCACCCCATGCACTTGCTCTCTGTGATAACCCCTCAAACCTAGCAAGGGAGCCTGTGGAGACCCAGCATCACCGACCATCAATCCAAGGAGCTTGTTATCGTATCCACAAAACACACCTGTCTGGGATTCAACTGATAACAAACCAACAGCAACAAGCTCTAACAGCAAACAGATCTAGAAAAACACTCTTTAGGCTCCGAGATTGCTAAAGGCAACTACACCAATATGATACACAGTAAGATATTGGACCTTAGTAACATCCAATATTCTCCTTAGAAAAGGAATGCCACCCAGTATTAATAAAGTTTACAGTGGCAAGATTAAGGACTTGCTCTCTGACACCTCTATAGCAATAGGTCCTAAAGAAGACATTTTAGCAGATTTAGGTGTTTCTCACAACTGCTTTCTTCAGTGTTTTTGCCAACAAGAAATAAATGAAATCAAAGCTGCAAGTGCTCATGTGTGACATAAAAGTTGACAAATATAAAATATTAATGAAGACAGGATAATGATAGAGAGCAGCCAGGTCAACTGGTTAGTTGGGTCCATTCAAACAAACTACATTTTAATTCAAGGGGAAATGCAAATCTCGATTTTCAGGAATAAAGCTGACAAGCTACACCTGCATAAAAGAGTCCCATACCTAGATCCACGCTAGCAGGACTGGCAGAAATTGGGAGGAGAAGGGTGCACAAAACACTGGCAGAGCTGAAGTAGAAGCAGAAAATGCCCCAGGAGAGCAAGTCCACGCTTAAACTACTCCTCAGTCCTGCTCTCCCTTGGTCCTCATTCCCGTGGGAGCTATGATGTCTCCATGAGAAATGCCACGCTGCTGCGCGGAGATCACCCCTGTTGAGCGCGGAGCTCTCTGCGCCAGAGGAACCCTGGACTTCGGTTACAGAACCTCCCATCTTGCTGAAGGGACCAAGACCTGCCCCTGCTCACCTGGATGCACAGGGATATAATCTGGGACCTCATGCTTGGTGCCCGTGAAGTCCTCTATGAACCTCAGCTTGGGCAGCGGTGCCAGCAGGGAGTGAGGGCTCTTCCGAACGCTGGGATCTGTCAGTAGCCGAAAAGTGGTTTTGCCAAAGGTTTCTCCAAACTGGTAGCTGTACTGAGGCACAAAGCCCTCATACCTGAGGAGGAAATCAGAAGGAGCATTCACTCATATGACATCTGAAGATGTCCTTTCCCCGTACAGAAAGATTTAGCTTGTTGCTTTGCACATTTGAAAGAATATGCACAGGAAACATGGGAATGGGCTTTGCAGGGCTGGAGGCCTGTGAGCACAAACACGTTTTTAGCAGAGTGTTGCCCTGCAGGCAGCACCGGCACGAGAGCGATGTGGCTGTGCATGAGGCACGGGTGCGCGTGTGTTCGCACAGGAGTGCAGCCCCTGGCTCACAAAGCCACGGCTGTGCGGGGGCACAGGCTCGTGCAGGAACACAGGAGGAGCCAGGGAAGGCCCCTGCAGAAGCACATTGCATATGGGACAGTAGGAAACCTTCCAGCGGGAGCATGGCACCAAGCTTGTCCTTTGGAGATCCTCAATTCTGATATTAAAACATGCTTCAATTTGAAATCTGGTGAACCCCCTTACAGTTATAAAACACAGTGAATGACGGGCAATTTTCAGATGTCTCTTGTTCAGTATTAAAACTCAGGTAATGAAAAAAAAAATAACCTGCAAGCAATTCTGTCCCATATCCTCCTAAGGAAGCAGAGGGCAGGACAGGGCCCCGGCAGCAGGTAGAAGGGCCGCACGGTGGCCACGCCAGGTTGCAAGGAAACGCTCATGGGTGACTGCTCAGGGGCAGGTCACTGCCTTGTCTGAGACCTTTGTGCAAGGCCTGAAGTGACATTTTAGCACAGCCACAGGCACCTGCCCCCCTTCCCATGGGCGCCAAGGCCGCTCACGGCTGGGCTGCCTGCCAGCTGGGGGGCATGGGAGCCTCTCGCTGCAACTAGCTGGCATTTGCCCCATGTGGAGGAGAGGGTCATGGTCCCTGCAGGCCAGATGTGTTAACTCTCATTTTTCTGAGGGTAAATGGTCTAACCAACCTCAGCATCCAGGTCACCCTAGTCTCTGGACAAGAGAGACCCCCCAAGAGGGCAGCTGCTTTCCCAAGATGCTGATCCCTCCTTTTCCCAGGCTCAGGACAGACAGTGAAAGTTTCAGCCTCTCCATAGCTAATACTGGGGAAGGAGGATTGGGCCGTGGGGCCTCAGGGAAGGAGCCTGAGCTAAGGTCTAAAACAGAAGCTGTAAACGCTCCCAACATCAGAAGGTTCCTAATGGGGATGTTGTTCCCCTGCTCAAGGAGGAAGGCAGAGCTGCCAGTTGCAACACGGACAGAAACGCTCCATCAGTGCTCCTGCCGCGTGTCTGGGGAAGATGCTGGATGATGCATGAGTGTCATAAGATGATGACTAAGTGCTTTCCCTGCCAAATGCATTAAGCAGCAGCTAGCCAAGGTATGCATTTGAAGCTGGCAAGCTTCCCTGTCCGTCTGCAGGGCAGGATCTTTATATCAAGAGCTGGTGCAGTTGCTCTGCGGCCCATTTCTCATTGATTTTTCAGTAAGTCTTGGAGCATGAGGAAGCTATGCTAGGAAGGTGAAGCTAAGCAAGAGCGTAAATGACATAGCCCAAATAATTACAGGCTTGTCAGAGAGATTTTGATCATGAACAAAATAATGGTAGGGCTGAGAAAGGATTCAATTTATAAGCAATTAAAAGCAGGCTGATCTAAGGAGCTCAGGCGAGTCAGTCTGGGTTTGTGGGGAATGGATGTGCCCCATAATTCACTTACAAGTTCTGCTGTTGAAAGCAGTAGAGCTTCGGCAACAGATCTGGACTCCTATGTGCTGCATGACTTTGTTACACACGGTATTTTCATAAAGACAAATTCTTTATCTTTTTGATACAAAGACGCACCGTTTCTGTAGTTCAGGCTCGTCTGTTTCACTCACAGACCTCAAAACTCGTATGAGCAGCGAGCCAAGGAGGTGCTTTCTCAAGCCGGGGCCTAATTTCACTTTTCTATTACTCAACCCTATCTTCTCAGTCATCACTCCCCAGAGCGCCACGCAAACCTGCTCAGCCTTCTTCGTGGCCAAGGAGGAGGCCTGGCCCCTGCCCGGCCTTGCCCAGCTCCGCGGAGCCTCCCTGCCGCAGGGCAGGCAGGACGACACCCGGACAGGACCCGCCTCGTGTTTGCCAGGTCTCCTCATGCTTTCTCCTGTCCTACCGGCCCATTTTTCTAATGCTTTTGAGGGCCGTGTGGGCATTTTCAGACTCAGGCACCCGAGCTACGCGCAGAGCGATGCCCTCAGCCAGCTACAAGCTCTTCCTCAGGCCATAAGAGGGGTGCTCCAAGCCACCGAGAAAAACAGGGGCAGAACTCAACCTTTTTGGGTCAATGTTCCTCCTCACCCCTTCAGGGGATGGAGCAACAGCCTGAAGAGGAGCAGTCCCCACTGCTTTCACCAAATTCTTCAAAAAATTGGATAAAGCTAGGAGCATGACTTCTCCCTATGGATTTGTCAACAACATACCATGTTTATGCAAATATTTATTTAATCTGAATATGCTCAATACAAAGATTATTTAAATGGGGAGTCAGTGCTCTGCACAGCAGCACCAGTAACGTCTGGCAGCTTGAAACAAATGATAGAAGAACAGTTTTAAAGTTCCCTTAATGCACTATAGCAAGTTTTGATTTGCACCCTACTATAAGGCCTTATTTTCCCTGCCAGGTCCCAGAGCCCTTTCTCCTTCACGGCACTTTGTATGAATTATGTAAGAGTATTCAAAAAAGAAAACAAAACAACATTTTTTTTGAGTCATGAATAGCAATTTTTCCCAGCCAGGTCCCTGTGCTTTGGGGACAAACACCCACGCAGGACGACCCGAGCACTTACCCCGGGATGTAGTGAGGATCAGGAGGGAAGAGGCTGCTCTTCCTCACAGCTGCCATGGCAGGCGCCGGGAAGCCAAAGCAGCAGCCGCAGAGCCCAGTTGCCCAGACGACCTCTGTGATGCTGCAAGACGGCCAGTGCTCCGAGCGACAACCGCAAGCTCAGAGTTTTCTGGATACTTTTCCCCCCCTACCTGGAAATCTTGGAGGAGAGGAAAGCTTTCATAATACTCAAATGCTTCCCNTGATGCTGCGAGACGGCCAGTGCTCCAAGCAACAACCACAATCTCAGAGTTTTCTGGATACAACTTTTCCCCCCCTACCTGGAAATCTTGGAGGAGAGGAAAGCTTTCATAATACTCAAATGCTTCCCAAAGGCTCATAGTCCTCCAGATGAGAGCGGCAGATGTTCCCTGTAAGCAGCCACCCCCAACATGTGTTCTTATTCCAAGTGTCCAGCAAGCCAGCCCAGCTGCCCGCGCAGCAGTGACTGATACAGCCCACGCGCACGAGCTCAGTGCTGTCCAGGCGTGTTGGGCTCTCGTTCATGTGTTCCCCTTGAGGAAATCCCCAGCCCAGGGTTGGGGGGCATTATGCAGGCAAGGTGCCTTGTACGCCCAGGGCTTCAGAGGCAGAGGCAGCCCAGGATGCAGGTCTCCCACCTCCTGCACGAGTGTTGAGGTTGGCACCAAACGTGTTGCACCAGAATGTGGTGACTGCGACAGCCGCAGAGACCCGGGTCTCTGCAAAGGCCCCAGGTACAGGACACTGCAAGCTCCCCGAATGGCCTCGGAAAGTCTGGGCCAGCGGGATGAAGTCACTGGATTTAAAGCTCCAAGATATGCCCTGCTTTATGAGGGGTATTTGGGGATTCCTCCCCTTGGTTCAGGTGCCTATACTCTGCCCAGGTTGCATCACAGGAGATAAAATGCTGTCTTGACTCTTGCTCTTCCGGAAGTTCTGGGAGCAGCAGAATTTCTGGCCTTAAAAGTATCTGAGCTCTGGTTTATGGCAGAGCTTTACCAGGTCTGCAGTGGGGATGGAGGCCATGAAGGACATGACAACTTTGCGTGTCCACAGCAGGAGGTCAGGGGGCGCAAGCTGCAACTGGGAAGAGGCGCACAGGGCATAACCACCCTTCGCAGAGAGAGCGGAAAAGCCCTGGGACAGGGAGGTGGCAACATCCTCGTCCCTGGAGATCTTTAATCTAGACAAGGCCCTAGGCTAAGTGATGCAGCTTTCAAGTCAGTTTTGCTTTTAGCAGACAACCGGATTAGATACCTTCAGGGGTCCCCCTGTGCCCCCACTCAGCTGAATCTTACTGGAATTTAATATTAACAAGGAAAAGATTCTTACGGAAACGCTGCATCGCATTTCAAGGGAGGTCCCACAGCACTGGGACAACTGCAGGCTGTTCCAGGCCCCTCCTCAGCTCGGGAGCGGCCCAGGCCCAGGCCCAGCTCCCCAGCTTTCTCAGAAACTCCCTTCAAGTTTGCTCCTTTCCATGCCCAAGGGCTGCAAATTAGGAGATTAAAGATTTACCAAAGAGCTAATGAGCAGCAATCCGAAATGCTTGTATTCACTGCAGACACCTAGGTAAGAAAATAAAGAGGCAGAAATTCACCATCAAGGTTATCATTAGGATTTATTTCTAAGAAAAACTTTGTATGTCAACATTTCAATGGAGGAACAGCACTTCCTGGCAACACAAGTACAAAGCCCGTCCAGGTGAAGTTACAGCACGTGGGTATCTTTGAACTAACTCACATGCTGTGTATTTACTTGGGTACCTTTTTTGAGCCACCATGGCAAGAGTCCAGATAAAACTAACGTGTGGTTAGCAATCGCCAGCATGTCACCACGTATGTGGGCACAGGCTGCAGCAGGAACCACCACTGGCTTTCGCTCCTCTCAGGTAGCTCCAGATGTTAGAGCACATCTGCTGCAGCGAGTCACCCAGGGCCACTTCGAGTCGCAGGAGAAAAACACCTGCTTTGAGGGTGAGATTCACCTGACCTCCCGTGGGGATGAGATGACTTTATTCTGGCTCCTTCTCGAGCAAAGGGAGCTTGACAGACCAGCTCGGATGGAGACACCTTTGTGCAGTGAGATGAATCCCACATCAGACCTCAAACGCGACAATCTGGATACGAGTCATACAGAGTGAGCTGCACCTGGGCAACTTCATCACAGAATCTGTTCTGCTTGGACAGCGGAAATGGAGAGAACACACGATCCCAGCACCTGCCAATTCAGGAACAGTTTTTTCCTTTGAATCTAACAGCCTCGATTATAACTGTTTCAACATTCTTTCTCCCAGCAGCGTCCCCAGGCGGAGCTCTTAGCATAGACAACCATTCACATCATGCTTGTGGCCAAGATAAAAATTATCTTTACAAGCTTTGCCCAATATATACACTACATTGAATGCTGTCAAAAAAGCCAAGTGCTGAACTTTCATCTTATCCCAGCTTATGAAACATTGGGGTTTGGTCCTCAAGTATCTTGTTATACAATTAGGGACGGTATAGCAGAGTATTCCCCAGGTGCCTGACAAATCCACAATGGATTTTACATAGAAACAAACTGAATTCCCTACCTCATGTCAAAAGGGTTTCAGAGCCCTGCAAAACCTCTGCAGAATGAGCCATCTGTGACTTAAACTGAAACACCTACTGGCTGAACTTGTTATTATTGTGAACTTAGTGGCTGAACCGGGATTGTCTCGTTTGAGGGGAAGCATCCAAAATAACGAGCAAACCCACCCTGACCAGAAGCCGGGGCTGCAGCAGCCCCAGCCGCCGAGGCCGGGTTTGATCACAGCCGTGGAGGAGCCCGGGCTGAAGAGGGTCCACCTGGCCACGCCAGAGCCCTGCAGAGCTGCAGGGGACCGTGCGGTGCCAGGGACACGCGTGCCCCGCGTGTGCACGGCTGCGGGCAGCAGCACCCTGCTCCCACAAGTGACACAGCAGGCTCTGCTCTCAGCCATTCAGTTTTACCAAAGGCAAGTCCCTCTGCACATGTAACAGCATTGACTTAGAGGTCTCATATTAACGGGTACTTATACAGGATTAATTGCACATCAGTCCATTGTGGCTACAAGTTCATTAGGCTAATAAATCTACATAGTGACAGTAGTACAGTATCAGCTACTTTTCAATACAAACTCCCTACCCTAGTCTTTATTTGTAGGTCAAAAGAAGATCTACTGTAGTGACCTTCGGTGACCTTTAACATTCATTTTTTTTTCCTCTTTTATTTATTTATTTTTTAGAAAAAAAATCCAGTGTGGGGAAAATGCACATATATAACCAAAGCAGTGCTTAACAACCACAGGAAAAAAGAACATGATCTTGAACCCTATCTGCATCCTCCATAGCCCCTTGTAAAATTACTTCCAAAGGGCTGCTAACTCCAGCGCCATCAGTTCAAGTCTGTTAAACCATTTCCTAGTTCTAGTCATTTCTAGTTTCTCACTATACCTATTGTCTGTAGCAAGAGCAAACTGAAACACTTGCTAATGTGCTCAAGACTCCATTTGACTCAATGGAATTGAGTTAGAAGACTGCTTCTACACATCTTTTCTTGAATCATAACTCTCAAATCAACTGGTAGCTTTCTATTCCATACAGGAGAGAGCTCCAAGTCCCTCACAAAGCTTAACTCATTCCTTTGGCCCCAAAGTTTATGGGCATCTAATAAATTCCCTCTCACAGTATTCCCAGGAAAGGATTCAGAAGAGGAGATGATTCTTCAACCAAATGAGATCCTCTGGTCCTGTGTGTCAGACCATGGCCAATAGAATGAGCAGCTGCCATGGATGTCTCAACTTAAATAGATTAGAGTCAAGGGAGGAGAGCAAGGCAGCCTGACCATCTTCCCATGAGGTCCAGGCAAAGAGATACCAAAGTCACTCAGTTCTCCACAGTTTGTCTCTTTTTCTTGAATCAAATATTTGATTCCATCTGTTCTAGAAGGAAGTGGTGAATCATGTCAAAAGTGGGACGATCTTTTATATCCCTGCTCCAACATTTCAGCATCAGGTCAAATACTGGGTTAGGACACAGAGGAGTCTGGGAGAGATAGATCTGGAAGAGAGAAGTACAACTATTTCAGTTATCTTTATTAAAAGAACTGAACCTTTATTCAATTAAAACCAAAGGACAATTTTGTTTTAGGTTTTACAAGACACAGCAGTCATGCAATGTTCAAAACTCATTAAGCATGAATCTGGAAGTGAAGTCTAGATGAATTTTTGACATATCTCAAATGGTAAAGCAGATACTTTGTCCATGTGTTCAGTGACAAAGCCAGTCATAAAACAGTCATTTGTCCCATAAAAACAAACATTTTAGAGAATTTTTCTTCTAAGTGACAGCAACACACAAACCAAAACCAAGTTTACCACAATAAAATCCAAATACTTTCACTCACCGTAGACAACCCATGAGGCTTTTTAAGCATCGTGAAAGCTTGTTAGCAGAGACAGAAAGAAAACCTTTTAGAGCTTATTTAAGGCACAAGTTGGCAGCTTTTTTATTTTTCTCTCAAGATACTCATCTTTCATCATCTTGATTGAATCAAATGAAATGTTTGGTGCTAAAACTGAGTTTTAGAAGACTGGCAAATAACAAGCACTCCACTTTCTTGCCGGGATGGAAGAGCCTCAGTACCAAGGTGCTGGGCTGTGTGTGATCTAGCACCAGCACCAATATCAAAGATCCTCACTGATTCAAGGGAATAAAACTGGCAGTGGCAGACTCCACAGCACTGCCCAGGAATTAAAATGAGAGGACGGGTAACGACACAAAAGTCCTTAAACAACTAGGGATAGTCAGAGGCATCTCGGCATGCATGGAGATAGTAGAGGGAATATCCAACTCACAGGCACTAACAGTTCCTCCTTCCCCATCTCACCTCCTCATTTTTTTCAGAGGAAATGCTAACATGAGAGATACTGGACAAGGGAAAGGAGCAAGCGGATTGTATAGGGGAGCCCAGGGAAGATAAGGAGGACAGTACATCAAATCCATCTGGAAATGGAAGGGTCTTCTAGTAAGGAAAAGGCACTGGACAGGGCCAAGTAGTTCTTCTAGTGGGACTCCAATATAGGAAAGCCAGCACAATGAACCTGGATGAAAAATGGGAGAGTTGGGACACACTTGGAAAGGTGAGGGATAGGAGCAGGGACCTCTGCAGAGGATATCAGGAAAGCCCTTGGGAAATCCACTCGGATGTGAAGGAGGGCAAGTAGAGAAGTCACATTTGTGTTCCTACCTGCCTGCCCTGGCTCCGGAAGAACTCGCCCGTGTTCTCGATGACCTGCTCATCTGAGAGAAGGCTGTAAGGTTGCTCCTTACACAGTATGAACATCTCCCAGAGGGTGACCCCAAATGCCCAGACGTCACTTGCTGTGGTGAACTTGCCCTGTGAACAGAAACAATATTGTAAGCCCGCTCTGCTCACAGGACACATTTGGGAAAACCATTTCAACCTAAGCTCTCGGCAGCCTAATGTGAGGACACACATTTGTACCTCGGAAAAGGCTCTCCATAAAGACAGTAGAGCTCTCTGCAATGTACTTGCAAAAGCTGGTGACACTCTGCTTACTGCATGTTTCCTGCCTTAGAAAAACATGCCCAAATCTGCTGTGTTTGGAGCAATGCATGTCCAGAGAAATAACAGGAAACAAGATTTTATTTTGTCTGTTGCTGTGTGAATAATCAGGGAGCCGGAGGGCCTGTTTGGTCAGAAGACACTCAAGACTGCCCAGGCTTATCTGGCAATCCTAGTAGTCTGCAAATATTTGGAAGATGTTAGCACAAGAAAGATGGAAGAGATTTATAGGTTAGATGAAGCTGCAGCTAAGACACTGAAGTGAATTTAGAAAAGCTTAAGCAATATATTAGCCACTATAATGATGTTTAGTTATAAGTTTGCTACGTACTTGTAAAAATAAAAGTAGGTAACACCTAAAGGTAGGCACATAGATTAGTTTGAAAAGGAACTATCAAGCCAAATGTTACAAAACTGCCTTTGGATTGAATTTGTTCGGCTCTTAAACCATCTCCTAAGGGGAAAGCCTTGGATACACAAAAAAAATCCCAACTTCAGAGCCAGACTTGAAACTAGAAACTCATCACGTTTTATCCCTGCCCTTCTGAGCTTCGCAGCTGGGCAATGGGCACAGAGAGGGAGCTTGTTTACATTCTAGCAAGAGTCATGTATGCCAGGAACAGAACAGAAATTAGGCTGTGGATGGTCTGTGCTGCATTGTATTTGCAAGAGCACCCTCCTTCTCTGAGTGATGCAATACGCCTGGCACAAGGACAGCTCATCAGGGGCCACCGACGCCATAGGTTGGGATGCTATAAGGGCTGGTTACTGATTCAGGGGCACAACAAAAACAAGCAAAGCGAGCGGAGAATTATTTGGTACAGTCCTTACCAGAAGGATGCTTTCCCAGGCCATCCAACGTATGGGCAGTACAGCCCTCCCCTGGATGCGGTAGTAATCCCCGCTGTAAAGGTTCCTGCTCATGCCAAAGTCTGCAATCTTGATGGTGTAGTTGTTCCCCACCAGGCAGTTGCGAGTGGCCAGATCTCTGTGCACAAAATTCAGAGATGCCAAATACTTCATCCCTGAGGCAATCTGGGTGGCCATGTACAGCAGGTTAGAGTAGCTGCATTGAAACAAAACAGAAAGAACATTAGTAGAGGCATTCCTTGCATTCAGCTCTTGACATAAGGCTAGGGCCTTGCATTTGTTATACTACAAGGAAACAGTGTTAGCCTGTCACTTTTTTTTATTGCACCATGAGAGTGTAAACGAAGACGTCCATTTGTCCAAGCAAGGACAGACTGTCCCTGAAAGAGACTTAATAATTCATAAGCAATAATTCATTGGTTCCACGTACAGGGAGCTGATATGCAAGGAGTTTATCCACCACAGCACCAACTTTTCAGAGCCAGGAAAAATTAAATTGTACAGTCTTATGATCATGAGATCAGAATCTCACATCTTAGAAACTACTTAATTTGCTAATTCACAAACACTGCAATGGTAAATATTACTAAGCATGCCATATAACATTGAAGAAAGTACTAAATATATAAAGCAAGAAAGGTAAGCTAAGTGTTTCGACAAATATATTTTCCATCTCTTGTAAATGTATTTCCTTTCACTCAAAAAGAAAGGTACTATTACTAAAGGTGTCTGATACACTGGCTATGGACCATCTGACTTTCCAGATTCTTCACGTGCCATTTCTTTGCGATGTATTCCCATTTCGCAAGCTTGAACACTTCACATAAACAAGCAGCTTTCACACAAAATCTAATATGCATAATCTGCTCACACTTAATTCTCTCAAAGCTCAGTGAGAGAAGCCATACTCTTGTCATCTGTGTTTTAGTGGCAATGAAAAAAGCAGTGCATATCATATTATGTAAATTATACCAACCTAATCACCTAATGATAATATAGCCCAGCTTTGCAAGTTGAAGGCCCTCACAGCCTTTGGGCATGGTAAAACACAGCCCAGTCAGGTGACACTCGGCTGGCCCAGGTGACAGTTGGCTCAACGTTGCTCCTGATCTGGGTGGACCTGTTGTCTCCCTCAGAGAAGCGGCTTTTCCAGTTGCCTCAGCCAGGAGCTTCCTGCATGGGGCCGGGCATCACCCACAGGCCCTACTTTCTCCCAGGCCCCTGCTCAGTCACAGCATCCCCCTTGGGCTGGCCCAGGCTACTCGAGCAGCCCCATCGTCCCATCTGCATCCTGGGGAGGACCTGTCTGTAACCAACCCGGGCTCTTCATTCCTCCGCTCAGTAGGATCCACAAAGCCCACTGTAAAAAGGAGCAGGATGGGCAATACTCCTCAGCAGACCATCCACTTGTCTTCATCATTTGCTACAGAGTCACAGCAGCAGTGAGATGCACTTCAAACAAGAGCCAGAAGGGCTTTAGAAACACAGTGACCAGCCCTCTCCTTCAGACAGGTCTCAAACCTCGTGCATGAAGGAACAGGTGTCAGCAGTGGGGTGGATGTTGGGACTCTGCTGTGTCCAACACCCACAGGAGTTGGTAGAGACGAGGTGCAGTCTTTGGCCTAGGGTTTCATTTCATGTTCAATAAACACTTCCTATACAGACAAACATCTGAGCTAGTCACAAGATTTCCTTAGCGAGAAACTATATTTGCTTGAAAGATGGGATAAAAGCAACACTAAGAATGAGATGAAGGATCAGACAGCAAGACAGGAAAACCAAAAGTTAAACCAAATTACAGAGAAAGGGAGTCTGAAAAAGAAAAATGTGAGTGGCAGTTCTAAAATCATAGGACAATTCAGGAGCAGCATGAAAAAGAAGGGACAGTTCAAGGCTTTGGCCAGGTAAATGCCCTAAGTCTAAAGGTGAAAGTTGTTGTAGATGTGTGGAAGGCACTAGGGACTGCAGACAGCAGGAATAGGCTTCTACACAGATGTAAATCCTCTCCCACTCCATAGTTCTCAGCGTATCATGACTCTGCAGGATGCCAGAATAACATTCCTGACGCGGCTGCTGCCCACTGCCAGCAGAAATGTGGATGTGATGGTAAAATACAGCCATCTCCTGTCCAGTCCATCAACAGAACTTGTTCTGCCCTGCTACTGAACTATAAATAGGGTACATGTCAAGGACTAAGCTATGCAGCAAGTTCTCAGAGCAGGTCTCTATTGAGTAAAATAAACATCTTTGTCCTACACACAAGACTACTTCAGTAGGAAAGGACTTTCTGCAACAGTGGTGATGCTTTTAAGTTAGATTTAATCTTTCTGCATAAGAGATTAATGTCAGTACTGACAGAAAACTTTTCTTTGCCAGAGAAATGTTCTCCTTCCACTAGAAGATAAAATCTTTCCGTAGTTTGGTTCTACACTCCACTCCCCGCTTTTTTATTTTCTCAAAACAAACATACACACACAACACACAAAACCACACACCAGGAACCAAGGAGTCATTTCAAAAGCCTAGCAGAATTTTTTGATTTTCACTGCAATGCAACTAGTTTGGCATATTAATTAATTATTTGATACTAGATCACTAATGCAGGAGATGGTTAATCTGGTAAAAAAAACATCTAAGTGCTCACTGTGACCAGAACAGCCCACAGTGAGGGATGCTTCACAACAACATGAACCTCTGGAAGTCCTTTAAAACAACCTCCCACTCAAAGTGGGACTGTTGCCCACAATACAGGCTGCAGAGCTGGCCAGGCAGGGAGGAGGAAACTCCCTAGAAGGTGCAGTAGATGCTGTGGTAGCTCATTAGACCTAAGCAGGTCTAATGTTAGACCTAAACAGGTTGCTCTTCTTACCTGACGCAGGGAATGTTGTTTGAAACAGCAAATTTACTGTAGATCTCCCTCTGCGACAGGAACTGATTGAGGTCGCCGTTTTCCATGTACTCCGTTATCATGCACAGTGGGTCGTCACGCACACACACGCCCAGAAGTCGGATGATATTTGGGTTCTTCAGCCGCGACATGATCTTGATCTCCTTCAGGAAGTCATTTCTTAAAAGACAGAAAACAGGCTTGAATCTCAGGGTATTCCTTTGTCTACGGACAACAGAAGTAATATATAAGGAAGCTAGAAATCCCTGACCATTGTCAGTATCTGGGTATCTGTGCATTGGGAGTTTGAACATCAGTTCTATGTTTGTGGGCAACATCCACCCTCTCCCTAGTGAAGGGCACAAAGGCACCATTTCAAAAATAGATATGTCTACTTTTACTCTCAACTGTCTGTGTGCTGTTCTTTACATGAAGACAAAAAACTTGCACGGGGCCTGTTTCTAACACAGGTTAATTCTAGCGATGTCTCACACGGCTGGGTGGAAAACACTGACTTTCAGGTGGCAGCCACTGCCAGTGTGCTTACCTGGCTGTTTTGTTGACATCTGATCTTAGCATTTTTACTGCTACTAGAACTGGTTGCCGGGTGAATTCTGTGGAAGAGACTCCCAGAAATTCCAGCAGACCATCAGCTTCACACAGGTGTACCTGCGGGGCAGAAAGCAGTGGCAACTATGAAAGCACACATGGGGAGAAACCCAGAGGAAAACAATGTCACTGAGTCATGTGTGGTCACAGAGAGACTCAATGAATAATGTAAATCTTTACTCTGATGGCAAACAGTCTATAGGATGGCCCTAGATCCTAGACAACGAGAATATGCTTACACTGCATAGTCTCTGATGTAGGAAAGGATACAGACTGCACTGATGAGTCCCTAACACACCAAGTTTATACTGAAAGTAAATGATTGGGAATCCAAGTTGCCAAATAAGTACTCAACATGTTCAGGAAGGTCATGAAACTTCGAGTTTCCCATCTTACTCTACACATGCAAACAGCACTGCTGCAGCAGGTTGGGCATGTACAGCAGGCCAGACCAGCCATACATGCACAGCGTCAGATGTGCAGTCTGGCTCGAGTCACTGCCCCAACTTAAATGAGAAGTGTCTGGAAATCACAGACAAAACTCCAAAGTCCTCAGACTCTAAGCAAGAAAAATGTTTGACATGAACATCTCAACTGTGAATGTATCCAAAGGAGATCTCCAAAGAGAATACAGATTTGAGTTTCTTAAATAAGTGAATTAAGACTTGAAATTACTCTAGTGTTTTATAGAAAGGGGGAGAAAAGGGAGTTTTCTTGAGGAAAAAAAAAAAAAATATATATATATATATATATATACTCAAGAGGACAAGACCAGAGGCACAGGAACAAAGGAAAGCAGACAGACCTGAGCATGTGGCACTGGAAAGGGGAATGGAGGTGAGCAGACTGGACACATCAGTCCCAGGAAGATGTGCAGCAGGATAACATACTTTATATGTAGCAACAATCACCAGCTTACACGACCAGCACAGGGAGGAGAAGGAGACAACACTAAAAGTGGGGCAAAGGTGCACAGAGAACAAAAGTATAAAGAGGGTTCTGCCGTTTTATGAAGTCTGCTGTGGTGAAAGCATGGTCAGACTTGTTCTTCTGTCATTCAAAAGATCCAGCAAAGTCAAGCAGAGACTGTGTGTACAAACTTGGCATAGGAAAGAGCCATGGTATTAAGAGCATAAAGTGTAAATGAAAGTAGTGTGTCACTGAGTCCAGGAAATGGGTGGATAGGATCAGAAAAAATTTGCCTGAAAGTGAAGAGAGCAAGAATGAGTCATGTTGCTAGAAGCAAGACTGGACACCAAGCTACACTGCTACAGCAGGGCATTTGGTGATGATCCAGTCTGGTAAATCCTACAGAGGCAAGGAGGAAGCAGGCAGTTCAACACATTTGCAAAGATGAGGGAAAGAGCTTGTGATGTGAGGAAAGGAACCAGCTACTGCTGCTCAACAGCAAAAGGGGGAGGAGGAAGAACTCTTGAGAGTTATTATAAAGAAAAGGAGAGAGTGGAAAGGGGAAAACAGAAGCAAAACAGTGAGGGGAAAAAATGTTTTACAGTTGGAGCACAATCCAGGATGGGGCAGAATCCAGGTCACAGAAGAAGAGGCTGCTCTGACAGCCACAAATGATGGTAAAGGACATCACAAGCTTTCTAATACTCTAATACTCAGAGACTGAAAAAGAAATGAGTGGGAAAAGGAGAGAGTGTGTGTGGTCAATAAGGAGGAACACAAAGACAGGTACACCATGGCCAAGAGGGAGGGAGCAGTAAAGGGCTAGTGTTTTGCCAAAGGTGACAGAAGGGCAGAATGTAAGTTCTGGGGGGAGCAAAAGCTGGGAAGGGTGGAGACAGATAGACCCTGGAAGAGCTGGGCGCAAGTGAGAAGATCCATCTCTGTAGAAACTACGGATGGCACAGCAATAAAGTAGGGAGAGAAGAGGAGGACAAACAAGTTCTCAGCTCCAGAGGAACTGAGGAAGAGAGTGAGAGCTCGGCACAGGAGCCAGCTGTACGGCCCACGCTGCCTGAGGCTTCAGCACAAGCCGTGGGTTGAGCAAGCAGCCGTGCCAGGAAACATGCGAGGACACGACGACACCTGGGAAAAGTCCATCCTGGCCTAGGTCCTGTGCAGAGCCCAGCCAGACCCTCCACCTCTTAATGCACAACCTATATGTAGAGGTAGACTGAATTTGCCTTGGCCAGAGTCACTACCAGACCTTTCACACCAGCATGTTTAAGGGGGCATAATCTGAATGCAAGAGTCACCAGAAGTCTGGGACTTCCAAGAAAATGCATGGAGCAGTCTGAATTCACAACCCCGACTCTTTCTATAGGGTCATAAACAGGGATAGAGAGAGCAAAAAGCTAACAAAATTCATAGATTGTTGGAAAAGACTTTTCTGTGGCACCAAGTACCCAGCTCAGGAGTGCAGAATGACTCTCTGAAGCCTAACTTTATAGGATACTGGCTTTCCCCAAATGCAAAGGTAAGTATTAAAATATGACATGCAGATCCTTCAGGCCCTAAGTGTGAGGCACTCACACTAAGCTCAGATTTGCTCAGATTTGCTCTGCCAGGTGTTCTATTGAAGAAGTGTGGAAAAGAATGGCCATACCTCGCCAAACTGCCCTTCTCCCAGCTTCTCTTTGAGTCGTAGCTGTTGCCGTGGGAATTCACCTACTGAGATGTCCTTTTTGGTGAGTGAATCCACTGTGAGGGCTGGCACCGCATACATGTTGTTGCCTGTCACACCTTGCAGGTGGACAATATCTGTTTCAGCATAGTGAGGAACGTTGTTTTGGAAGCCTTGGTGAGGAGTGGACTTGGTCAGGTCAGGTTCAGCATAGTCCCCACTGCACACTGAGGGGAAACCAGAGACAGCTACAGTTGAACACTCTTGCTTCCTGCAGAACAGCACAGCCTAGCTCCTGCTCCTCTCCATAACTGCAGCCCAGTTAGAGAAGCTCATCCTAACTGCACGTGCTACCTTGTACCAGCAGCACTGGACATCTAGATGAGGATGGTGTTTTGTTTTAACAGAGGCTTAAAACCCAACAAACCACTCCTGCTGACTCCATGTTAACCAGCCGCTGCTCCCCCAATTACCATGAACTGGAACTCCTGCCCAGATACACAGGTCTGTGTTGCATGTGATTTTCTGTTTCTCATTCACCCTAAATACCTCTTACTGGAGGCAAGGAATGTTGCTTGAAATGGCAAGTTTGCTGTGAATCTCCCTCTGCAACATGAACTGAATAAAGTCTTCATTTTCTCAGTACTCTATTATAACTTTACCCTACCTATTACAGCTTATTCACATAAACAATATGTAATGATTCTTTATAATTAATTCCCGTGTATGGTCAGTATGACACAGAACATTCATTTTGCTTCAAGCTTGCCTGACTCCATCCAAATCAACTTCCCTGCACAGAATAACTTAACAACCCATCTGTGCTACAGGAGAGTGATACTGCCCTTCCATTCACTGAAGTAGCAGTGCCATCACCGAGTACAAAAGCCTGCTGGATGCATACAGGAAGGAACACTTCCAAAAACTTCCCAGGGGGTCTGGGAGCCAATGCATCATGGACAATTCTCTGCCAAATTTGCCTCTGCTTCCTTCCTGAGAGTATTTCAAAGAGCTATTCCTGCAAGAAGAGGTGCTAAAGGAATTTCTTCCAGGAGCCAGTCTGGATTGTCCTGGAGAGCCTCAGGCAGCAACGCCCCTGCCAAGGGGCTGAGACCACAAATGATGACTCGCTGCTGTGATTGCTAAAAGCAGCTGCTAACAGATGACCTAGCTAACACACATACACAGAGTCTTCAAAGAGAACAATAAAAGGCTGTGTATTGAGGCTGCTGCACCATCTGCCATAGCTATGTGCTAAAATGTCACAGTTCCAGAATACTTGTCTCAGATCCCCCAGAGAGAAGAGAAAAGATTAGGGAAAAAAAAATGAAAGGTGATGATAACAGGAAGAATAAACAATTGCTGGAGGCAGGTGATTGTATTACCTGAATCCTCCGCACTTTGCGAGAGCTCTGGAAGCTTGTGGAGTAGTGTTGCTGGCTGGTGATATTCCAAGTCCAGTGGGAAAGCACGCTCATATGTGGGATTTGACTGGTGAATCTGGGTCTGGTTGTTGGCAATGGTGTAGCTGTAGAAGGAGAGACGAACTGTGGCATCCTCCTCCAGGATTCGGCGCGGGGCCTTGGGTAAAAGAGCAAACACTGCTGAGCTGATGCTAGGTTGAGTGATGTGTCAGCTGCAACCATTTCCAGTAACATCTTGGGTAGGGCCTGTGTCCCTAGAAACAGGGTTTTAGCTACAGGACAGAACAGGTGAGGCCCCCTGCTTTCCACATAACTTAGAGTTCACTAGGGTTAACACTTAATACTAGACTGCCACACAGCCCCATTGTATTACCTTTTCCAATCTTTTTTGAACATACTGCTTCCAAAGAATAATGATTATAATCATCAGGAGCAGAAGAATAATAGCCACAAGGCAGCCCACAAGGATGGAAGTTTTAGAGTCATCTGCTTTCTCTCCTATCCAGGTGCTGGTTACAGAAGATGTAGTTTCTGCAATCACAGAGGAATTAAAATCTGGAGTCAACAAAGCACAAGTTGTTTCAGTCTGGTACTGAAAACATCTTAGGCAGCTTCCCAAGCACTAGCATTAGTTGTGTTCATACTTCAATCAAAAACTCTCATTTTGGAGGTTCAGAGCTAAGAGCTAAGACTTCTGCAGCTAACCACCACTCTTAGCACTGGAAATGATTCCTTGTCTGGATTTGTGTTAAAGCAGACAACACTCCCCAGCAGAACATCTTCAGTTTCAGCAGCTGCACTTTTGTGCTCAGCCCATTTGCTCCAAGGCAGCCTGGGCCAGCTGAAGCTCAGAAAACTAAAATGGAGCCCTGGGTACAAGAGCAATAACCAGACTATACCCAGATCTCCAGAAAGACAAGGACAGACCAGGTTAACTAGGGTGGCAAGGGGAAACTACCTGGTACTTGAAGTTTTGGTTAAGTGACAGAAATTCTTACCCCAGGTCCCCTCAGTGACGTTGTATTCCACTTCCAGAGGTTCCGTTGTGCTTGGGGTTACGGTCACCAAAATGGGATTGACACTCTCCATGTCTGTGGAGGGGAGGGAAGCAGTTCAGCACTTGGGGTCTGCAGTCACAGCAGCCCTGGTGAGCGGGTGGCCGTCCCACTGGAGCTGCGGTCCCGCTCCGGCAGCACCTCCCAGAGCTCCAGCACGGGCAGCGGGGGCTCCACAGCCCCTCGCTCCAGTGCCCCGTACCTCCCCTCCCCATCCCTGCAGGCTCTTCCCTGAGCTCGGCCAGACACAGGAGCAGCCAGGACAGGAGCTTGGCTTCGTTTTTGGCATGAGCCTGAGAACGGTCATCCCGGGTCAGACCAACAGCCTGCCCGGGCGCACGTCTGACAGGAAGGGGCCAGGAGGGGCTGCTACCAGCAAGGCAGAAAAGAGCCGCAAACTTCCTGACCGTTCTCTCATTAGAGCTGCTTAGGGTCTCCTGAGTGGGAGGCTGTACCCAAAGCATTGCATTTTGCTCTCAACAGTTGTTTTCTTTCCCAGACTGAGCCCTTCAGGGCCTTCCCAAGCACCTCACAGCACTGACTCCCACATTACAGCTAAGGTGCAAGGAAAGAGAGAAACATCCCACAAGACACATCCTGCTTTTTTATTTTTTTAAAATACATCTTCAATCTGCTAGCTTTAGAGCTATTTATAGATGTAGCTTAGTTAAAAAAAACAAGATGCAAAAAAGTCACCCTAATAAGCAGCAAGCAACTTTCTCAAAAGAAATGCCTGATAATCCCATTTCTGGTTTCCCTGGTCCTACTGCTGCACTCCTGCATCAGTCACAGTTTGAATGTCTTCCCAGCACATTTGGCTGTTTCTGCTTCTGCATTGCTCTCCCAACCCTGCTGAACATCACACCGCTCAGCCTGCCCTTTGTTACACAGATGGGCTACACCATCCCCTTAACCATATTCCTGATTTGCACCCCAGGCTGCCTTCTCCATCCCTACGGCACCCTCCAGCCTCTCAACTATCTTGGGCTTCCCTATCACCCTCTGACTCCTTGCAGTGCACCCAGTACTATCTAATACTCCCGCTTTGGGTAGCCCCATGCTGCCCTGCATTGCTCACTGAACACAACTGGCACCTCTACACCACCGCGTTGCTCCCCTAGACCTCCTCAACCAGGAGCACTCACCGGACTGGAAGGAGATCTCGCTCATCATCATCCAGGAGTCAGCGAAGGAGAAGCGGCAGAGGATGGCTTTACCCACGCGCTGATTGAGTGGGACGGTCACAAACCTCGCACTGGGGTTCTTGTCATCCAAGACTGTCGCCACTCCAACCGGCTCAGGCTCCCAATCTGCAATCAGGCGCGGTTTGAACAGACACTCCACCTTCTGGAAGATCTTCACTCCCTTGGAAAACATGTTGTTACAATGCACCTAGAAACACACCAGTCAGACAGGAAGATTTATTGAAATCAAGACTCAAGAGTTAGTGATTTTCTGTTCATGAAGCTCTTTTAACAGTTGTCTGTATGAATACTCTTAAATCAGCGTGACTGACTTGTCCCAGTATAAAACCATTCACCCTTATTTTGCCTTGGGAATGTCCATGCAAGAAGTGACTTTGAAACAGCTGCTAACTTTACATGCAAAAACTAAATCAACAGTGAAGTCTTAACAAGCTTTCCAAGAGATCCAACAAGATACAACAACAACAACAACCACCACTACCACCAGTGCCAAGCCTCCAAACATGAAGTCTCAGGGAACAACTCTCCTTGAACGTATGTCCAAAGAGGGGAAGAAAACTGTATCTGGGCTCTAGAGCCTCTTTTAGAAAGCCTAGAGTACCTGCAATGAACATCATTTCCTTCAAAAAACTCCCCAGCAGCATAAGCCAGAGAAGCTACTCCACGCACACGTGGCACCAGTGCAGCTGTGTCCGTCCCAGGACAACACAGGCTCTGTGCTGTCTTTACGCCACCACTGAGCCCGCCCTCCGCAGCCTCTCGGTGGCTCAGCACACAGAGAGGGGGGTCCCCGTTGGCAGCGTCACTGCTGATGCTGCAATGCTGCTCCTCACGGCTACGCTTGCTAACACAGGGCTCCATGCCCCGGCTCGCAGACCAGGCACCATGCATGCTGCTCGCTTCCCCGGACTCAGGGTTGGTAGCAACCTGGGTGCCGTCCAACACTCTTGGGCGGCACCCAGGCCAAGACGCTTGAGCAAGAGAGACAGGGGACCTACAGCTNTTTCCCCTGCTCTTGGGCGGCACCCAGGCCAAGAGGCTCGAGCAAGAGAGACAGGGGACCTACAGCTCCTCAACAACCCATCAGCACCAAGACACAGCACCCAACCAGACCTGCGTCAAAGGGGGCTTCACAAAGTACTGAGGCTCATAAGGATCCCTTATCAACCTGGCTATCTTGCTTTAATACAAATATCATCCTTGGGGTCATTTTAATTTTTTTAACATGACAGTTTAGATTCTGACACAAAAGACTGAAGATCTGGACCACAGCACAAGTGCCAGGAACAATATAAAAG
This sequence comes from Crypturellus undulatus, assembly GCA_013389825.1. Classification (NCBI taxonomy): domain Eukaryota; kingdom Metazoa; phylum Chordata; class Aves; order Tinamiformes; family Tinamidae; genus Crypturellus; species Crypturellus undulatus. The sequence goes on from VWPW01022589.1 coordinate 47,578, forward strand.
CACTAAGGTGGCCCTCAGGGTCCACAGTGTTCCTCCCAGCCTGCCCCTCCATCTTCACAGCCCCGGTGGTCTGACCCTCCGCCAGACTCCAGGAATTACTTCCTAATGACTGCGCAGCATTAACAGCAGCAAGAGCTTCCGCACGGAGCGCGGCTGCGAACCTTAATTGCTTCATCCCTGTGACGTCTTGCGGTGAATAGGAGCGAGGCAGTAATGAGGACAACAGGCCTGATGAGCAGGCAAGAGACAAAAAGAGGGTATTTGAGTATAATCAGGCACAGAGGAAGCCTAGACGACATTATTCAATAGGAGGCAGAGTCAGCCATGGCGAGGCAGGAACGCCCGACGCCTGCGGTGCAGCCCGTGCCAGAGTCGGACAGAGGTTGCATCTGTTCCCATCTTGGAGGGATATGAGAATACTTTCTATTCCAACTATTATGACTGCAGTGCTAGGCAACACCTACTAATGTCCAACTCTATGCTAGGCAGGCCTGAACAATCTTCAGCATAGCTGCAAAATTTGATAACATTTATTTTAATATTCCCTTGTATATTGGGAGAGTTCAAAGGACTGGAATAAACCAGCTGGTACTAACATTAAGTAACATATGTATCACAAAGTGTTTACCAGCTAGCTTATTTGATATGAGCGTAAAGATGATACAGTATATCCTGAATTAAAAACAGAGAATAATTTATGCTTATCAAAGCAGTATTATGAAATACTAAAGAAAGTTGCTATTTCTACAAGCTCATGTATTTTGATTGATCAGGATGGCTGCATGTACATGACAGACTTTTATACAGCATTTGATTTACTTTCATAACAAGCAACTCCAGCTAACAATATGAACTCATGAATTACATAATTTAAGATATGCCAATCTTAAATAAGGCATCACTCTTCAGTAGGTTTGTTCCTCTAGTAGGAACATGTTCCTAGTGCAAGGTTATTCCCCTAGAGACCTGAAAAGAGTAAAAATCATTAGAATTTAAAAGCAACAACTACCACCACCAATCAAAAATGGCAATTTCCCAACTAATGTGAACTGAACAGTGAGCTGGGTCCCGACTGACTCATTTAGAGGTAATGAATCTGGCAGCAAAATGTAAATCAGGCTTTCTGGATTGGACTTTTATCCCAGAAACCAATACTTTTGGATAAGATCATGGTACTGTGCTAGAAGTCAAGTGAACATTGGTTCCTAAACTTCAGGGGGAAAAGCAAAATGTGATCACAGGATTCATAAAGTATAAGCAAAAGTAGAAAATTAGTACCATTTGTCTATGCAGTTTGATGGAAAGCCTGCATCCAATTCCACCCTTTACACCTCACACCTCCAAAAGAGAACTGGCAACTTAGGAGAAAGGACTGGAAGAGAACAGGGCAAATAATCCTAGCGCTCTCAGCGCAAGAATTGAGAAGCTCAGCCAACTTAGTTTACTGAAGCAGAGATTAAGTTATTTAATCATAGTATAGAAACAAGAAAGTTTCTGAGAAGACAGGACTCGATTTTTTGCCAGAGAAAAGGGGCAAAGAGCCAACGGTTGCAAGCTAAAAATAGACAAAATAAAACCAGGGTAAGTAACCACCAAAACAATTTACTTAAGGATGTGGTGGGTTCTCCTTCATTTGAAATCTTTACAAGAAAAGCCACTGATCCTTTTAAAAAGATTCTGCTGTTTACTACGAATTCTAAACGTTTTGTTCATCCTTTTCCTTCACGATTAAGTAGTTTCCCACAGCACCAGCACAGATTTAAGTATCCAGAGTAGTTTTTTGGTCAAAAAAAATGGAAGCACAATCATGTTTTCTTGCCGCAAGGGTCAGGCAAGGCCTGTAGAAAGCAGCCAACATCCTAAATTCATTCTTGCTGTCAACGGGCCTTTCCCAAGCACTGCTCCAGGTGTCTGCTTTTTAGTCCTTGGTCATTTAAGCTAAATGGTGGAAGGAAAACATCTGAGTTCTGGAGATGCAAGTGCTTCCCTGCCCCAGTTTTCTGCATGGGCAAACCTGAGTTATTTCCTGCTCAAATCCTGCCTCTGATGGGCTTGTGCTTTGGGGAGAGAGCCTAGTGAGGTAATCTGGAAGCCCCCAGACCCAAAGCCCACCCTAGGCACCGGGAGTGGGAGGACCTGGATACCTTCATGGAGGTGAAGTTCCTCGGTCGGTCAAACTGAAACTCCATTTCGACAGCGCCTGTGCTGAAACTCTCATTTTTCCAGCCAACGTAGTCGTAGCCCGGCCACACACGGTACTGGTGGCTCTGCGTGAAGTCGTCCAGCCCTAGCACGCCATCCGTCAGCTGGCCCAGGCCTCCGTACAAGTGCCTGGGAAAGAGAGAGCTAAGAGTTATACAGGGACACCAGCTAGGACAAAACTCAGGCTCCTCAACCCTCTGGAGTATGAGAGCACTTAAGTCTTCCAGCTGATCAAGAATTCATTAGTTTAATTATTCTTAACCCATCCTGGACAAGAACTCATTCCTTGTTACTGTACAGCATCACCTCTTTTTTATTCAAACTGAACTATGAAGACCTTCCCCTGCTTTGCAAAAGGCAAACTATTTGCATTTATGTGTCACAACAGCCACAAAAATCTAGCAATGAGTAGAACCTCTTAAGAATGAAGGTGAAGGCTCCAGAGAAGACACTTTGGGTTCTCCTAAGTGAAAGCTGTAAGTGAAGCATTTGACTGTAGAGCTGTATGGGAGGAACATTGCTCTGTCCTGCCCTAGGAGAACAAGGAGGAGAGTTCTGCAGGCAGGACAGGAAACTGTGGAGGAGCGGCAGCACGGCCAGTTCTCTCTGGGGTTATTTCTGACACTGCTTCTCGCTCAGGAGGAGCATGTTACCAGCACCAGTCACAAGGCCAAGGAGATTCTTCTCCAAGGACTCTGCCTGGCTCCACAGTGAGCACACAGAGCCAGCTGGGACAGTGTTGGAAGACTGGATGGAGCAGGAGAGGCTACACATGGTATGTTCCTGGCTCAGCTGCCTTTTGGGAGCCCTGCCTGGCGCATTCTCCCCTTGTCTTGTGGTAGGGAGTGCTGGCAGCACTGTCAATGCCTGAGCTCGCTTTCTGAACCTCTTTCATTTAATTAGGATTTAATTAGTCTGGATTGATGGTACGTGCTTCAAAGGTCCCCAAGGCCATTCCAAAGAAGCCCTCCTACCATTGGGATCCGCACTAGTCTGCCTGTCTCGCGACCTCCCAACAGGATTCGCAGACTCCTGCCTCCAGCCAGCCAAGCACTGACCTGCACTTTAATTGGTTTGAAGGGCTCCTTGCTCAGCACCGTGGGGTTTGCGGCACTCTCCTGCAAAGCCTGCTGCTTAACCTAGGGCTTAACAGCTAAGCAAAACGCTCACCTCCTACATCTGCACATGCAACTTTTTGTAAGGCTCTCTAAAACATAAGCTGTGACTCAAAAGAAATTTTGATCTCACAACATCAATAGTGGATTTCTAAACACCTTCTTTTAAAGGTATTTTCTGTAACTGGAAAAAACCTCTGGGTGAAACTCAAAGACCAGGTTTCCCTATTTAATCTTGAATATATCAATACAGGCTGAAAGCATCAGATGTTACTCTATCAGGACCTAAATACCTGGTATCTTATAACAACCCTATAATGTCTTATAACATAGAGAATGTATTCCCACTGCCTCCTCCGATCATATTTTTGACTCCAGCACAGCAGAACACAGCAGAAGTAGTATTTAAAAAAAACCCTCGCCTCAAATCATGAAGAATTTTAGGTACCAGGAAAAATTTTTAGGAAGTTACTGGAAGGGGAACATTCAATAGAAGCACCTTAGCTCCATGGGTGCCACTTCTCAGGCACCTTTCTGCACAAGTTGGGATCTGCTGCCTCAAGAGAAACCTTGTGCCTAAATTTGCCCAACATTCCAAGCCATTTAAACAAATTCAAATCTATACTTATAGCAAAGAAAAATGGTCAGCTCTGAAAGATCAACCAGTTATTTACTGTCTCAGATTTAAACTCTTAATGAACTGTTTTGCAAGGAAGTCATAAGATAAACTACAGACCTCAAAAGGTGAACAAATGTCCTAACTTAGCTCAGTGATTAGAAATATTAGCATGCCTTGCAATGGTAAAATTTGTAAAATCCAAAGATCCCAGGGTTTTGACTCCAAACTGGAAAAGCACCATACCCAAGAAATCTTTACAGAGAGAAATCAGACACTTTCCTCTGATACCATGTTGGCAGTGGTGCCTTCGCTGACTTACAGCAACTCACAGGGACTGATGCAGTTTTCCAAACTGTTTCAGTCCCTCAGGGCTTTGTTTTCAAAAACAGTATCTCACATCTGTCCTGCAGCTCACAAGTATCAAGTGCAGACCTGGGGTTCAGGTGCTGCATACCTTCTCAGATGCCCAATTTACCCTGGAGATTTCCTGCAACTGTTTTAAGATTCAGTGTGCTGGAGAAAGCCTTTCAAATATCAACCTCCAGAAGCCAGCGCAACCAAGAGGGAAAAGACCTTCAGCTGTGCAAGGACACTGGGGTTGTGCAAACAGCAGGTCCAGCCAGCTCTCCCACACTGATTTTGGGCAATAAAGGACTAGCAGCACCTTAAGCTGCTGTTAATACTGCAGATCATAAGGCTATAGGTGATCAGCAGAGAAAATAGTGCAAAGAATACGGTCACAGTAGAGACAAAGCATGATGAGGGCTTTAAGACGTACCAGAACTGTCTCGTCACACCATGCACAGATGGGAAGCCAGGAGCAAAGACAGCACTTAGCTGTATAATGACAGATCCTTCTGTTTGAAGAGAAGCTCCAAAGACTTCCAATAACAGACAAATAATTTGCTTCCCGGTCATCTTCACCAGCTAGCAAGGAATGAATCATGAGCTTATGCCCTCCTTCAAAACAACAACTAACAACACATCAAAGGGTTTGGAACCACCAAACCACTCAAATATTAAATGCTCTGGAAAACTAGGAGGCTAGCTTGGAGCTAGGCCTTCAGAATTGTTTAGGACGCAGGATACTAATGATGGGATAAGTAAGAAAGAAATGGCAGTTTGCACAGTGATAGAGAACAGGACAACTTCTCCCACCTGCGCTCATGGTAGCCATCGTAGGTCGAGTCATTCAGATAAACGATGGGGAAGCCAGGAGCTGCTATGGTCCCTCCTTCAGGGATGCTATAGGATGCCAAACCATCTGAAAAAAGAAAGTCACACCTGTCAAACAGCCGCAGCAGCCCTCCCCGATCCCTGCACACAAGACTTCTATTTATAATATCGACCACCAGAAGCAATTCTGTGAGCCTGGAAGCCTCTCTCATGTGTGAGGATGCCGAGGAGCCCCAGTCAGTGCGTCCAAAGGCTACTTTTCAATCACAAGCATGGAAATCACTACTTACCATACCAGACACAGCCATAGAGCTCCACCCTCATACAGACGGTCATTGGCAACTCCGTCACAGGAATCACCCGGATGAAACGAGCAATGATGGGAGGCCGAAGATCTTTCAAGACCACGTCATAAGTATTGATGTTGCCTTGGATCACCTAGAAAAGATAAAGTTCCTGATGTGAGGTTTTTATGCAGGAGTTAATCTGCAACCCATCACTTGAGATGAATGAGACTCCCCATGCTGCATCTGCTGCTCCCCTCCTCCTACTCAGTGCCCAGCTTGGGAGGTGAAGGCTGCCTGCTCTTCCTGACCACTGCAAACAGGTGCCAGGAAGGACTTCAAGAGGGAGAAGGCGGACAGCTGGAAGACAAGTGTGCACTTGGACTACACACGCAGTTACTGCTACATAACCCTCTTTCAAACAAGTCTGCATGTACATTCTAACAACAGGTCATGTCCAGCAGTTGCTCTTATCACCAGTTACCTGAGCAGGGTCTTGATGTCCCTTTTCTATGAAATACTACACAAGCCAACAAAATGCCAAGAGTTGGGGCAGCATTTCATGGATGAAAGTCCAGGTAGCTGCAGAACAGACGTCTTGAACTGAAATATTCCATATTACCCAGCTGCTCCATTCTGGTAAAGGGCTGTCTACTCTGCCAGAGAGCTTTATCCACTCCTTCTCCGTTTGGTCACTGTTCTAGCAAGTCCCACATTCTGCTTTGACAGTCACTGTATGGCAACAGCTGTAGCTGTCAGGGAAGGCCTCAGGGAAGGGCTCAAAGTCTGAGGGATTTTTGAAAGAGTCTGAACCCACAGAAACAAAATAAAAAGACTTCTAATATTAAGAGCCTGATCCATCAAAGACAGCACAATCCTGAAGCAGCGAGGGACAAAGGGACAACAGCTTGACCCTTTGCCTTTACCAAATACAGCAAAGCTACAGTTTACTTTCCTGGGGCGGTCCTGGTACATGTGCCATTTGCCTGATGGCCTCACAAGCCAGCGAGATCTGAAATTTAGCAGCAAAGCAGAGAAACCTTCTTGGTTGAAGCCATTTGTGTGATCCACCGAGATAGGGACATACCATAGTGTGAGTCCAGACTGCAGATACATCAACTGCAGGATTTGAAGTCTTTGTAACAAAAATTTGAATCTTCCACCTCCATTTGCACTAAAGCTTGAATGATTTTGTAGGGCATTTTACGAATGATTTGACAGGATAGAAGTGCATCTGAAATATGCATTCACTAACTGAATGTGACCTTTACTGGTGACATGTTGAAAAGAGTATGCAGTAGGCAAAGTCATTTTTCAGAAAAGCTGAAAGGGCAGGAATCACATATCCTACTATGTATGCTCTGTCCTGAACAAGAACAGGACCATCTTCCCTAAGGATACCAGGTGGTAATTTTTTTGGCCTCATAATGGAGAACACATACACACACTGCCAGGATACATACATGGACTCGCTCACAGAAGAGCAGCGAGTGCCTGAATACACCCTCAATACCGCACTGCTACCTAAGAGGGAGATCTTACAAAAATGGAGCCGGGGGACTAATAACACTGATATCAAACAAACTTCAGTGGGCCTGATAATACCACCTAGCACAGGCCTGTGACTGTGGAGAAGAGGGTTTATCTGCTTGGGGCCAGGGCAGCCATTCAGCTCTGCAGTAACGGTGAAGGTGCAGGCAGTTTGCACCCAGTAAAGTACCAGTGAAGAACCTGAGCTCGTGCTTCCCCTCTCATCCTGCAAACTCAGTGTTTGCTGGCACAAAGTTTGAGGGACAGGCAAGATACAAAATGGCCAAGTAGCAAATTCAAGCTCTGCATGAACAAGTCACTCATTAGAAAACTAGAAGTTATTACCTAAACTGTTTCTAGCATTACAGACCACATTGTGACTTGAAAAGTATTCTCAGTGCTACAAAACACCACAGTACTGGCTGGCTGTCTACTGAGGGATAGATTCTGGCTTAGGTCTGAGCCAGGAGGATCAGCTCATACAAACTGCAGACAGGAGAAAACTCCCTTCCAGGGAGGTTTAAGAAAGGCTCGTGAACATGAGCAGAGGGCAGCTAGGGCAGCGCTGCATACTTTAGTCTGGAGGGAGTCAGAAATAACTGCAGCAGAGCGGGGAAGCCTCTGTGGGTAGGCACTCAACATGTTTCCTACCCTCTGAACTCCTCCATCTACTAAATTAAACTAAATTTAATGCTACTATCAGATATCCAAAACCTCGTCCCCTTTCCGTGTCCCACCTCTTAAAAAGAGACAGCAACACAAAGCAGGCATGCCAGATCCCAGACAGAGTAGTTAATGGTCTAAAACAGACACGGGACATGAAGTCTGCTTTGCAACTTCCAGTTCAGAAGCAAGTCCCAGGCTGGTAGCGGGACAGTCCCACTGCATTTCAAAGTGTTTTGACTACATACAGAAAGGTACCAAAGAGTAACTATTTTAGGTCAGGGCAAAAGCAAGGATTTGGAGAATCAGCTCAAAGTAATAACAGTCCAAGCAAGTACACGACTAGGGCAGAGGATGTTGAACCCCTGATAGGGAGGAGCACTAGGCAGCAGGTAGGCAGAGAAAGGATGCACCTTCTGCAGTTTAATTCCCTGTGACTTTCCTTGGCTTCTGCATGCTCCATAACTTGGCTCCTGCTACACTCACCTGCCTGCCTTGACGGTCTCTCCAGGAGATCCAGCGCTCTCCGTTGCGGCTGTAGTCAATCCGGTAAGCACGAGCAAATTCCTTGCCTGTGGCACGGGCATGCCGTCCCTGAGTCCCAATCAAGGTGATAAAAAAGAGCTTGTGTAGGTCCATTTGGAGGAACTGCACATCTTCTGGCTGCAGCAAGCCAGCCGGGCACCACGCTCCATCCCCTTCTTCCCTTTGTAACCTGAAGGGAAAAACATATTAAAAAACAAAACAAAACAAAAAACACTTTCCTCTTGAGGATCCAGCCTTCCCACTAACTGGAGTCCCCTCGAAACTGCAAATTTGCATAAAAAGAAAATAAATTAGCAAGTGAGACCTGGCAGATGGCTACAAAAACTCCTTTTCTGAGTGAAGATCCATAGACACTTATCCAAGATACCTGTAGCTAGTTTTTGCCCTTTACACAGTCACTTTGTTTTGGGTATTTTTCATCAACTACCACCATCAACTACTGTTATCTCTTTCTCAGAACCAATACCTTAGTGCTGCCTTTTAGGCAACTATATTAGTCTGTAGGAAATTGTATATTGACTGTTTTTAGCACGTGGCCTGGAAAGCATATTCTTACTTTACCTACAACCCCCACACATAAATGCCTGAGCCTCTGCTCAGCCTCTTCTATAGCTATTACAAGCGCAAAGAGGAGCTACCTTAAAATAGATTTTAGAAACAAAGCTCTGCTCCACAAACTATTGTGGATTGTGTCCACACATCTTGCACCTTTTCTTCATTGATCCCAAGTGCTCGTCAAGACACTGGTAAGTGTTTGATGAGAATCTCACTGCTTCAAGCTGAACATTGTAGCACTAACTGGAAAGATTCAACTTTTTTGCCTTGGAGAATTCATGTCAACTGCTCTAGCAATCAGCAGATGGAGCCACTGAAGGAAACAGCGAGTTACCTAAGCATCCCTAGACCAGCTCTGCAAGCCTCAAGGTGGTGAAAGTAGTTTTAAATGTGGAAAAAAAAATCTGGACATGATAAGCCTACATGAGCTTTAAAGCAGTAGAGATTTCCCAGAAAGGAACAAGCCCTTGAAATGTCCTTTTCTTTCCAGCAGCCCTCCTTACTCTAATTAGTGGGAATGGTGAGTGCTGCCAAATCTCCTATCAAGGAGGGAAGTGCCCCGAAGGAGACACAGAGGTCAAGGTACAGGGTAGAAACTGGAGTTCATCTCAGCTCAGTCAGTTTCCTGCTGTTTGTACGAGGTTTTTACAGTGTTGTGGTAAGTAAAACAAGAAAGCTGTGAAAGGCAGTGGGAAGTGCCATGGACAGACAGCATCTGCACAGGAAAGCCACGACCTCCAATAAAGTGAAGGCAGCTAGAGGGGTGTCCCTTCGTGTCTGCTGCCTGTGCACATCCAGCTGCCTTAGCAAAGAGGGATGATGGTAACAGATGGCAAGTGACAACTTGGATATTTGCAGAATTCAGAAGCAACCATCCCTCAGAGAACAAAATACCGCCCCAGCTTTCAGACCCACAGGCTTGGGAAAACTTTGCCAAAACACACAACATTCAGCATCTTTGCTCTACCACAGAGTAAGGAAAAAGGCAAGCACTAGGAGAATTTCATAATTTTGGATTGCCCAAAGTGTTAGAATAAATAGAACCATCAAAATTAACCTGTAATGCACATTTTATTTGCATAGGAAATGTAGGAATGTTTCATATCATCATTACAAACAACTATAAGGAAACTCACATTTGGAGATATTTTGTAAATCATCAGTCTGCAGCTTTGAAAGAAGTGAAACAAAAGAACAAAAAGTCAAACTACTGAAAAAGAATAATTTCTTGACACTAAAAGAAAATACTGTATCTGTTTATTAACAATCCCCTAACTCTGTATGTTCTAGTTTACAAAATACAATGTTAGTTTTTAAAAATCTGATCAGAATAAAAATTCGGTGACACCATTTCCTGTAACGATGCTACAATGAATACAGTAAAAAAGCTGAGTTAGGAACATTTAATTTTCCTTACTTCTAACTAGGGGAAAAGGAAAATTCCATGATAAGGAAGAGGGAAACACTTTTGTAATCAGTTCCATAAAAAGCCAATGCATCTAAGTGATGCAAAACACCACTGAGAGCAGAGTCAGTGCCATCAGGTCAGGGCGATTGTATTCAAAACAGCCAAAGAATCCAGAACTTTTTGAATTAATTTTCAAGTGCACACAGCACATATCTTCATTATCATGCTGTTGAAAAATCCAACAGCCTAAATGACTTTCTATGACTCAAAGCTTCATGTGCTCTAGCAAGAGTTTCGAAGGCACTGTCCCTACTTGCCGTGTAAATCACAAACCCGTTAGAAGTGGCTGTAGAGCTACAGAAAGAACGAGGTGGAGGTGCCTCTGGAGGTCTCTAGTTCAATCTCCTGCTCACAGCGGGGCTGACTTCAAAGCTACATTGGCTTCCTCAAGAACTTATCCAATCATCCACATCTTGAAGATCTCCAGGAATGGAGAGTCATCACCTCTTAGGAAACTTATAAGCTGCACTCCTTCCCCTTCCTTATTACTGGGAAGGGGTTTTTTTTCCCCTGCTCTGTTTATCAAGTCAGAATTGCCTGTGTTGCAATCTGTGACCACAACCATCACCCTCGGCCTGTCCCTGTGCATTTATTTAGGCCTGCTATGGAAGTGGTGACCAAGCTAAGCAAAGGAGTTTCTTTGTGAGTGAGCCTAAAGAATTTTATCTTCAATCATATTAGGTCAGTAGAAGAAAAGGATTAGAGTTTTGCCAGAGATGAACCCACCGTGCATACTGAGGTCCTGTGGAATCATACCACTGGCTGGAAGCCGTGATATCTTCATCCCGTATTGTTCCTTCCTGCATGCCCAAAGGATAACGGCATATGGCTGAAAGATGGTAAAAAAACAGGTTAACAAGTCAGTGCCTTTTTTTTTTTTTACACCATCAGACAAGTACAATTGATAGTGTACAGAATAAGCAGGGCAATGATAAAATGCAGAGAAAGCAAATAAAAAAGGGGAAAATATTTCATGATTGCTATAAACCAAAATGGCAAGTGATGAAATATGTTGAAACAGACAACTAATATCATTCAACAGAGTCCTGGAGAGCAAAGACTTCACAGAAAAGAATTTTTAACAACATCAAAACAAAAAACATACTAGTGTAACATGTTATATAGGTAGATACTACTTCTCAATGATGATACAGTAAAAAATGAAGTACTGTATCAAAGATTTTTTTCTTCTCCTGGAAGAAACAGGGTGCTCAATTTGCACTCAGATAAGACCAACTGATATTACATTCAGCAATCCATTAATAAGCGACAAGTCAAAAGCATCTAATTCCAAATGATCAGATAGCTCCAGCTTACAGGAATATCTGCACTTCAGAACGCTGTAGGTTATAGGTGGTGCTTGGGCCTAACCCTTGCTTGCCCACATGGCCCCACACTGCTCTGCCCCTGCCTCCAGCCTTGGGTGGTTCTCCCCAGGCATGAGCAAGTTTATGGAAGGACAGGCAAGAGGAAGGACACAATTAGCTCAAGACAAAAAAAGACTAAGTAGTGAAAAAAATAAAAGGAAAGAAAAACCAGATAGTCAATAGCAAGTTCCAGAACAAATATACTTTAAAGATTTTTGGTCCTTGTCCTCTGAATGCACAGCAGCTCCAGCTCTTCCCCATCTCTGCAGTGACACGGGCACAATACAGCACACGCTGCGGTGGTTCCAGAGCTGCGGGCACGCGGGTTGACATCTCCCCTGCACACATCCTCCCTGACAAACCACGTGTGCCGCAGCAGCAGCTCTGCTGCCCTTTTCCCAGCAAAGGCACCACCTTGGGTCTCCTTATTCCTTCATCTTCAAGACTGCCTGGCTTTGATAAAGTTGTTAACCAGGTTCAGAAGGCACAACGAAAGACAGACACATGAAATCCACCTTTTTGTTACCACTTTCAGCACTGTCTGAAGAACAAGCTGTCAAATTTCAACATAAAACTGCCTGTAACCATACATTATTTCAGAAAGATTTTGCTGTGATTGTCAGGCATAGTATCAGTTACTGGTGCTCTATATGCTCATAATGTGCCTTGCAAAGGAGATGTATGGTGAGGTGACAATATTTGCAGATGAAACCAAGTTACTGATATGGAAAAATACCACTGAGAGAAGAGTAATCCCATGATTCTGCACTACTTTGCAGTAAAATAGCAGAATTCAGTATCAATAAGTACAAGAACTAAGTGAAGAACAGCCTAAATATACTAACACAGTGAAGATGATTGAATTAGCTATTTCAAGAGAGGTTTTTGTTGTTTTGAGAGATCACAAAGCAACTTTAGTTGGTTACAGAAATGCGTATAGAACAAACCAGAGGACACCATTATACTACTGTCTAAAACCAAGGCACACCAGCCTGTCAGGTATGGAATACGGCTCTTACTCCTTCTTTTTCACATCAAAAAGTGGGGAGGGCAATAGGAATGTTACAAAAGAAAATGAACTTGTCCTTGTGCCTGGGCCCTTCCGGGACTGTCTGGAGAGGTGACTCACAGCAGTCAAGGAAGACTGGCAGTCTGGGCACACAGGATAGCATTTAGGGACTATGTTAATGATTAGGTTTACATGCATGTACAAATACATATGATCATGAGAGGGAAAGAAAGGCTGAGAATGAACATGTGATAGGTGGGAGATGAGAGTCTTCTCCCAGGCTGGCAGCTCCCTACCAGGGTTGACTTCGGCGCCAGACGGCTCGGGCAGGGAAGCCAACAGCAGCATGCAGAGGATCATGGTAGCAGTCGGAGTGCTGGGCAGGGTCAGATGGGCGCAAGTCCTTCACAGGCAGCAGCTGCCATCTACATTTCTGAAAGAAAAAGCAAAGGCAAGATGAGAACCCTCCCAAGTCAGCCCTTCTCCACGCTGCAGCCTTGCTGCGTGGCTGGTGCATGGTGGTGGGTCAGGCCCCTTTCCTTGCTGACCCCAGGTCTGCTCTGATCCTTCTTCTGACCAGAGGCTGTCCAGCCAGCACCTGCTTGACTACCAGTGCTGCCTCTAACAGCATTAACATAATTCAGCTTTTAGGAGCTTGGCTGCCATGAGCGCTGTGCAGACACTCAGCTACGGCTCTTAAATAAGGTCAGTGTAAATTGATCTCCCTGCCTTTAGATCTTCACTTTGCTTATTATACTAGTAGCTACAGAAACCACTACTACAGCGAACCAGGGAGCGAGCAAGGCTCACACCAGCTCCCCAGAAAGGGATTTCTCATCTATCTGAACACACAGCTCTATCTGCACTAGCTGTCTACTCCAGGTAGGCAATTGGGCACTCTGGAAGTTTTCATTCAGTCTCAAGATAAATGTCTAAAATAGGGTGAAAACAATCTCCCCCTACGTGCCCATATCGCTGCCAAAAGAGCATGTACACTCACACAGGCAAGTACACTTAATTTCCTGTTTGGAAATGAGGAAAATAGCAAAGGGCTTAAACTCTGGCAATTGCACTGGAAAGCCATGCTAACACCTTGAAGAACACGAGGTCATCTCAGTAGAGCTCCGTGGATTCTGTGTGTCCGTGTTCACTGCAACGAGCCCAGGGAGGCTCCCACCCTGGAACGGTGCTTTATAGAAAGCAGGTTAGAGGATTTGTCTCATGTACAAGTGTCAGGAGAAAAGAGAACAAATCAATAAAAAAGTTGCCAGGACCGGAGGCTTTTTGCTCAAGAATCCTCAGAGCAGTAGTAAAAAGGCAAACTGCATGTTAGGATTTGTTAGCAAGGGAAGAAAGGGGAAAAGAGACCATTGCTACGCCAGCATGTAAACGCGCTTCGAGAGCATCACACGCCATTAACTCAGCTTTGTAACAAAAGACTTTTTTTTTTTTTTCCACACAACATAATTAAGCTGCACAAGTCACAGCCACAGGTTGCTGTGGATACCAAAATAATTAGGTATATTCATAAGAGAAAGATACACCAGGGTTCTTAAATCCAGAGATAAAGCCTTTGGCTCAGGAAATTCCCCAGCTATGGATTGCTAGGCACCCGGACGCAATAGCAGTTAGAGGCACTGGGGCCTGCCAGGGGTTCATTCTCTTGCCTCAGGATTCGCTACTGGCCCTTGTCCCTGCTGGACTCCTCCCAGAAAGGTGGCTCTCAGCCTAAGAGAGGGTCCAAGGGCCTTCTTGGGAAGCGAACCAAAGGTGCACACAGTGGGGGACCAGCGGGTGCTCTGCAGGGGCGCTGCACCAAGCAATGGGACAGTACAAGTAAGTGGAGAAAGAGCCCCCGCTGCCCCCGCCTATTTAAGCTACTCCTTGTGCTGCACGTGAGCTCCTGGGCCTAGGCGAGGACACCGGTGGAGTTCGGGATCCTGCTGAATCTCAAGCAGGAAATGCATGAAAGCAAAGCGCTACGGAGAAGAGACAGCTCGAATCTCAGCAGAAGGTCTGGCAATCACAAAAGGTTTCAGTCAACCCCCGTCAGGGTAACCCCAGCACCCAAGGTCTTGGTCCCCTTTCCAAAGGGAAGGGATGCCACAAACTCCGATGCAAACGCTGTCCCATGAGAGACTGCCCAGTTGGATGGAGCCAGAGCTGCAACATGTAGTTGTAGGAGTAGGATTTTGTACAGACACTCATGTGGCACAGGCCACACACGGACCAGGTGGGTGTTAGTCTGTTCATACAACTTAGGAGAGGCTCCTGGAGCAAATTTTCCAAAGAGCAGGCACAACAGGAGACCGCCCTCCCACAGGGCCTTCTAAAACAAACGAGGAGGGATGTTTAGGCAGCCCTCACTTTCTGCGGCTCTCATGGGAAGTCAGAGCAACCCCAGCACCACTGTAGATGTTCGCATGCCTTGGTCTGATCCAAAACCTCAGGTATCAGGATCAGATGCTCAAACAGGGCAGCAGGACCAGCTGCCTGCACGGGCTACAGGGCTCAGGGCCCAGCTGCGACGGGCCACCACTGCGGCAGGCCACGAGTCCCGAGTGGTCGCTACCAAAAGGAGCCTTAGCTTAAGGGCAGCCATTCCGCCTCTTGCCACAGAGCTGTTATGTCAAGTTTCTCTCATTCTCTCTAAATGAAGCACAAGTCACAACAACAGGACTCAACCTACAGCAACACATTAAGTGTGACGGGCCATTCACACAGAGTTATCTATCTCCTTTGACCAAGTCCAAGCCCAAAGGTTGTAACTTAAGCGCCTATTTACTTCATGCAAAGACCACAACATTCTACATCGTACCTACTGCTTCACCATCTAGGCAGGCAGGTGCACGGTGATATGAGCAGATACAGCAAGTAGAATAGAGAAGGGAAGAGGGAGAGGAGCCAAGTTGGGGCACACAGAAGCCCAGGCATCACGTTGGCTCTTGACTCTGAGCCAGCACCTAGAGCTCTGCGTGCAGCGCGCGGCTGCCTGGGCCGCTCGCTCCATGGCACCAGCCATGAACGGGGCTTCCCGAGGCTCCCCGGCACATGGAGCTCCACAGGACAAGGGGGAGTGACGGGCTAGTCCTCTCTGGTCACATCCTTCTCCATTAGAGGCAGCCTAGACCACTGGCTTTGACCGGCCTCAGCTTCAGCTGGGNAGCTCTGCGCACGGCTGCCTGGGCCGCTCACTCCATGGCACCAGCCATGAACGGGGCTTCCCGAGGCTCCCCGGCACATGGAGCTCCATAGGACCAGGACAAGGGGGAGTGACGGGCTAGTCCTCTCTGGTCACATCCTTCTCCATTAGAGGCAGCCTAGACCACTGGCTTTGACCGGCCTCAGCTTCAGCTGGGGGAGATCACCTCATCTCTGTGCGTGCCAGTAAAGAGGTATCTGCACTGATCAACTCTGTGCAGGAACCCTGGCTTCTCCTTCATCCTGGACCACTGACAGCCCTGGGGTAGGCGCTACACACAGGAAGCAAATGGTTTCCTTTCTGGTATTTTAACACTAAAGCTGTTTGTGCCTTGAGCAAGGACACCAAGAAGCAAATTTTCATTCCTGTCCTGGTTTAGAAGAATGTACGATCTCAGCACTGCTCATCAGCCCTCACTACTGAATTCCTTACGTGAAGAACTGTTGATGTTGGTTTCTGCTGAAGTCTTAACCTCAGCTAGTGGTAAATTTGATTCCCAAACTGCCCTTCCGAGTGCTAGAACACACTGGAATACAAAAACACTACTAAACACAAGTGCCTTGGGAAGGTATCTTCATAAAGATTTTTTTTCTGGGTAGAAGACTCATAGCACTTCTCTCTGTAGTTCTGTTTCAGCTGCAGTATGATTCCTTGCTTTGCATGTGTCTTCATTCCCACACATTTTTGCCCACACATCCGCAGAAAGTGCCAAAATTACAGCACAGGCCCGAACCCAGCAAAAACAGGATTAGCAACATTCTCACATAGGCAAGAAAGTGTTAAACAGTTCTCAGGACTGAGCGGATCAAGTTGCTAATTGCTAACAGCTGGCTGCAGGAGAATAAAATTCTGTTACAATCATTGTGAGAGTGGAAAGAAAATCTACTCACTGAAAAACTTGCTAAGAAATGCAAGAGAGGACAGTTTTTTCCAATATACCAAGCAGAGAGCATGCCTAGGAAGCCAACCCATGTCTCCACCGACAGCTCACCATGAACTAGCCCTGTGCCTAGTGCAGCAGGCGACCTGCGAGCAAACCAGAGTGCAGTGGGCACAGGAGGGAGCTGTTCTTCAGTGAGCTGCATGAAGAAGGTGGGACTTGGAGCTCCTCCAGGTGCTGTTCTGCCTCCAGAGATCCATTACAGAGGCCTGGCACGTTTGTAAGCCTCTCTAGGTCCCAACTGAACAGACATTTATTTTAACTGGTTCCTTCGCAGATCATTACCTCGAAGTGGGAGCTTATGGTTTGTTGCAGGAATCCTCTTACAGATGCCAGTGCCCTGCCAAGATACTCCGTGGTCATAATCAACACTAATAGCTATGTGTGTAAAACACACTGTACATACAGCAAGAGAATTTATGTGAAATGAAAGCATCCTCAGAAGAGGTTCTGGAACAGCCAGCAGAACCTGATGATATGACCCTGAGTACTAAAATTCAACAAGGAAATTACAGAGCTTCTACTTGCAGTAGTATCTGAAACTTGAAGAAATAGAAGTTGTCGAGTGTGATGCCCATTTTTAAGGACTCCAGAATGGGGGTGGACCTTGTCTTGGCCTCAGATTAACCTCACATACCTAGAACTCAAGGCTTCCTCTGGAATACAAACTTAGTCTACACAGTGCCAATTTTAGCAAAGCAAAAGATGGCGATGAAAACACTTAGCAAAAAGTATTGTGACTACTTTTCCAAATGTCTTGCTTAGTTTACAGTTCAAATATTTTTTTTTGCTACTAGTATCTAACTCTTTTTAAGAGGGCTTAAATCTCCCATCATCTTCTCCTTACACCTTCCTTTTTACCATTAACAACGATTCTGCCTTTGCAGCACAGTAGATATCATGCTAAGAGAGCACAGGGAGAAGAGTCTTAAGGAGAGGCAATATCATCTATAAAACCATTTCACAGTAGTTGGAAGAAAGCAGAGCAGCTCTCAGAACCACAGTGCCATCAAGATACTTGCATGAAGCTGCACTGGATGATTTTGGATATAAACCCCCCCAACCAGTCAGAAAGTACAAAAAACAGCAGCAGTTCTAGCAATGTGACAGGGGACCTAGGGCAGGAACAGTAACACTAAGGTGATCATGGCTGGGCGGATAAGCCCCAGATTTTAGCGGAAATAAGAGGCAATAATGGGGAAAACAAGACAGGGCTACGAAGGCCACAGCATGATCTTAGAAATGGCATTAGGTCACCACAAAAGGTCAAGAGAAGAACACAAGGCAAAGAAAGGGACTTCAATGTTCTGGAGTGGCCCATGGGACAGAGAACCACATCCGAGGCAGCGATGGAGGAATGGGAACGCCGAGCTCTGCCTACCTGGTGGGCATCCTCCCGGACAGCGGGAGACATGTCTGCCATGAGGCTGAAGAGGCTCCCAGCCTCAGCTTCCATGTTGTACTCAAACAGCTAATGGGGCTACCATGGGGAAAAAAGTAGATGACACCTCCCATTTGCTGTATTTTAGGAGAAAAACAGTGCTGTAGTTACGCATGTGTGACATAACCAGGAAAAAATGGCAGAAGATTAAGGCTAGAAATCCAAGCATGAAAGAGCTACAGCCTTCGGTGAGGTGCAAGTACTTTGGCAAAACAATCTGAGACCTCCTGAAATCCTCCAGCATTTTCCCATTGCCTGTTGACAAGTCCCAAAGGAGAAGTGTGTCCTGGGTTTGAGAAGCTGCTCAGAGTACTTTGTTCATTTACCCTTATGTCTGTTTTACAACAAATGCAGTTTAAACCATTGAGATAACTATGCCAAAATTAGCAGCAGTTACAAAGGCAAAGGTCCAGATAAGGAAACACAGTTTAATAACAATGAGGTGGTTCTCAGTTTTTTGTCAGTTAATTCAAGAACTTGGCTACCCTGCCCATCAACCTTAGGGTTGGAGAAGGACGTGCTCATCAAAACTGGAGGGCCTGGAAGCACATTTCACAGCACAGGCAGAGCCACTAGGGACATCACTATTCTACACAAGAGAAAATAAGAGCAAGAGGGATAGAAGGATCCTCACCGCAGTCAGAAACGCCCCTCAAAATACAGACTCCTCCGTGGGAAAACAGCCTCCAGGCTCCAGTTCTCCTGTTTGTTTGTCAGATGACACTGGGGAAGGTGGTAAGCGGTAAGAGAATGAGACGCACACAAACTAAAAAGGTTTTGATTCTGTCCTCCCTCCCCGCCTGCATTGCAATAAACCGTCTGCCTCTGTCTCTCATCCTTCTCATGCAGGATGGGCACACGGGAACACGGCGCTTTCGCATTTTCATCATATTTTCCTTGCATTGGCATGATTCTTCAAAAGCTTTACAGGCTTATTTTGAGGAGATTGTTTACTATTTAAACAATATCTTTAAAATACAGCAACTACAAGTAAGCAATATTCCTTCCAAGACCTACAATCTTCCACTCAGAGCCCCACATAGCAACATATTTGACAAGTTAACCACACAGATGACAGATGGAGCATTAGGAGCACTCAATCTAAACCACCTTCCTCCCTCCTTACTCTCAAGGGGATCCACTATAATCTTTTACTTAGCTGTACTCAAACTCATTGAAGTCAAAAGGAGATCAGGTTACGGAGGCAGAAACATTCAGGTTAGCAGAGATCCTCAGGAGATGTAACCCAACCTCCTGCTCGAAGCAGGGCTCGCACTGCTCGGAGCAGCCGGCTCGGGGCTTTGTCCACCCAGATCCTAAAGCTTCCAAAGATGGAGGTTCCAGTACCTCCCTGGACCAGCTGTTCTACTGCTCGGCTCCAATACGACAGACCTTACTCCTATTTCAACTCACAACTGTTCTTTCAGCCTCCTCCTGCATGCCTCTAGAAAGAGCTTGTTTCTGTCTGCTCGATAACCCCTTCTGAAGTACTAGATTTTGGCATTAGGTCCCCCCAAAAATCTTCTCTTTTCGAGAATAAGCAGCCCTAGCTTCCTCAGTCTCCCTGGTGAAATCAATTTTCAGCATTAAATTACTTATATTTACTCCCAAATCACCACTATAGAAACCTAGGGTCTGCCCAGATCATGGGACAGTCCTCGTGATCTTTGTACGGTTCAAAAGCATCTTCCAGACGTGGGAATTACAGGACCAGAGGCAGAATACACAATACCTCTGCTTTGGAACTGTGTGGATCACAATTGTCACAAATAAATATTTTTGGGGCATCAGGTGACATTTTCTGATCCACTTAACATAGCATTAATTGGCCAAGGAAACTCAGTAAGGCAAAAGGGCAAGGACCAGCCCTACTAACAGCAAATAAGGACCGGTTATCACCAGGAGGGTGTTAGGAGGTCCTGAGGCACCGTGACAGGGAATTTGGGATGTCCTGCCTGAGAGCAGCCAGCAACCAAACAGCTAAGAGCAAAGCAAGAAGCAGCTTGCAGGCTACAGGACTTCATCACCCCATCCTGCAGAGCCACAGGTGACACTGCTTGAACCATCCTTCCCACAGCTCCAGGCAGCACTGAGAAAAAGGAAGGCAGAAGGAAGGAGGAGATTGAAGATGCCCCGGCTCCCTCAGGGACCCAACGTGCTCCTGTGGCCAACACAGAGCCTCTTCAGCCTCTTCTTCCTCTCGAGAGCAGCATCATTAGAACAGGGTGGAGCTTAGTCCGAATCCAGGTACATGATGTCAGCCCAGTTCCTTTTGGCAACCGCTGCAGGAATCTCATTAAAAAAACACAATCCCAAGACCCTCTGACAAGGTCTGCTTTCTATCACAACATGGATCCCTGAAGCAGTTTTCTTCTTTATTTTAAGAGTAACTTACTAAAATGTACCAGCTACCCAGATCCCACCTTGGACTGACACGAGCCTCAGCTGCCAATACGTTACTTACCTGCTTCTACCTTCTTGGAGCATTACACAAACATTAGTGTTTTTCCAAACCTCTGGAACACCTCCAGTCTTGCCAGTTTTATCACCCCTCAGCAGCTATGACTCAGAACGCGGCTTTACCAACTCGTTTTCAACAGGTTCAAATCCTGCTCAAGCTTCAAAGATTTTTTTTTTTAATGTTATCTCATCTCTAATGCCCTCCCTCGTTACCAGTGCAACAGAGCATATTTCAACATCTTTAAAGGACAGCACATCAGCCCCAGATGAAGGAACCTCCTTACTTCTCAGAGCTGTTATTCAGGTTTAACCTTTTCTAACAACATATCTAAGTACCATTGATCAAATTTGCTCTGTTCCATAAATATTAAAGCCTTTCTCAGTCCTGATATATTTTTTTCATTTATTTTTGGCTTTTCCTGTGAACCTTCTCCAGAATACCTAGTTTATATTAGCAGCTACCTACACCTTTCTTCCAAATCGCTCCTGGTCAATTCTTTTCAATGATGAAATATAGTTTGTCTCAGTAACTAAGACCAGAGGAGAAGCAAATGCTGTGTGAAGAATATTATAGTTCCTCGGTTTTTAGCTCCCTCCACAGAACCAAAAAAAACTTCAGATTTTTTAAAAGGTAGAACACAAACACCAAAAAGAGGATTCAGTGAGAGTTAAAGACACAATTTGCCAATCTTTACTAATATAGCCAGCAACATAGTTGCCACCCGGATGCCACAGACATGTGGATACTACATAAAGCTATAGGGGCACATTTTGAGTGTCATAAACTGTCTCTTCACAGTCATAAACCAACACTTCAGCACACCTATCACTCGTGTTTGCCTTGTGAAACTACAGCAGCTCCAGCAGCATGAGGAACAAAAAGCAGTTCTAGAGGCAAAAAAGCAATCTGTGCATCGGGGATGAGAAGCAAAAGTGGAATAAACCCTGCAAATGCTAGAAAGAAATACAACCTTCAAAACAATTTTTTTTGTAAAAAATACTCTGTATGTGCTGCAGCCACAGACAGAAATACTTCCAATACCAAAGCGCAGAAGTGGAAAGTCATTAGGAAACTCCCACAGCACGCTAGCCTTAAATCAGAGAGGAGAGGCTGGCTGAAACCACCTGGAGGGCCCAGGGAGGATTTTCAGGCATAGCCAACCATTTTCTGCTAGGTTAACTATTCACTAGGATAAATCTAAAAGATAAAGTTTAACTTCTTACAGAAACAAAGCTGCAACCAAGTGTTCTAGCAAGATATCTAGATTAACTAAGACCATTCAGAAAAGGTCTTTGCTTGCCGCAATGTATTTCAAACTACCAAGCTATATGTTCTGTTTAGAGTCAAAGAGGCAGCCAATAGCACCGAAAACGCTCTAACACCGCTTCACACTAGAACAGTAGATTCTGACCAAGTTTTCCTCAAAACAGAAACACAAGTCTGTACGTGAGCACTAAGATTTAGGAATTAAACAGAGAAGGCAGTAGCTATAGGAAAAGCAACCAAAAACCTTGGGATTGTTTGAGGTTAAGAGGAGAGAAATATAAAAGCGCACAAGTAAAAAAAAATACATAAGATAATGATGTATAGACCAAAAGAAAAATCTCATTTACCTCTTTTCCTCAATGAAAAGAAATTGAAATTTAAAAAAAAAAGAAAACCAAATATGTGCAATTCCATAGCATGGCATGCACAGTAAGCCTCTGGGCTATATCCCCCCTTGGTCTGGGGCAGTCACTTAATGAAATCCTGGAGATTGAAATATATAATATGAAGACCTACAACTGCATTACCAGAGCAAAATAAGGGGGTACATCCGAGAGGAGCTTTCATCCATCCCGGAGTAAGTGGTAATTAATGCAAACAGATAAGCGAGTCCCTGCGTGCCCGTGCCCAAGGCCTCGGTGCACAGCACGAGGCGCCCGGCGGCCGTCGCCCGCGGGAAGAGGGGCGAAAGAGGAGGGGGCTCTGCTCTGATCCGCTCTGGCAAGCTCTGTGCCTGCACACAGCGACCGCGCTTCCACCCACAGCAGCGCACCGCGCAAGGAAAAAAATGGGGATGGACAAAAGAGGAGAGCTCACCCTCCACAAAGCAAAAAGGAGATGAAATTTCACCCTAGGGAAAAAATAGCTCCTGAGCAGAGATGGACCTAGGCCTGGGCAAACAGGATGATTTTAAGACACGGAGCACCCTAAAAAGGGAAGTTACAGGGGAAGCTACCTGAGACTTATGGGGGGAGGGATTGCCGCTGCAGCTCCCGTAGTTATCCCTAATGTTACGGGTTTTCAGAAGCACTTTCTACATCTCTGTACTCATGGGTTTTACACCAACAGAACAGCTCTGGGACAGCATTTCCCAGTGACGTGGAATGTGGCTGGGGGAACAAGGCAGCTGCAGCTCCCCAGGGAAGAGGCCAGCGCAGGCAGGCAGCACTGGGAGCTAAGTGGGAGACACACAGGGACAGAGGGAAGGCAGTCCCCACTCCCCCCTCAGCAGCCTGGTGACCTGTCACCAGCCTCCAGTTTTCCACATCAGACTCTGCCCCAGCCCAAAATTAAGCTGGGCTGCAGTGAGAAGCGCAGACATGGTGCTTGCCAGAGGCAGGGCCCCAGGAAAGGCTGCCGAGCAGGGTCGCGCGCGCCTACCAAGTAGGAGATCGCAAGTCCTCGAGGGCCGTGCAGGGCTGTGCCTGCGAGGCAGAGCGGGCGCCAGACCCGCTGCCTCCTCCCCAGCGCAGTAGGGAAAGCCTCAGCCTCCCTCCACCTCCAAAACCTTCTCAGCCCCCAGCAGCCATCCCAAGGGCTCTGGCATTGGCACCGGCTGGGACAAAGGAGCTGGGCAGTGCATTAAGCAGGAAGGCCCCTACCTGCCGCGCCGGGGGCTGCCGAGCCTGGGGACCGACGGCGCAGCGTCCTCGGGGCTGCAGGAGCCGGGCGGCAGCTTGCCATGGGCACCACAGCACCGAGCTGCTCAAACCTGCGCGGCTCCTCCTTCCCCCTCCCCGCGCACCCACGGACAGGCCCGGCGCATGGCCCTGCCTCACGCAGCCCCGTTCCCATGGCGACTCCTGCCCGAACAAAGCCATTTTCTAGGCATTTTTTTTTTTTTTTAAATAATAAAAAAAAAAAAGCAGCCATCCCGGATTCCTGCGCTCTTCTCTTGCTCTGGCAGCTCCTCCTCGCTCCGTGAGCTCCCCAGGGGCTGCTCCGCTGGCACGCGGCCCGGCCTTCGCCTGGAGAGAGGCCAAGCTTTGAATTCATTTGGGCAAACCACAACACAAAGCAGCTCTCGCGCTCAGGAAGCAGGGCCGGCCCAGCGCTGCCGCCGCCTTGGGCCGCGCTCTCGGGGAAACGGACCCCTCTGCCACCCTGCAAAGGCCCCCGCGCGTGAAAGTGCTCCAGCCTGGGCCCTTTGGGGTAGGGAGAAGGAAACAGCAAAGACATAAATGGAGACTTTTATTAAGTGCAGCCGAGAGAACTGTTGTGAGCCAAGGGTGCAATGGGCTACTTGCCGGCCTGGGCTTCTGCTTCCCAAGTTTTTCCTGGAAGAGGGAGAGCCCAGCCATGACCTCAGGGCTGGCCACAGGGTGCTCACCACAGCTCACCCCACTGCTTCTCCCATGGCCGTGATCCCATGGGAAAGAAGCTCTGTGCAGCAGCTGTCAGCCAGCTGCAGGACATCCCCTTTCCCCCCC
>VWPW01022590.1:0-45214 GCA_013389825.1 Crypturellus undulatus
ATTCTATGATTCTATGATTCTATACTTTCACTGCTAAGAAGAAATTTTTGAAATAACCTTTCCAAATTTCACATGGCACAGTACAGCTCCAACAGTAACTGCAATATGGAGACAATCAACAGCAATAGTATAGTAAACATTCATTTATAAGAAGAATTTCTGGTATTCTGGGTAAAGCAAACAAAAATAGCTACTCCTACTTTGCATCTAAGAAAATAAAGAGAAAACAATGATTGCTGAACAGGACAATCTTGGATAATTGCAGAAAAGAGTGGTTCACAATTCTTGGTGCTCTACAACAATTGTTTCTATAGCTACATGTTACAATAGCATTGTACTTGCTCTTTGTCCGAGTGGCCATTTTAAGTCTGTAGAGTCATAATCAGATAAGTGGAAAGATGATCTGCAGCCACATTTGTATGATTGGTATAAAAGCAGAAAAATGTTCCTGTGTATGCATTGTGTATACACATTTTTGACCCAATGTGAGTCTGTTTCCTTAATTGCAGAAACACTCAGGACCTTCAGAAGTACTCTCTTCAGTTCCTATTGCCTCAAGTAATTCTTCAGGCTCTGTGGAAAATTCGTAGCAACAGACCATATGCATATTGCAAATGTAACTTTAATTATGCCACTGCTTGCTCCTCCTTGACAGATCAATTGGGCCTGTACAAGAAGTTTCACAGGGAAATGCAGTTATCTTCGGAAGAAATTCCTGAATCCCAAACTGTGTCCTTGAACTACGAGGGATAATATAACCTCTATCTTCTTTTGTATATGTATTTAATGCAAAATAAATTTCCTTTCATGTCAGTCTGCAGAAACACAATCACCTGAAAATAGCTAAGAAGTTAAAGGAAAAATATTCCTGAATTCCTTTCCATGTATTTATTGACAACATTGTAGACCAAAGAATATTGCCTTTACTTACTGCTCCAAAATATTACAGAGTAAATGGTATTCCAATTTCAAATGCAGACTTTCACAAAAAATTCTATACTAACCTCATCTGCTAGTACTGTAATGGACTTGCCTTTGCATGTTGGCCTGGACGGATGTAGTCTGAGGAAACATCAGATGAGCTGGAGAGGAAACAGAGGGATTTTTGGTGAGCTCTGTTGTCTGTTGCACTAGTATGGGCCATGCTAAGAGAAACATGCACTGATCTCTGGCATTGATGTTCAGATCAGATTCAGCTCATTTCCTCTGTGATTCTCTATACTACATTTCCACCCAAATGTGAGTTGGTTTTGAGAGATACTCAAATAGCACATAGGAGTGAGATTTGCTGGGCAACTTTCCCAAGGAAGAAATGGATCCCAGATAAAGCTGCTTTGAAAGTTTCTATTATTTTTTAAACAGGAAAATCTGATTTCACTGTGTAAAAATATACTTTTCCTTTTGTTTAAAAAATATTTTTTTAAAAAGTGATTTAGGAAGTGTGTAGATTTGTTGCACTGAAACAAACTACAAAGATTTTTATTTTCTGAATTCAGCTTTGAATTGCAGCTACCTGAAGTCCTGTGCAGTCTCAAAGGAATTTTTTGTGCCCTCTCCCACCACCAAAACTCCCTTAAATTTTGTTAATTCATGGAAATAAGCCCTCTGGCTGGCATAACAGTCCTTTCTTTGAGCAATGTACTATATTATGGGAATGCTGTAGTGTACTTCTGGTTTATGGGTTTGTAATCCAAACACCAAGACACCCAGTTCAGCTAGCACATGGAGACCACAATGGTCAGTCCTATCAGGCATCATGTCAGAAGTCCCTCCATCCCACTCACTTGGTCCACACACTAGGGAAGATATATATAATTTTCTTAACCAGTCATTTATTAAGCCATTATTAAGTGAGTGATACAGTTTTAACTATCTTACCTAACCAGAGAAAATCTTTTCTCCTTAAAATACATGGTAGAAATGATTGTTAGCTAATATATAACCAAAAGTTACTTCAAAAACAGAAATGGTGTAAAGTGTAAGAAAAGATTTTCAAAGTATTGGCACAACAGCATATGAAAAAGGATCTGAAATTTAACACAACCTTAATAGTATAAGGACATATAAAATTCCTTTCTGCTTCACCTGACCGTTATTCCTGAAACTTGATACCTAAAGACAGAAAATAGGGGCTATTCACTTGAACTAAATAATCTCCTCTTTGGGCCTCCCCCAACTCATTTATGTAAGGAGTGCCCTTACCCAGGATTTCATAAATAAATCTGCTTTCAATATATCTGATTCTTGGTTTCAGATAGGTTTTACATTGAGTTACCCTGCATAATATCATACACCTTGTATTAAAATAAAGATATAAGTGGTCTACCAAGAGTGTCAATTTTAATAATTTTAAACATCTCAATTTTTAATTCTCTATTACATGAAAAATTCATCTATAGAGTAATTTCTGCCTCTCACAGGTATGAAAGACCTTAAAAATATGAGTTCCACTTCCTTAACATCCAAATAAGAAAGATCTGTTATTACTTTATGAATGCTAGGAGTCCTTCTCTGAAGAACTTCAAGACCGTCTTGGATGCAGCCCTGTGCCACGTGCTCTAGGTGGCCCTGTGTGTGCAGGGGAGTTGGACTAGATGACCTCTAGAGGTCCCTTCCAACCTTAGGCATTCTATGATTCTATGATTCTATTAGAGTTAAGTGATTTTAAAAATACTTTAATCACATAATTTGACCACTTTGGCCAGACAGGAATTATTGTGTTTTTGGGTCTTCTTCCAGAAAGCCACACTGACCAAGGAATGAAAAAAAAAAAAAAAAAAAAANAAAAAAAAAAAAAAAAAAAAAAAAGGAAAAGAAAACAAGAAAAATTAAATAAATAATTGTTAAATAATAACACATATATATTCAGTGTTTAAAACAATCTTCCTTAGATGTTCATTCACCTTCATATCTTCATTTACTCACATAAATAAACCTTACAGCTCCCTCCATTTATACACAAAATAACAACATGAACCTATACAAAGCTTGTGAACCTATACAAAGCTTGCTTGCTATTCAGTAGGTTTTATAATTTATTAGTGCTTCATTCTTTTTACAGTTAAATTCACAGAGATTGCAGGACTTGTACAAACTTTTGTTAATAATAAATATGAGCAAAAATAAAGTGCGGAGTTCATAAATTGTGGAAGAGAAAACAATTATCACTGTTTCTTTCTTTCTGAAATTAGGAAATCAACCTAGATTAACTCTTTAATTAAATATTATAGACTATTTGGTTTTGCTAACTGTCAGAGAGGTATGCTTAAATTCTCTTCACTTGGCAATAACAGACCTTTTTACAAGTATCTTGGCTGACTGTTAAACATCTCTAATTAAAATAAAATGTCAAATAAACGACCTGCAGCCATTAGTAGACAGCTTAAGTAGATAAGGCAAGCCCTGGTCTTCCTCACACTCTCCCTTTTCCTCTTACTTCCTTTTTTCTCACATTGCATTGTTTTTATATTCCTGAAAACTCACCTATGAAATTATTATTATTATTTAGTTTTCTATGCTTCAGTTTGGTCTCTTAACTTTAAGTATTAGTCATAAAATGTTGGGTTTTTTTCCCTACAAACTAAAAACAAACAAACTAAAAATCACTAGACTTGTTTAACACATTGCAGAAGGACTCAGACTGTAAAGAACACCAAACTTAGGTACCAGCCACACATAAAGATGGCTGAAGTTGGAAGAGAAGGACTCTGGAAGAGGACTGGGCTGTTCATTCATACACATTTTCTGCCATTGACATTTAATCTACAAGAAGTCAGGGTAAAATAATAATGAATAATAATAATAATAATGAAAGGCTGTATGAAGGGAACAAGCACTTGCGTTGGCTGGAAATAATATTTATAGTGCTTATTGTCATAAAACTGTAAGTCATTAAACAACAGCTGAAAGTATGGTCCATAGAATTAAAAATTAGTATTTCCAATGATGGAGATACCACAGTTTCCATAAGCAATCTGTTATGACATTTCATCACAATGATGGGTGGAAAAAAAATCATATTGACTAGAATTTTCTTTTCCTTTTGCTGAAAATCTTTAAGAAAGCACTAGCTCAGATCTCCACTTTGCAGCTGCAGAAGATCTCCCTTGAGCCTTCCTTTCTCCACATTACACATACTAGCCCTCCCAGCCCTTCATGCAATGTATGTTACAGAGGCCAAACTATCTTGGTGCCCATCTCATGGATATATTCCATGTTACACATGTGTTTCTTGTCCTAGGTACCTCAAAACTGGGCACGGTGCTCCAGCTGTGATCCCTCAGCTGCTGAGTCGAGGGAAATAACTATTCAGCTTGACCTGCTTGTTGTGATATTTCAAACACAGGCCAGGATGCTGTTGCCTTAACTGCACTATAAGTTTAAGAGAAAATGTAGGATAGTTCATTTATAAATATGCTTGTATTTATGAAATCAGTATGGGGAATTATCTTAATTTAATATAGAGATTAAAAAAAAAAAAAAAAAAAGGATGTAAAGGGAGAATGGGATTGGTCACACTGGTATGTAAATAACTTTTCAGGATCTATGAAGAAAAACAGCTCTCTGTCTTCTTTCCAGAAATCCTATCACACAGTCACATTGCTTGTCATCTACTGCATGTGAGACAGACATTTTAAAACTCTTTAAAATCCTTATTAGTTTTGGCATTCCACGACTCTGTTGGATATCACTTTCATATTTTTCTCTTACCTAATTTTTCCTGCTGATTCATATGAAAAGTTGCTTAAATCTCCCTGAACTTAATATTAAAATACTAAAAAGCTTGTAAAGGCAAATACTTCGCTAACAACCTATTTTACCATTTATTCTTTTTAGTTATGCCTTTTATTTTAGCATTTATGTAAAAGGGTATGTAGTCAATCACTTTCCCTAGTGAACAAGAAAGCTTGTATTCTTGCATTTGTTTTAATCTTATGCCCCTTCATGTAAATGTGCTCTTATAAGAAAACATTGCATTCATAAAAGAGTTTAGCAACTATAAAACACAGTGATGATTTCCAATTAAATATTTCTATTTCTACTTTCCAGGTTATGCAGTATTTTAAATTGATTCTAGCCACTGAAACATGAAAATCAATTATCACCCCTTACCTTCTCCATTAAAGGGTCAAGAAACCAGTTAAACTTCATTGATTAATTACATAGAATAACAACCAAGCATGAAGAGTTATTGCTGAGGGACAAGATATCTGAGAAAAGGATAAAAAAAAAAAACTACAAAATTCAATTAAAGAAAAAAATGTAGGTTGTAAATAGCAGAAGGGTGTAACACAAATACAAAACTCAGGAACTTAAAATTGCTAATTCAGAACTGTAAAGTAAATCAGGCATGCTAGAGCCTGATTTAAGAATGTAATAAAGTCTCAAGTATTCTGATTTGAAGACAAATCTTGACTCAGAAATTAAATTATATCTCAGATTTTATTTATGTATAAAGTATAAAAACATGTATGCTAGAGAGAAGTGGTTCAGCATGCTGTTCCTATATATCTTGTAGAAGTAATTCTAAATAATAATAAGGGTACTCAGCATCCTGGATGCTATATGTGTACCAGTCTGAAGATTATGGCTGCTTATAACTCTGCCAACCATGCAATTGGTTATTGTCATATACAGCTACTAGAATTCCTCATTTCTGATAGAACTGGAGAAAAAGAACTTTTCTGTCAGCAATTTCAGAAAAGTTCATTAACAGTATTTTGCTAAAAGCAGACTAAGAAATAAGTTTATAAATCTACCTATCTGGAGAATAAGCCTACAACCATAGTGTGATAGAAAAGTCAACTGATAGTCTAGTCACCAACAAGGCAATTATTTTTAGTTATGAGAACTTATATCTTGTAGAATTTTTGGAACGAACTCAAATGAAGTCTACATAGGGTGTAATGGAGTGTAACCCACTTAAACTAGCACATTAGTATGGATCATACTAATGGATCATATTAGTATGAATAATACTAATGTGCTAGTTACAAGGAGAAATAGGATTTCTTGTTCATGTGTACATATGTAAAGCTCCTAGAGAAATTTCAAGGTATTTAAATAGCTTATTGGGAATCTGATCTACATATAGTTGGGCACTGTGTAGTACTTGGGATTATATGCAGAAGATATACCCTTAAGATTTTATGTAGAAATATTTGAGGTATCATGTATGGCATGGCTTAGCCTACAGTTTTTCTCCAGTGACATTTTCCTCCTTATTTTTTTAGTACTATGTATTATAAAGAGAAAGGAAATTTTCTTGAATGCATCCTACATAGAAATATTAGTCCAATAACATGTCAACAACATCTTTTTTTTTAATCAAAACTTGGATCTCACATTCTGTCAGCTTTGTATCTTAGGCAAATCAGCTTCTGCATTTTGCATTTCTAATGATTTAAGTCTGGCCTACTATGCTTTGAAAAGACTTCATCCTGGGAGAAAATCAACAGTTTACTGTATTTTGCCATATATTTATATGGCAATAATTTCTAGGAATAGAAGAAGATTTTCTTAGGATCCTGTGAATCCTGTTTAGCATTCTCTATTTTTTATACTAGGTCTCATTTCATTTTGGTTTTACAGAAAGGAATCCAAGTGCTAAACAGTACTGTCAACTCCTCTTGTTTTCAGAGTCTTGTAAACATTTCCCAATACAAAACAACATCTTGTCTTGTTTACTTCTTAGCCATCAAAAAGTATATTTACTTTACTTCAGTCTTTCATTCAATAAGAAAAAAAAATCCCCAAAACACACACATTTGACAGTAACATCTAAGAGTTAGCTGAGTACATAAGGGACACGTTTTTGTTGTTGCCACTTCAGTTTTGCTTTTCTGCAGTCATGATTTGACAGGTACTCATATTTATGTGAGCAAGTAACCATGTAAATTCTAGCCCTTCATTCCATCTGAAGAAGGATCTTATATAAAATAATTGCTTTTGTTATTTCTCTCTCAGGATGCGTCCTGTTCCCTCTGCATTTTAAAGAAGATTGCATTTTTTTCTTTTTTCTTTTCGTTTCTCTTTTTCTTTTTTTTTTTAATATTATAGTCTGATGATCTGACAGTGTTGACTAAGAAGGAAATTCTGAAAATCATCCCTCCTTGCTATCTACATCTTGAAAATACAAATAAGATACTCTAAAATGGAAGGAACTTTAGAAGACTAAATAGTGTGCTTGAAGGATTAAGGTTTTCCTGCCTATGGATGTAGTGAAACAGGTGTTTAAATTCATCTCTAATAAAATCTTTACATTGGATCTAAGAAAGAAGTTGAAAATGGAAGGCAAAAATTAATTATTTAGCAATTAAATTTACTGTATATTAAACTCCAATGCAAGAACATTGAATTAAAAGTTCCCTTTTTCCTGTGTTCTATATATTATTGAATATTTTGTTGGTATTTTTCTAAGCAGTTAATTAAAGAAAAAAAAAAAACTCTCCTAGCTTACAATGTTAGTGTGGGACTAGAAAAAAGAATAAATTTATTTGGTAGTCCTAAATGATAAATATATACATTTCCTGTTGCTTCTTTTTTCCTGTCTTTATTTTGTTTTTATTTTTCATTTACATTTTGCTTATGTAATCTCCCTGGGAAATACAGAGAGAGAGAAGGAAAAATGATTGAAATGAAAATAGTCTTTAATACCCTATTTTCACAAAGATTTAAATTTTGACAAGTAACATAAATTTGCTTCAATGCTGTGATGCTTGGCTCAATGAAAAAAAAAAGATATATTTGTTTTAGTTTTCTTTTACTGCATACATATGAATTTACATTCAATTATATTAAATTTTATTTACCATTTTATGGCCCAAACAATAGGCCATTTATAAGATACTCTGTATTTCCTTACCTCTTTGTTGGAGAGTTGGGAGAGAGGAACCTCATGAGGTTCAACAAGGACAAGTGCAGGGTCCTGCACCTGGGGAGGAATAACCCTAGGTACCAGGACATAACAGGGGCTGGCCTGCTAGAAAGCAGCTTCACGGAGAGGGACTGGGGTGTCCTGTTTGAAAACAAGTTAACCATGTGTCAGCAATGTGCCCTCATGGCCAAGGCCAAGGGGATCCTGGTCTGCATTAGGAAGAGTATTGCCAGCAGGGCAAGAGAGGTGATCCTGTCCCTCTATTCAGCTCGGGTGAGGTCACACCTGGAGTGCTGTGTGCAGTTCTGGGCTCCCCAGGACAAGAGCGAGTTTCTAGAAAGAGTCCAGCACAGAGCAACAAAGACTATTAAGGGACTGGAGCATCTATCTTATGAGGAAAGACTAAGTGAGCTGGATCTGTTTAGGCTAGAGAAGAGGAGCCTGAGAGGGGATCTGATCAATATGTATAAATACCTGAGAGGAGAATGTAGGGAAGATGGAACTAAATTTTTCTAGGTGGTGGCCGGTGATAGGACAAAGAGTAATGGATATAAATTAAAACACAGGAAATTCAATCACCATATAAGGAAAAACTTCCTGACCATGAGTGTGACACAACACTGTAACAGGTTTCCTAGAGAGATTGTGGAGTCTCCTTCTCTGGAGATATTCAAAAGTTGTTTGGACTACATGCTCTAGGTAACCCTGCACGTGCAGGGGGGATTGTACTAGGCGATCTCCAGAGGTCTTTCCAACCTCAACAATCTGTCATTCTGTGACATAATATCAGTAGAATCAAAGAATCACCAAACTGTTGAAGCTAGAAAGCTGGAAGGGACCTCTGGAAAATGTCTGGTTTAATCCCTCTGCTTAAAAGAGTGTCACATCTACAAGCAAGTTGCTGAGGGCAATGTCCAGTCAGATCTTGAAAATCTTCTAGGATGGAGATTCCACGGCCGCTTCAGGAAATCTCTTTCAGTACTTTACTGTGCTTTCTCTAAGAAAAAAAATTCTCTTACATTTGGATGGAATTTCATGATTTTCAATTTGTGCTTGTTGCTTTTTGTCCCTTCACTCACAATTAGAGGAGTCTGATTCTATTTATCTTCTATCTTATTTAATATGAGATAGCCCTTGCTCCTGAGTATCCTCTAGATCCACTGTGTGGTCTACAATACATTTATGAAAGTTTCAGACACCAAGATATTTTTCACATTAATAAACCTAAACGATCACTAGGATTACAGAAGGAAATGTGGATAATAACCTGAAATTCATGGTAGATAATCTTTAAAGAAAAGAGGAATGGAGAAGGAGAGAGAGAGAGAGAGAAAAAAGGCTTTTTCATATGGTCTTTCCATGGTTGCCTTTGCTAGAGTCACCCTGGAGATTAGGAAGAAGAGATCATGTGATTTATTCATTTTGTTAAGGAAGGGAAGCAGAATAGGAGGAGAAATAGAGAGAGGAAAATTGGAAGGGAAGATAGAAAGTAAAAGAGAGGTGGATAAAGGGGTGTTAAGTATAAATATGGTAAGTTTTAAAATAGTATGGATTTGATATAATATGTAGATGATTGCAATTGCATGCTCAAAATCTTCATTGAATATTATCATAATTATTTTTACTTTCTTATTTCTGGATTTTTTTTTTTTTTTAGGGCCCACTATGCTTTCTGTAACAATTGTGATGCTGCAAACAACATTTTAAGGTTTTTTTTAAAGATGTACACATTATAAAAGCCTTTCCATGGCTACATTTACTATCAGAGTCAGATATTCTGAGACACCATTTTTCTCAGGACAGCAGGTGACTGCAGAATGCGATAGGAATGTCCAATTGAAGGACTTAAAAAAAGGTGTTATCTTGAGAAAATGAAAGGTAGTACCAAATCATATGCCCTTGAAGGAAGGGCTTTTTGTTTGTTTGTTTTGTTTTATTTTTTATTTTACTTGATCAACAAAGGAATGCAGTTCAAAACCACAGCCATCTGCAATTATGGAGAATGCTACACAGCACCATGTCTACTACCAACGCTTAACACCAGTACAGTAGTGTTCTAAAGGGATTTAAAGCAGGTCAGAACAACACGTGCACTAGATAGATAAACTCACAATTTCAAAGACAGAGTGAGATAAGAAAAGTGTGCAGAAAAATATTTATTATTGTTATCAATCTTCATACTTCCAGAGCTGGCAAAGTGATACTAAGTACCAGACTCATGTCTGTATATGTATCTATATTTAACATTAGAAAAAACCTGAAATATTGAAAAATATTTATTGTATCTATACAAAGAAAAACTCTCATATGCTGTTAATAATAACTAATTTTACTCTTTAACTAAATTAACAATTTTTAGCTAAAACCAGGATAGCGTAATAGAATAAATAAAAGCATAACACATTTCTCAGTACATCAGAAGCAAATCATCAGATTGGGAAAAAAATCATTAATGTTAATTTAATTATTTATTAATTTGAGAAAATATTGAAATTGAGTGAAACTAAGAATTTAATTACTATTGTTAAAATTTGGAGTCCTGTGCAGTGAAAAACATTCCTGGTAAAATGGTGGTCTGTTATTTTGCTACATCTAGCCACATTTGCCATGAGAAGTATTTCATCATCTAATAAGTATATCGAAATAAAAAAAAATCATTATAATAAGACACTATGCACTGAGTGATTGCCTATTCAGTAATAATTTATCATGGATTTTAAAAAAATCTCGTAAAATTGTTGTGGATACAAGATGCCTAGAAATTTGGGAAGAATGATCAAATTCTTCTCAAAGTGAATTCTCAGCAGCTGAATGGCAGGTAAACTGCTCTTAACTCACTGCAGATTCTGAACTCCCACATTGCCCTTTTTGTTGGTCAGAGTATGGTCCCTGATACCTAAAGATAAAAATGTTTTCTGAATGTTTGCTACCTGGAAAGTCAGTGCAGAGATAGGGTGGAGAGTTTGAGTATATTTGGAATATTAAGTGTGCGTATCGAAGCTGTAGCTATCATCTTCTCAATGACCAGTCCAATGCAGCCATGAGCCACAAGTATATCCTTCAAGGATCTGTGACAAAGGTTATGACTATTTCTACTGGCTGGACCTTAAACAAATAACATAGTAACTAGTGAATTACTTAAAGGTAACAGTAGACAATATACTCAGAACTCTACTCTTTAAAGAAGATTTTTTATTGAAAATATATGTTCCATCATTCTTTGTTTTACTTCAGTACTGCAGTACTCCAGTAGTTTTACTAGAGTGGTTCCACTTTTATTGCTGGATGAGTTTTGTTTTTTCACCATTTGTTTATACACATGAAGCCTGCAGACTGTACATGCAATAGAGACTGCATTAACTCTTAAGAGTATTTACCAGTATTGAAGCAGGACTCACTAAGATGAGAAATGCTAAAAGCTTTATCATCCTTCACTGCCAGAAAACAGTGTGAATAGTTAATTGTGATATTGAAAGCAAGACATGCTTTCATGCTAACACAGATTGCTCGTATTATTTTTAGACCAAGCAATGATGGTGAGAAAGAATTATTGATTATTCAGCTTATATAGCTTATATAGCTGAAAAATATAAACAATGAATGCAAGAAAGCAACATATTGGATGTTCTTCCTGATCACTATAAATCAAGAAATGTGAATAGTTACATAGATATTCAGAAGCTTTATACCTCAAAATAAAAGCAAGGTGAAGGACAGTAGAGTATTTAAATGACCTTTTCGGCAAATATGTAGACATCAACATAAATATATATAGATCTCAAATGATTCTGAATGTTTTTAAGTCTGGTATCAAATTGAAGCTTATTGTAAATGTAAACATTGCATGATAAGCAAAAATGTATAACTTCTAGGTGAGCTAAAACTATTATCATAAATGTAAATATTCAGTTTTCAAAAGTATGTAAGCATATTCACATAGAGGACACTATATTTATTCTGTTTTTTGTTGTAGTCATTTCATTTAAGAAAACACGTCTGTGAAAAGTTACGTTGCATATAAAAAGCACAGAAAATATAAAAAGTGGTATAACAAATATTTCAAATTGAGACGAATCTCATGAGCAGCTTTCTCAAAACAAAAGCATACCAGAGTCAAACAGAGTAAGATATGGAATATTAATCTCAAATGTGATTATGCTGCTCATATGTATCTAATTTATCTTTCACCAAGAATTCATGGGGCACTCATGCAAATTAATTCCCAGTAGGAAATCCTAGTTCATTCCTAGTTCTTCTGCAAACATTTTTTTTTCGAATACAAAAACAAGGCCAAGAACTGGATTATCTTAATGTAAATATAAGTAAACATTGCTCAGTTAATCATTGTAAGCTATTTATTTTAAGAATTTAGCCCTGTTTTTTGTTCACAAATTATACATAAGCAACTTTTTCTTATTGGAAATAGTAATTGGATATAGATGTATTAGAACTTATTCTATAAATTATATGTTTCACCATGTATATTGAGTATTTGCAATTCACTACTTTTAATATGAAGAAGACTAAATTGCTATTTTAATATTTGCATTCTCCTTTGGAACCTCTGTTCCAAACTCTATCCCTGTTAGGGGTATTATACAAAAATATTGAAACTGTTGTCTATCTCAAAAGTTTTAAAATGATGTTTTCAAAGGAACCTGATGACAGAAATTTTAGTGAGTTATGTATTAAGTTGTGCTCATGTTTTGATGACTTAAATCATACTTATTTTTTGCTTGATATCATTGGCAAAAGTGCCAGTAGTTAGCAAAGTACTAAAAGTTGCTCAGTCTCTTAGATCTGTGACACCTGTGCATAGGGGCAAGAACTGAAGGCTAGAGAAGTCCCGAATAACTTAATCCCATATCCAAAAGCAAATCTCCTCAAAAATATCTGTGTGTTATAAAAAATACTTATATTTTCTCTCAGAAAATCTCTTAGTGTTCCTATTTGGCAAAATGCCCAACCTCCTCCATGTAATTCACTGAGGAATACTTCTCTCTGCAAATGAGCAGCTCAGGTAAGATTAGATTTCACTAGGCAAAAGAGACAAAGAAGGTGTCTTAAAATAAACACATCTTTGTAACTGTCATTCGATAAGTATGCACCACACTGGATCAAACACCATTTACTTTCCTTCGCATTAACAATAGGATGTGAAATCCCACACAAATGGATATGACATGAAGCCTCTTACATTCCTATTAGTGCTATTGTCCTCCAACTTATCCTCAGAGTCAAAATTTTAAAGGGTAGGATTTTCTCCCAAGGTATTTTGAAATGCACTAAATGGAGCACTCACCTCCTCACTGCCTGTGTGTCTTTAGTCTGCGAAAATAAAAGAATTCCAGAATTTCTTTTGTTGTACTCTGGACAAGTAATCAAACATGGTCTGCCAAGATATCAGCCTATTCGATTTGCTGTTTCAAGTAAGAAAATGATACCCTTCAGAAAGTTCTTTTACTTTGTCAAAGAATGTTTTGAAACCTACCCAAACATTTCTGTTTTCCAAATGCTCAAGGACTGCTTTGATTTTCTTGCCAGTATTGTCTTTGTTTTGCAAGTCAAAAGAAAAGATGAGAGAGATGTGGTTCATTAAGCTGTGACCTTACCAATTAATCTCAGAACTGTTTGGTAATGCAGGCTGTTACTCCTTCTTTTAAGAGGATTTAAAGAATCCTATTGGAGAAAGGCTACCCTAATCTTCCACTTAGGACTCATATTGTTTCTTCTTATGAAAGAATAAGTTAGGTGTATGAGCTGTGCTGCCACTCCCTGCTGTTTGTAAGCTACTATTTCCTTAAACCATTTTGTTATTGCTATTATGGAATTACTTCATTTTGAAATTAGGCCCTGCCATATGCTATATTCCATCAGGGTCAACCTGATGAAAATTTCAGATTGGACTTAGCATCAATTAAATCCAGAGTTCTCTATAAAAAGGCAAATAACCTCAGCTCAAAGGCTGAACAGAAACTCAGCAGAAAATTCCTGCCTAGTCTTGAAAAAGACAGCAAATTAACTCTGTATAATATAAAATAAGTAAGAAATCAGCAAAATAAAACCCTACATTCTGACATGAACCAACAAAATGAAAAAGCTTAGCCTATGTCAGCCACAGACTACTGAGGCATTCTGGAAAGTGAAACACTCAGAGCAACGGCTGCCAGAATCCAGAAGTCAGCTCATGGATAAATAAATGCTAACATTTTAAAATGCCTATGACATAATTAATTATTTTGTACAATCTCCATTAGCGGAAAAAGTGCCGAACAACTTCTTAAAAAGAGTCTGACATTAATCTTGATTTATTTCTTCAGTGGTCTTCAATGTTTTCATAGACAACCATTTACCTGTCATAAAAAAATTCATTGTTATTGAAGCATCACACAAATTATATGTTTTCTCATGGAGATTTCATTTTTGTTCTTCCAGTTTTATTGTCTTAAATCAAAGACATAGCAGTTCCAACTGAACACACAATTTATGTTTCAGACTATTGAACTTCTGTATTTCAAAATAGATTTGTTCATAAATTCAGAATTAATTCAGAGAAAAAAAGCAGAAATATTTTGATTGGCAGTTAATGGAAGAGGGTTTTTATTATTATTATTATCAGTCCTATTCTGGACAATATATGATTCCCACAACTCATCAAAATGCACTAAAATCTTTAAAATATTTTTTTCATTTCTACATAATGTCAGATGAGTGAAAAGCTTGATGAGTATGGATATTATGAAAGAATGAGAATTCAGCATTGTTTTCCAGGGTAGTTTTTTGCAATGCACTTCTGATCATGCATAATTCATCTTCCTGCTTTGTATCATTATCCTTATTACTAAAATAGAGAGAATACTGTATACAACATTGTACGTATGCTTTACAGAGTCATAGAAATAAGAATAGCAGGCCATAAATACTCTCTTAGGGACTGAGTGATCTCTTGCTTGACTTGCAGAATCTTTTTATTTTTATTTTTTTATTTTTTTGGGTGGGGGGATGCTATTGGTTTACTTTTGTTTACTCTAGCTATAGGAAACTTGCAGACTGGACTTCAATGGTTCATCTTCAATAGAGAGCAAGGATCACTAATAGGTAAAAGCTAGAGTTTTTAGAAAGTGGATTTGAATTTTCTGATGGAAACTAAAAAATTCTTTTCTTCGGGAGGAAGGATTACTTCTTTGTGAAGAATTTTTTTTTTTTTTTTAAGAAAGGACATATCACTACTAGTTCTGAGGGTTTTAGTGTGAATGTGTTAAAAGCAGTCTTTAACATTGTCCCTTTTCAAAAACTTCCATATTTCAAGGTCCTTGTTGCTGGACCCCATTGCTTGTATGTGAACTCTGATGAGAAAAGTAATTTTATGGTAGTTAACGGAATCTAGGTATCATGATCCAGATATGTAGCAGATCAGTATAGCCACGTTTCTGCTTATGTGCCAAGATTTTTGGAAACCTTTGGTGAAGGATGGAAGGAACAGTCAACTGAGGAAAGGTCATGTCCTGTAGCACTACACAACCCAACAAGACATACAACCTATGCTCTGGAGCTGGAAGTGCTCCTCTCTTTACAACTGTTGGGATCTGGGAATTTACTACCTCAATTTGTTACAATTTTGGGAATTTAATGATTCAGTTTTTCAATAATGATGATTCTGAGCATATGAACAATGTAACATTTTAAAATCCTATGGGTTTTTTTTTTGTTTGTTTGTTTTTTAAGGAAAATCATCAAACAAGTTTAAGGTTATCGAGGACTAGGCCATTTCAGATCAAAATGTTCTGGATTATAGTTTGGGATTGAAGAATACAAAATCTTGTTCTGGATATCACCCTCGAACCAAAGCAATAGTTACTTTGCCAGATCTCATTAAAATAAAATTTTATATTTTCTTTATTTATATGTATATTAAAAAGCTATATTTAAAATATTTTTAATTAATACCTTTATTTCCTTATACAAATACAGCTAATTAAGCAATCAACAGTCCCTCAACTTCTTCACATGCGCACACAGAAAGAAACTATGGCAAAAGGAAAAATAAATGAAAAAATGTATGAATCTTTGATTAATATTTTATTACAATATTCCTACTGCCTTCTGTTCTTCACTGCATCTCCCATACATGTTTTAAAAGCTTGTAATAATAATTTTAGTCCTAGCATGAAGTCACTCTTGTCAAAACTCTAAACTTTAAAGTACTATAGTTTAAAGCAAGAGGCTCATAAACTCCATTTTTGATTTATGTTTTCATTAGTTTTCTTGAACATTTGTGTGCCCAGGACACAAACATAAACAGGACTCAAGTTTGACCAAGTTCTATCTGTTTGATATTAGTAACCTAAATCTATCCCAAACAATTGGTCTAAATACTGAGCTATAGGATCAGTATCTCTAGCTACATATAAATAATGAGGTAGATGCACTCTTCAGAGTTCATCACAGACCTTAGCCATTATTGTCTGAAAACTGAAACAAGAGAAGTACAATCCTGACTTCTAGATCATACACCTGTTGTACTTTGCTTTTGGACAAAAAACAGGTATATTTGATTGAAGTAGAGATGTGACTCCAAGTTGTTTCTGGGCCACTGAAAACCTTCCAGACCACCTCCCTCCTGCGGAGACCTGGTTAGCCACTCTGTCCCAATGATGCATTAAATAGTTAATTGTTATTTCTGCAAGACATAGCAGCTTCAAAGGAGACGATACTAATTGTGAAATAGTATCACTGTAGCTTAAAATAGTCACTTGATTTATGGATGACTAGAGTTTAAGTCTCCAGTCAAAAGTTTGAATTGGGACCAGAGTGCCTATATTACAAATACAAATTATTTTAGACTTAGTGCTCTTTCTTCCTTTCTCACATATTTTCTTACATGTCAAAAGAACCTAATTTTGTTCTGAAGATGAATTCAAGATTTTAAAATCTTGAAATTCTTCTAGAATTACAGCTCTTATTATCTAGCCAGCCTTATGCTGGCACCGGTTAATGTAGATAAAAATTACATTTTAAGCACTTTTTAGTTGTATGCTGTATTTCTACTTCTCAAAAATACAATTTTGTATCCTTATTATTCAGTAAATGACTATGGTGACTACATTCTCCTTTATAAATAATTCATCTGTTTTTAACTTAATCTTGATAATGGATTTCTCATCAGTTTTCAAAAGTTACAGTCTACATTATTTAAAATAGACTAGGCGTAGATTGCAGGCAGCTGCTGTATGAGAAACAGTAATGAGGGGTGCTTTTCACTATACACTTACGGAGATGTAACTTTAGACTTGTACTGATGACTGTGATTTCCCATGGGAAGCCAGCAGCCGCTGTGATGTTACACTCCAGAAGAAAATGAGCAGCAAGGGCAAGAGAGAAACACTATGTCTCCTGTGTCATCTTGGCTTCTTTACTTCTTTAGCTTTCCTAATATCGTAGTTTTCTACCTTATAATGTTTAAAGCATGTTGCTAATAGAGCTGACTAGATAGTATTTCATTACAGAATATAATTTGCATTAGCCACACTTTGTGGCCATAAGTGAGTCTGTCGATTTTCACTGTCTCGCTTCAGATTATTTAGTACTTGGATTTCATGAGGTTCACTTCACTTATTAGGCAAACACTACTCCTAAGACCTGCCACTTTATGTCAAACCACGTGATCCTTTCGATGGCTTTCTCTAATATGCTTAACAATCAAATAATGATATCGACAACCTTGTGAAAAATAGAATACTTTATCATATTTTGCCAGTTTATTTGCAGAAAGTAAGGAAAGGTCTACAAGATTTAAATAGTAACTCTTACCATCAAAGCATTATTATAATTCTCAAAGCATTATTATAATTCTAAGTGCATAAAGTTTGTGCTCAAACCAAGTACTTACATATTCTCCTTGTTTAGAAATTTGTTTGAGAAAAGCTCTTAACAAAGTCAGTAAGAAAGACACTCCAGAAAGGGGAATAAAAAAGCCTAGTAATTTGTGTAAAGAAGACATCATGGGAGACATTCTTGCCATCAATTAGCATAAATGTTTAGCCTGACTAAAACAAAAATGTCAGCGCCATTCATTACACATACTGCTTGTAGCAGAAAAGGATATTCATATGATTTGTGATAAGTTTATTTTTAATATGTCTAGGGAATGTCAGTTTCTTCCTTAGTTATCACCCATAAAATAATATTATTTTCAATTTCTCTGGATATCCAATCAGTTAGAGTTTGACATCTTAAACCTGTAAAGTGATATTTATTTAGCACTCTACTTTGCAAGAGATGCTTTAAACAACACCAAAATGCTAATTTTGTGTAGTATATGATTGTACATGACCATAGAGATTTCTGAGGTTAAGAATTAAGACTTTAATATTTATTTCTGCTCTTTACTGTAATAGTATAAAACTACAGTCTATAGACATTCTTTAGTAATTTGTTCATTTTAGTAAATACGATTTACAATGCCAGCTCTCATATTTTTTAAATATTCCTTTAAGAAATTCATTATAGTATAACACCATAGATTTCAAGCTTTTCCTTTTTGTTTGTTTGTCTATTTGATTGATTGTTTGTTTTCCTTGTTATAAGTCTAAATTTTCCTGGAATAGTATCCTTAAAGTCAATATGCTTTGCTAACTAGGACTGTGGGATCCTGAATAATCATTTGAATTCATTTTCCTATACAAAACTGAGGCATTATGCAATCTACCTGACATGAAGGAGAGAATGACTCATAGCTGAAGCTCTTCACTGTAGTAAAAAGATAGGGATGTGTCTGAAAGTGTGAACTAAGCCACCAACAAGCAGCTCTGTGTTATGCTTCAGGGAACAGTTTAGTCTGTGCGTAGAAAACCCACAGCTTCCTTTGTTAGGAAGCTGAAAATGTGAGAGAATGGTTTTCTGGCACTGTGATACGATCTTTGCTTCAGGTGTCTTTTTTTTAATAAAGCTGTTCATTATGTGTTCATACCAATGAAGACAGTAAAACAACTTGTATATATTTCTGTAAATGGATTACAGAATGGATTAACCCAGCTCTAATCACTGACTTACTCAGGAAGTCACCGTCAAGGCTTTAATTTTCTGTTTTCTATTTCACCAAATTATATGAAGCACTCAGTGTTTGGTTCATCCTACAGAGTTTGGTTATGGTGTACATTGCTTTTTATCAGTGCTAATTTGTAAGAGAAAAGAGAATACGTTTCACACATATTAGGCATTTCTA
Organism: Crypturellus undulatus; assembly: GCA_013389825.1. Classification (NCBI taxonomy): domain Eukaryota; kingdom Metazoa; phylum Chordata; class Aves; order Tinamiformes; family Tinamidae; genus Crypturellus; species Crypturellus undulatus. Next base: position 19,101 of record VWPW01022590.1, read on the forward strand.
TTAAAACATCTCCTTTTTATTTATTTATATATATATATATATATATATTAAGTAAGAAGGGAAGGGAAATAAAATATACTTCCTTCTAACTGCTCAGTCAAGGGACCCAATTTGTCAGCTCAACAGGACTAGTTCATTTTTGTAAATGTTTATTACTCTTGGTCATGTGCTTATTTGATTAGCAATTGTGGAAGAATTGCTTGAAAAGGGGGAATGTAGAGAAAAACTAGGGCCTAACAGAAGTTTTGGTATTACAGAAGCTTGCTTGAGGTGATACACAGTTGCCACTTCCAGAATTTTTGGTTCACATGGACCCTGCTCCTCCACAGTTCGCTAGGCAGCACAAATCTGCCCTCCTTGCAATTGCAAAGAGGAGTAAGAGAGGATGGAGCGAGGTGAAAGATACCATGGCCAAACTCTGTTGTACTCTCCATGTTGGGCTACTGATAAGCCACACAGTAGCTGCCAAATGTTCCCATATACAATAAGATGTACAGTGCTGAGCCAGCAAAGGTGGCAAATCACTCCTTTTGGATGAACTTTTCTTGAACTTCGCTCAATATAATGTCATTATAATGTCAAAATCCATCCCAAAAGTTACCCACCTCTAAGGTATGACCACTCCTCACTGAGCATGCACTCTGGATTTTCAATTGAATATACCTTTAAATGAAAGCAAGCGGCTTTTTCACCAATAAATAACAAAATTAAGTATCACTATAGCCACTTAAGCTCCACCTAAATGTAATATACATACATACATATATACATGTATATGTGTATGTATGTATGTGTATAAAAAGTGAACTAAGGATGAAAAAAGGAGGAGGGAAGATTCCATCATAACTTCTGTATCAGTTGATAGGCTGAAGCCCTTTCCTTCCTTTCCTGTCAGGATGCTGCCTGAGGAGACTCTTCGAGATTGAGTGCCCTCTCCCATTTTCTGAGGTGAGGGATGATTGCACATTTGTACATCAGAGCTAGCAGAAAATCCTACGCTGTAGTAGAGAATTTACTGTATTGACATCCAAAACCTGTTTTGTAAATGTTGCATTTGAAAAAATCATGCTATTTGTGAACTCAATTCAGTGTTGGAAGGTGATTGGATCTACACTCAACAGACTTCATAAATTCGATACTGCCAGAGTCAAGCCTATAGCTACCACAGTATTTAATATCTACCTCACACCTCTGCTTTCAAACTGCAACAGCAGTTTGTACATTTAGATTATCAAGTGATTTTTTTTTTTAATGGATGCTAATGATTCTGTTGCAGCCCAAGGAAAAACTGAATATCTAATTCTTGCTCCCTTTGTGTATGGCAGGCTGATATAATGCTGGTCATTTTCTATTGACATTTGTTAACTGTTCTGAATTTAAGGTAAAAAAAATAGCAATTTTACTAGTGAGCATAATTAGGCAAAAGATAATTTAAAACAAAGTATAAGAAAGAGAACTATGAGAAGAATGCATTCATTTAAGTTTAGATTTGTCTTCTATCACATTATTCTCTGGTTGCTGAAATGTTTGGTGCAAAGGAGTTTTTTATCTGGGAACTTGGATGACTTCTTTTATTCAGGTAATGATGGGGGATGTTTTTTTTCAAAACAAGCTAGCCAATAGGATTGATATTCTACATATTGCTTTCTAGAAACTAATACAAAATCTGATTTTTTCTTAAGTTGCCTCATAGGAATGTCATATTTTACTACTTTCAAAACCTCTTGTATTCATTTTCATGGGTTACAAAGGTACTAAGTTGTTTATTCATAAAATGGGACAGGCACCACTTTACTTTGGTTATGGAGTCAATCATGTATGTCAGAAAATTCCCTACAAGAATTCCCTAGTTGCACAAGTTGAATGAGCACAAGAAAGTTGGTTAGAAGGCTAGTCTAGAATACTTGTTTTCAGGAATTCAACATCTCCTCTGCAAGAAAGAAGGTATAAACAAAACAAAACTTAAAAACATGATGGTGTAGTTCAGAAATTGGGGTACTTCCTCAGGGCCTGTTTCTGTGTTTTACTTAAGGAAAGTTTAATGCAAAATGCATAGTCCTTGGAGTAGTGACTAAAAGCCAAATCTTTTACAACTGAGTACACTGCTTGCTGGAATACACAATTATATTACTTCCTATTTTACATGATTTTTTGTTTTGTTTTGTTATGGCTTCAATAAGAAGGTTATTTAGTGTTCGTGCCTCAACTCTAAATGCATGAAAAATGTGAGCTTAATCCTTACTGAAGTCCTCAGAGATTGAATTTAAGATTCCCTCTTTTCAGGTGAATGAGGACTGTTATACAAATAAATAAAAAAGGCATGAGGGAATAAGCACTATCTATTTTTGTTTGTTTGTTTATTTTTAACATTTTAGTAGAGTAACATTTAGTTTGGGGATCCTGATCAAAGAGGAGTTGAATTATTTTGCCCTGATAAGACACTTTTTTAAAAGACCTCTTCAGAAGGAAAACCTTAAATGCCACAGAAGCTTCAAATGTAGAAGATAGTAAATAGCATTTGATTCCTTCTTTGGATAGATCTGTCTTCAAGAGAGTAAGATCCATAATGTAACTACCCTTTGGTCTCCCTTTACCACATTTATTCATCCTTAAACTGAGAATGTATTATTTTCTTCCTTATTGGATAGTGAGGGCTAAGTTCCTGAAAGCATATGAGGTTTCATGTGGATAACTCAGAACATGGATTAATACACTCTAGTATTAGAAAATAATTCTATATGAAACACATAAGAGTATTTTATGTTATTATATGTTTTTTATCATTAGAATACATGTATTACATTATATTACATTATACACTAGTACAGAATTTACATAATAATACCATATAATAATTTGATGGATAGGAAATGATAGATATGATTGATTATTCTCTCAGAAAATTTAGTGGCTTTTTCACACATTCAGTTTAACAAAGCAAAATAAACTGAGGAAAATGTTACACTAGAAAATGGTCGAACACATGTTAGTTTCTCCTGACAAGCCAAACAATTATTCATGTATTTTAAAAATAGACTTTGCTTAGGAAAATCTATTTAATAAATTGGCATGGGATTGTTTAAAAGTTGTAAACTTGACACTAAACTCAAAGATTAGAAATGGTAGTTCCTTCAGGGTTTTCAGAACTGTTCTTGGATGATGTTATGGATCTACATGCTCATTTAAATCAAATATAGCATAGAAGAAACACAGAAGAGCAACAGGGGAATATTTCAAGAGAGTCTGGAAACTCCTGATGCAAATGAGAAGTGACTGCTCAAAGTGACTCATTAAAAGTTCTCAGTAGAGGCATCCCATGAGGCATGCCACAAGGCATGAGCTTAGGATGCTGCTACTGCTATTGGTTATCAAGCTAAACAGTCTTAAAGCAAGTTTAAGACATACCACTGACAGTTCTCTTGTAAGCATTTTCATTTACTTTTGATAAGTGAACAATTTCTACAAAAATATTTTGAGAGCTGCTTCTTACTTTGTTTCCTTTGCCAAAGCCTGAAGCTACATACATACATACATACGTAATCAAAAATGTAGCCCTAGATTAAACCTTGTTTGCTCTCTGTAGAGTCCTTTTCTTAAAAAAAAAAAAAAAAAAAAAAAAAGATCCAAACACTTATTTTATGATCCAATCTATCCAAACACAGCTAACACTTATATTCAATTCTATAAGGATAAATAATACTAAATTCTGTAAGGATAAACAATAAAATGTTTAATTTTGGTTAAAACTCTCCAGTGTAATTAATACCCAAATTAAAATTTGTTTTATTGTATTATCATGAAGGCATAACACCTTGACTCCACCAAGGCTTTGACTCTCAGCTACCTCACATGAAAGGGCTGTTCCCAAATCATTCCATAAGAATCTAAACTCAGCATAAATATGCTTTCTGCTGATGCTGAGATGTATGGAACCATGATGCAAAGCAAGACACCTTTCTCTGATCTCTTTGTGCTCTGGCTGGATACAACCAGACATGCAGAAATGAGAATTTACTTGATATCTTGTGTATTTCATTGCCAGAGGATATTGAAGACTTTCTGTCTGTAAATTAGTCTTTGAACAATTTGCAACAGAAAAAGCAAGGCCTGTGGACCATCTTTGTGATTACTGAAGAAAAGTACAATTGAAGAAAATTTTTTTACCCATCCTTTCATAATCAATAGACTATTTTATTACCAAAAAAAATGCTTCTACATCCTGTGAAAATGTTGCACTTTGAAAGCCATAGTGGTGGCGAGGGCGGGGAGGGAGATATCAAATCAGTATTGGATTCACAGTCCTGGACTGTTGGTCCGATCGCCTTCCTAGGAGCGAATAGAGTTCTCAAATAGTGTGATCAACTAGAAACTGGACTCTGGCAGTATCAGATTCACGAATAGTCTGAGGACCGTAGGTCCAATCGCCGTCCTACGAGCGAATCGAATTCCCAAATAGTGTAATCTACTATAAGCCTGACTCTGGCAGTATCGGATTCACGAACGGTTCGTCAACTGTAGGTCTGATTGCCCCCCCACCCCAAACAAGTAGCTGAGTTCACAAACAGCGTGATTTATTCAAATGCAACATTTACAAAGCAGGTTTCAGATGTCAGTATAGGAATTCTCTACTACAGCGTGGGGTTTTTAGTTAGCTCTGATGTACAAATGTGCAATCATGATTCACTGCAGAAGATGGGCAAGGGTTCTCAGTCTCGAGTCTCGTCAGGCAGCGTCCCGACCCAGGGGAAAAAAGGGGGATCAGCCCATCGACTGACCCAGTTACGATGGAGTTACGATGGATTCTTCTCCCCCTCCCCCAACTTCTCATCCTTAGTTCACATTTTATACTTTTCTTTACATTCAGGTGGAGCTTGAGTGACTATAGTCATACTTAATATTGTTATTGATTAATTGGTGAAAAAGTTTCTCACTTTCATTTAAAGGTACAGTCAATCGAAAATCTAGAGCGCATGCTCAGTGAGGAGTGGTCATACCTCAGAGGTGGGTAACTTTGGGGATGGAGGTGTGTGTTGGCATTATAATGAGTTTATAACAAGCAAAGTTCATCCAAAAGGAGTGATTTGCCACCTTTGCTGGCTCAGCACCGGACATCTTACTGTACATCTCCCGTTGGACAGCTACTGTGTGGCTTATCAGCGGCCCAGCACAGGGAGTGCAACAGAGTTTGGCCACAGTGTCTTCGCTCCAGCCTCCGTTACTCCCCTTTGCAGCTGCGAGGAGGGCAGATTGTGCTGTCCAGGGAACTGTGGAGGAGCAGAGTCCGTGTGTACCAGCCATCCTGGAAGGGCAACTGTGTATCACCTCAAGCAAGCTTCTGTAATGCCAAAACTTCTGTTAGGCCCTAGATTTTCTCTAAGTTTCCCCTTTTCCAGGCCATTCTTCCACACATCCTTTACTGCTGAGGTATTGCCATTCCATAAATGTCTCTTAGCTCATTTTGCTGCCTAGAAAGTGGCAAAACTAGTAGGAAACCATTCAGGAATGGAAAATTGAACCATTCAAGTCTTCGTAATAGAAGTGTGCAGTATACTTGCAAATAAATCTTGCATCCATAAAGGGATAGCTTTGACCTTTATTCGACATAGCTTCTTAGTTATTTAGTAGTAATTAGTTGGATTATTATTATATGGGGGAAACTGAAGAGAAAGTAAAAATAAGACAAAAATATTAACTTGGCAGACACACCATATGCTGATTAGTATTTATTATATCTGGACTTCAGGTACACAGTTCTCAATGTGCTATTGTCTAGGAGTGTAGGTGATCAATGAACTTGCTCTGAGTTGCAGAAAACAACACAATCTGCAATAATAATATATGTGTTACGACTGATTCTGTCAGGCTTGTAGTCTTGCTCAGACCTGACAAAGACGAAGAGATCTCATCTCCTCTGCAAGGGCATGTGAATTCTATGTTTCAAGAATCTCCACTTTGAGATTAAAACAAAACTGAGCAACAACAGCAACCAAACCAAAAGGTGGAATCCAACTAAGCTTTCAATTTAGAACATTAAAAGTCTTTTGCTTTTGACTGTAAACTGTCCAACCTTCCTGCAAATTTCTTGAACTCACAGAATTTATGTTTATTGCTCAAAAAAGGACACATTTACTTGCTGGAAAAAGGATAAATTATTTTATATTAGCAGACATAAAACTAAACTCTACTACTCAGTTTAGAGTTTAACAGGATATTATTCCTGATCATTTTAGTTATTTAAACATTTGAATAATTGCTTTTCAAATTAGATTCAATCTGCACAATAATACTGCTCAACTAATAGTTATTTTATAATACAGGAAAGATATAGCATTTTTAAAGTTTAGTTCTGTAATGGAAAAAAATGGATTAGTCTTAAATATGCCTACTTTTAGTCTTTGAGGTTATATTAAAATAGTTGTATATAAAGGATTCAGGCAAGTGGACAGTATTTTTATGTAAGAATCATACCCTGACTGTCATGCCATTTTTAAAACTAATCTAAGGAGACATTATTTAGATGAGTCTATAATAATAAATATAAATAAAGGGACTACAAGATCACAGCCAGAGACTAGCTGTCTTTAGTTCACTGTCAAAATGCAAAAGTAATCCCTGTGGCATTTCACAAGGATTTTTCTTTTTTTTTAAAGATTATATTCTTAGATGTTAGGAAAAAAAAATATGGAATTCAAAAAGTACCTAGAGAAATTAAAGGGAATAAATATATGGGAAATATGATAGGAAATTAGAAATAAACACGATATAATAAGCACTATACTTGAGTAACACTACTTCAGAATATGAAATGGACATGGAGAGGTAGTAGAAAAAAATATAGTGGATAAATAATTTGAGTCATTAATATCTTACTGTTTCAAAAAAGCCAAGTATCATACCAATCTGTATAAAATGAGCTATTGCCACCAAGACATAGGATGTATTGTTTTTCCTATGTAAAATTGTACCTGGATCAAAAATGCTCACCCATTCATGGCATTGTTTAGCTATTGCTTTGCTAGTATTTGATTGCAGTGTTTGTATTTTGGCTTAACCACTCTTTAACATATACTGAGACTAAATGTAAATGTGCAGATTATTTTGTTCCTTGTCATACCATGTAGAAAATTAGTATTAAGGGCTCTAAATTAGCTCCATTTTTCATCTTTTCTTTGTGATAGTGATGCAATTAGTCTAAGGTAGATTAAAAAAAAAATATATATATATATAGGAGAATATAACACATGAAAAAAAAAAAAGATTAAAGAATCCAAAATTCCCATGGTCTGTAATTAGCTTATAAGCCTAACTATGGTATTGTTTTTCAGCCTCAGAGATTCATATGAAATCATAGAGTTGAGTTTTGCTCAGTCTCATAATATCAAAACTGCAGCAGACAGTTAAAACTGTCTTACCTTACTGATATGGTACCTTAGTGCAGTGGCAACTAGGCAAAGAAATGTTTCAGAAATGTTTCTGTGCTTAATATCGTCTTTAGTTGCATGACCACAGCTCCTTCTTCAACATTCAACTGTTTCTGGATTTACCCTCTCAGATGCCCTCATTAATTCTATAGCAAACATACGAGTCAAATCCTATGCTTTGGATTCCTCTCTAGGAAGTCAAGCACAACAGTATTTAGCGGAACTCAACTGCTGTCATACTTATACCCTGATATATCACTTGGCTGTAAGTCAGGGCAGCTGACAACTTACATTCTTAGAAAAGAGAAGAAGCATATTTAATGAATACTGATCTGCTTAAAACAGTTATTTAGATCTGATAACCCAGACAATATCTCAGCCACTGTACTAACAATTTTTAAAGGGCATGGTTAAAATAATATAAATAAAATAATATTTAATATTAAAATAATAATAATATCTCCTTCTCTGGAGATCTTCAAGACCTAACTGGATGCGACCCTGTACCACGTGCTCCAGGTGTCCCTGCTTGAGCAGAGAGTTGAACTAGATGATCTCTAGAGGTCCCTTCCAACCTCAACCTTTCTCTGATTCTGTGATTTATGATAACAAGTAGCCTTCTAAACTATAATGAACAGTTCTGGAAAATGCAGGGCCAAGAATCATTCTCTAGACACATCATGGAGAGTACATCCTTGTTGGTGGATAAGGGGTAAAATTAAGTGTATGAAAAAGAACCTTTCTATGCCACTTTCTATCAAGCAACTTGAGATTCCTAATAACATAGCAGAGCAGTCAGAAGAAAAGAAAATACTGCACAGAGAGAAGACATTAAAAAAAAAAAGAAAGGAACAATGATGTTTGGCATATTTATTCATTCATTAAATTTTTTATCCATTAATTTATAAATCTTACTCAATTAAGTGTAAAGTTCAGGAATTAACCCTAAAACAGGAAAAAAAAAAAAGAGTGACTTTTTACATGGAGCTTGACCAAAAGGCTTTCCAGAAACTGTAGTTAGGTTCTGACCTGACTTTGAAGAAAACCGCAAGGCTGCAAGTACATTCTGAATTTATAAGCTGAACAATGCAGTCAAAGAGTCATGAAAGGACCAGATGAGGTAGCACAGAAATCTCAGTCTTTAAGAGTAAAGAGGTCAGGTCATAAAGCAATAAGTAGATTCTAAATCAAAAGCAAAGTTTTAAGTAGACTTTTTCTTGGGATATGTGTGAGACTTTTCTCATAAGTGAAAATAATTATGCTTCCTTTTATTCTGCCCAAATTTATTAAATGAAATTTACAAGACAGGGAGAATGCAAATACAAATTTGGATTAGCATGTTATAGTTTGTCTCCTAGTATTTGCTTGAAATTACTGGCTCACAATAGATCCTGCAACCACCAGGACAGCAGGTAAATATGGGGCTGAGAGTCTCTTTCAGAGGCAAAGGAAAAAGATCTTCAGGCCTGTTATGTCTTGCAGTTTTCTGATTCAATCTATAGCTGTACTGATATTGAAAAATGTAATTGCAGAATGTGCAAACATGCCCAAGAACGCTTTAATCTAGCCAACATAGGTAGCAAAACCAGGAAACCTATGGAAATAAGTGTGTACTTTAGCTTATATAAACCTCTTCAAAAAATGTAGCCTTCTATTCTCCATGCTGAACAATCCTAGTTCTCAGCCTCTCCTTTTATAAGAGATACAGAGAGTATATTAGGAAAAAAAAAAGTCCTTTATTTTATATGTTATGTTCACCAAGATTTTGAAAATTTACAAATTATTGAAGCCCCCAATCTCAGTATGTCTAAATGCTTAGGTTCAAATTTACATGTGACCTATATACTCTTATTATCTTCACTTTAGAATGAAGAGGACTAAGACTTTCCTTAGTTCTCCATATATGCGTCTAATGTTATTTGAGATTCACTGTGGCATCCCACCTGATGTCCACCCTCAGTTCCAGAGAGGCATAAATCTTTTGTTATATTTAACAGCCTTGTTTCAGACAAGGCTATTTTTCTAGAATATTATTCAGAGAAAACTGAATGAGAAACTTGCTTATAGATTCCTTAATGAATATGTTGACAAACTTGTAATGAATACCAAACATTACAGTCAAAGTTTTCAATATAATGCTTTCCTGTTTATCTTCCAGACTAATTTTGGAAAGACTGAGAAAAAGGTCAAGAAGCTTCTATGGATATCAGTACAGCAGGTGCTACACTGCTACACAGTGAATCATCATATAGCGATCAATTCTTATACTAGAACTGAATTTATTCTTCTTCCATGAGTGCATATGCCCCGTAATCTTCCTAATACTAGATGACCTCATGATACAATAAAATAGATGCAGAATTCATGCACAATGATGCAGAAAGCATGACCTCAAATAAAGTGTAATCTGTGGTGGACTGGAATTTGAAGTGAATGGTGGCTTACACTGTACTTCTGAAACTCATTTGTCTTAGCTCACATTAAAGACTCTTTGTTTCCTTTATGCCGATGGCTAGCATGTATTAGGAAGTAAAGGATGTAACAAGAAATTTTTATTACTGATTTTCCATTCACCTCTCTGCACTTTGACACTACTTGAAAAGAAAAAGGAAGTGACAACTATAAAGTGCCTCTACGATAAGAACAGCAATGAAATCCCAAGCATCACATTTGCTCTAAATTTCAGTTAGAAGATGATGTAGTTGATAGTATAGGATTATATTCTTTTAATAAGTAAATTATTTTACTTTCCAAAATCAACCATAAAACTAACTTTGGATCAGTTGTAACTCTCAAATGACATATAATGACTGGCTCAATAGGTATTAATCAACAGCTTAATTGCACACAGATGTTAAAAAATTAAATAACAGAAAAGTAATTTTTATATGCAATAAAGTCCTTTTGTGAAAGCCCTGTTGTAAGTTTACAATCAGTTGGCAACCGTAGGCCATATGGTTTCCTTGCTGTATGTGAGTTTTATTGATGCAAACCTTTATCACTTAGAATAATCGCCATTAATATACATCATGTAGATCTATAAAACTATGTAAAATTTGCCCTGAGGGACAAAAAAAAAAAAAGGAAAGAAAGAAAAAGCAAAACTGTAGCATTTTCACAAGGTTTCCCAAGTCCATGTATGTATTGAACACTTGTTTTGAAATGTACAACATTATAATAGTTGCCTGTTTGGAATTATTTAAACCTATGCAAAAGATCATCCTACATTAGATACGTGAATTATCTCTTAAATTGCATACACAATTACATATAAAAGTAAATATTTATGGATATCACTGTATCAACAAATCCTCTCCTCTGTCATATTTTAGAAATAGTTTGAATAGATTTTCCTAGTAATTCAATAGCAAAAGATGAATAAATGTTTTTTTTCTTCCATTATGTTAATAGATTCAATTCCATAAATATATAACTCATATAAGTGCAGAGAAATTCCTTGTGTAGATGTACTGACTCCTCCCCTCTCCTCTCTTCTCCTCTCCTCTCCTCTCTTCCTCTCTCCTCCCCTCTCCTCTCCATCATGCACAAATTAGGTTAATCTGATTTTTAAACGAATTGATGGTTTAAATAGTAACGCTTCCACTTCTCCTTTCTCTTCCCTCCCTTCACCATTTTAGAATTTGATCAATCCTCCTTTTTTAGTTCATTCATGAGACTCCCATGTAGAACATGTTGAAATCCTATCGAACCAAAAAAATAAAAAACCACTTCTATTGTTACCATTAGTAGCTTACTTTTTTCTCAAAAGCAGATTTGTTTTATTTTTTTCAGTTCTATTTTCTTAATACTCTATAGCTGTCTAGTCAAAGCACTAAGATTTTTAACCTGTTTTGTAGTTCATAGAACAATATTTTCAGAATCAAATATCTCAAAACCGAAAGTTTTTCAAGCAATAAATAGGGATTTATTGATCAAACTTCTAAAGAGCTAAATAAGTTTAACAAAAAAAAAAAAGGGAAAAGAACACTGAAAATTACACATGCAAGAAAGTGAATAGGAAATAATAGAAACAAATAGAAACAAAATCAGATATATGGGCTATGCCACTCACAACACTGAAGAAGAAGAGCAAGAAAATGTTACTAGATACAGTAAAGAAAGTATGGATTTTTACATCTTTACAAGAAAGACTGGATTTTTACGTAAGAAAAGTGATTTGTGCCTGTGTCCTTAATGCCCTGGCATAAGGGAAGTTAAAACAGATAGCGCAAGAGAAGGTTGCACATGATCAGACATACAAAGATAGAATATACAAAGAGAATATCTCTAGCCCTAGTATATGTATACAGGCAAACTGGGAGCGAATTTGGCTGTGTGTGGAAGTATTTGAAGTAAAAAAAAAAAGTATAGAAAAAGTGAGTATCATTTTCTGTCTTAAGAATAATCAAATAAATTACTCTCATACAAAAGCACAGCAATGCATGACAGATCAGAATTAAATTATAGAGTGTGTTTTAAAGGTGCCAGAGCATAGATTTTACAGCAGTAATTTAATTTACCAAACAGTGCTAGTTCTTTAAGAGGAGGCGCAAAGATAAACCATTCAACCTGTGGCACTATTGGTACTTTGTTATCTCTCAGGATTGTGGAACAAAATTGCAACAAAACAAAATGTGCATCTCAGTATCACATAGCTCAGCTTCTTTGGAAATATTTTTATGTTCATTGTAGTCCTACTTTTCATGCTCTAGAAATGAGTCTTGTTTTTTATAGTAACATCAAAGCTATAAATGTGAGCTAATTAAACATTATTGAAAAATTATTTCAGCATAGGAAAAAAAATGCAATGTAGATTCAAATTGCTTATATAATAATTCAAAGCTTTTGTCTCCTTGTCATGAGTATAGCTACAGGCCCGGGGGGGAGGGGGGGGAGGAAAAAAAAAAAACGAAAGGAAAGAAAATATAGATTCTTTTGATGAACAATATTAGCATTTGCTGCCCTTTCAGTACATAACAGAAATTTATGTTACAATATATGTTTTTTTTTGCACTGGTGATGTGTATATATGTATATATATATATACTTATTCAGTAGATTGCTTGGAAAGCATTGCATTTTAAAGCACAATTCTATTAAAAATGTGACTACCCTTAAGCAAAAAAAAAAAAAAAAAAAAACTCTTAAGACCTTTCATTCTTATGCAGTCAGTTGAAGTCAGGATATAGGAAAGTGATTGTAGCTAATACTGTAGTTACCATGTCAGTAATACTACTATATAACAAAAGGTCTGGCAGAATCTATTCTGCTGGGTATTGAATGAACATAGAACTAAAATACAGACCTTGCTAAAGAGTACTTATTCTAATAAGTCAAAAAAACAGAAGACATGAAAACATACAATTGTCCAAGCATTTCACTTGGAACAGAAATAGCACATAAAAATTTCAGAATAGTACTGCAGAAAGAAAGAAATAGAGAATGTACTAATTAAATTGTATCTAGAAAAAAACAATGGTGTCTCCACAATCTTTTTTCTTTTTCTTAAAGAGAGGATAATAAATACAAACTTCATCTCCTGAAGTTATTAAACAAGAGCAGCTGCCACAGCCCTTACACTTGCAAAGAAAAAAAGATGAGTACAGCAGTAATATTAAATACATTTTAAGAGTTCTCAGACTTTTATCAAAAGCTTTTTCTATTTTAGTACACACAAAAAATATAGCTATAATATGTTCATTTTCACATTGTTTACAGTAATTTATTCCAGGGTAAATTCAGGAATTCATTAACTTCTCATCACTTATGTATATGGATAAAAAAAAAAGTCAAAATAAGATATACAGAATGTGAAATAAATGGGAAAGTACTTTTTTTCCCCTACACTTGTTATATTTACACTATGATTTTTTTTTCAAACTTTTCATCTGTCTCACATGAACTGTATGCTGACTATTGCCCTCAGCTGTCCCAATAACTAATATCACATCTCTCATAAATAATAATCCAGGTAGGATGAGTCACATATCATTTATATACTACTAGATATGCCATGCATAATATTTTGCTCCCATGCTGTTCCTTGTTGTCTGCTATTTTTAACTTTTCATTGAGATTCTGGAATTCTCCTCTCTTCAGAAAACCAGAATGAAGTTCAAAGGTAGAAAAAAAATATTACTGAAATATGACAGTAGGCTAACCTATGATATGATGATACTACCTATCAGTAACCATCTGATAACATATGAAAAAAAACAGAATATAGATGGCTTTTACACAAGTCAAAAGGCAACAGAGAGACCTCTGACAGCAGTCACTTGGATCTCAGTCACACAGTCTTAACAGTAGCTACATGGTCACACAGTAGCTAGCAGAGACCACACTTCAGGCAGTACCATGTACAAGAAGATAGAGAGGAGTAAATGACTCCTTGCATGATGATGTGACTGATCAGTGAGGGGTCTTCAGTGCATAGAAACTGACCAGGAGCACATGTGAAAAAAAGAAAAAAAAAAAAGTTGGCTGGTCTAGTCTTTTGTCTCTGGAAATAGTAGGTCTGTACAAGAGAAGTTATCATCAAATTCCCCTTGATCACAAATCATTAGGTTTGAATTTTATGGGTGAATTTCTGCACCAAATACCTGTTTATATTCACAGAGCTAGTTTATGTCATCTTGACCAGAGATGAATTTCATTTTTTGCCAGGTTACCAGTTCTTACATATACTAGCAATCAAGGTGAGAGTACCAAAGCCTACAGCTGCATTTACCATTTTTTTTCTGGTTTCATTTCACACTTTCGATGACAGAACCCAACAGTTTATATGCAATCAGAATGGGGAAGGCAGTTTGCAACAGTGTCATATCGCCAGTTATGCTTCTCCTGCTCCTTCTCTAGACCTTTTCACTGCCATTCACAACTCTCTCTCCCCATCTATTTGCTGGCTTCATTTTCCTTTGCATCATACCACATGCAGAGAGACTGACTATGCTAGACTAATAAAAAAATCCTCTACTGATCCTTCATTTTGTTACAGAAAAAAATGCCCTTATATGTTGTTATATGTGTCTGTTTCAGGTAAGCATAAAATTAGCTTTTTATTAAATTAGTTCATCAATGACAGGTTGAATTAAAAAAAAATGCAGATATAGCAAGTCACTTTCATGTACAATTCTACTAAAAATATACTTCAAAAATAAACAAATCCTCATAAAAGATTCTTATACTTCCAAGCTCTTTAAGAAAAAGCAATATTTATTAATCCCTAGTATTCTTAGTGCAACATTCATTCTGAACTGTCAGAATATCCAAAGAGAGTATAAGATAATATTCAAAATATAGAAAGTGCTCTGTTTAGTTTTTAATATTTTTAAGGCAAAATTGCCTTGTTATTACTTCTGAAATAGGAGCTCTTCTAGGAAATCGCTCAGAGAAAACTTCAGAAAGGGGCAGTTTTTTAAATAATAGCAATGCATGCCTTCTTAGTCTATCTTTCTTACAGAAGAATTTTCTCTGACATTTGATAACATAGCAGGAACGCTATGGTGTCCAACATCCTTCAGGATTAGACCGGCTTACAGAAAAATAATCACAATTACTGGTCTGGATATATAGGACTTGTAAATTGCTATTGCAGTTTATTTGGATCCTAAAAGTAAAATGCATTCCAAAGTAAAAGCAAAAAGCAATGCAATATACCCTTTTCAGAATGGACTTATGACCAACTGTTGTAAACAGGAGAGGTATTTTGGCTCCAAAGCACCTAGATGAAAAAAAAAAAAAAAAAGTCTATTAACACTGCAATGTGCTCCTGATGATGAATTTGATGAATTTAGAATTATAGGATTGAAAAATTTTACTACCTTCACAAAAACTTAAGCCTTAGGTGTGATCTGAATCCCAAGAAATGCCTAAAGTCTTTCTGAAGTCTTTTGAAGAGGTTTCTGCACTAGGTTACTAGTTACTAGGTTACTAGGTTACGCCAAAGCTACCTTTTATAAGGAGTTGTTTTCAAAACTTCTAGCACAATTCCTCATAGAAAATAAATAAATAAATAAATAAATCTATGAGCTGAAGATCTTTGATGTGTCCAACTCAAAAATGAAGCAAGATCATATAGTTTCCAGATCCCAAGACCTGTGCCAGCTACCAAGAAGGTGAAAGGCTACAATACATTGAAATAAGCCCAAAAGCAAAAAAGCCTTTCTGCTGTAATGCTCAGAAGCTCACAGGCCATGGCATGTGGTTGCTACAGGATACTATTAGTAGGAAAAGGAAATATAAAAGTTTGTCAGGCAATAAGCTCTAGATAGTTTTGAACCAATTCCTGATCAAAACCAAAACAGATAATATCCCCCCCAAAATGATTTTCCCCCCATTTTAGCAATTTTAACTGTATTGAGGCAAATATTTTAGTTCACTGAAGCTGATTGATAGGCTCATTCAAGCCTTTCCTGTGCAGACATAAAAATATATTGCTTCTGTTCAGCGTTTGCCCTTAAATATAAAAAGCTATTTGACTGTTATCAGTATACTGAAGTTTTAATATAATAATAACAATAATAATAATTTTTAAAAAAACAGTGTGGCTACCAATCTTATTCTGTATTTATTGAAAGTAGACACTGCCCATTGTAGTCACTTTACTGTCTGGCCCTTGTAAAACAGATTTGCCTTAGAAAGAACTATTTGGGTAATCAAAAACATATATAGGCACTAAGTTAACAGTTTAACATCTGTATTTTCCTATTGCACAAGCCTCCCATGTCCTGTTTTATTTAGCAGTGAAAATCCTTGATCTATACCTGTTGTTCATAATGATTCTCATAGTAGGAAACATATCTTTGATCAATAAGGGCAAATAAATTTCCATAATCGTACTTTTGTGAATTTTTCTTCACTGCAGGCAATTATACAGATATTCCTACTAAACTTGGAAAGACAAGACTACTGTCACAGTCTTGAGAACTTCTTGTTTTTAGTCTTTGTTTTCTTTTAGGTGAGTTTAAATAACTAAGTATTGAAAATGAATAATAGAAATAAACAAATGAATAAATAAATCAGATTCCACAATCAATTCCCTTGGAAAATGGAAGGCAGAGAAGACCTTACTAATTTCCTGGAGACCAGCAAATCCTAAAACACAGGATAAGTGTTCCCTTGAGTAATATTTCCATGACAGGCTGATGGTTGACTTGCCACACCAATTTGATTAGATACTAACTTCTGAAGTAGTGAGCTTCCAGATTGCAATAGACATATGCATCTGAACAGACAAGTGTGTTCTCCTTTGCTTTGCCCTGGCTTCTGCTTCTGGCAACTGCTTTACAATATGTCAAGAAAGAGAGATCTTTCCAACACACACTAAATTACCTGTATACCTTCTTCACCCAGTCATGTTTGCTCTGAGATCAATGCGGTCACCAAGCAAAATGAAACTACTCTAAATGGTGACCTTCCTGAAACACCTGTGCAATCTTGTTATCTTCCTCTTTGTTCCTCTCTCCTTCCTCATTCTCTCTGGTACAGCTGCAGACAGCAGAGGCTTTAGCTGTTGCTTTTGTAGCTGCTGCCAAAACCACTCACTAATGCAGCAACTGCTTTACAAAACCACAGATGTCCATAGTCAGTGTATTTCATACCCCTGACAAGCAACTGCAAACTCCAGGTCTCTAACTAGTATGTGTATAACACTGTTTTATCCAGAGTTTCAAATTAACAGATTGTAAATGGACTTGCTTAGCCATAGTGAAAGCTCTTATGGAAGAACTATAGATAATTTTCAGGGACAATCAAAATTTTCTCAAAGGAAGAAAAAGGGAGGGGGAAGAAAAGAAAATGGGACATATCTTCTGCGGAAACAATAAATATCATTTCATCTGCCCATATTTGGCACACATATATAGTCTACTCTAGGCACCCTAGTCTCTGTTTATAATCAGTACAGATAATTCTAGAAGTGATTTACTTCATGTTAATACATCTGCCTAAGACTAGATTCACAAACTTTTCTCTGGAGCTGTTGGCTTCTCTCCACTGATTCTAGAGAAAGCACTTTAGACTTAGACACATACCAGTGTATACAACATGAAACTACTCTTTGTCTGCTACCCTGCGAATGATCCAAACACAGAAATGCCCACTGAAGCTGGGAAATTCTGATCAAATTTAGCTCTAGGTATCTGCTCTGATTATGAGGATGTTGATCAGTTCTCTGATTATGAGTATGATAAGAATCGGAATTCAGGTTCTCAAGGAATTGGTGTAGATTTTAGAGTAAGTAGGATATATATCTGTAGGCTGAGGTAGTTGCATTAGACACACACATTTAGCATGGAAACATCAAGATTAGAAATTACTGCCTAAATCTTTTTGCAGTTCTACTTACAGTACTTCTGTGTTTCAAAAATGCAAATACTATGGCCTTCTTCCTCTTACTATTTCTGAACACCTTCATTTTGTAAATCTGTTACTGATGACTAAGTATTAACATCACTTTTATGTCATTTCTGATCCAGCCCCAAACTTGTCACCTATCCAAAAAATTTAGTACATTCAGATAATAATATTCACTAGTACTTTTAGACTTATATTGCAGTGTGTTGAAATAGACTGCCTCCTTTTCTCTGTTAGAGATATACATTAACTGATTATCCAGGTAGGCTTTCTCAGTTGACAGATTTTATTGAGAATCAATGCAATTCCACTAGATTTCAACTATAGAACATTTGTTTTTCTGAAGATTGTTCTTAAAAGACTGTACCATATATTCAGTACTTATGGTTCTGATCATACACTAAAGAGATGGTTTGCAATCTTTCTCTTAGCATCTTATTTCAAGTCTCACTGATGACTCCAGAGAATGCCTCTGCCTTGAGGATGTCATGGCCTAGGGGGAAAGCACGTTCTTACTGCTTATTAAAAATGAGGTATCAGGCAACACACCCTCAAAGTGATCAAAATGCAAAATGTTGGATGCTGGATGAGACACTAATCTCTATAGTGACTTGCTCATGTGATCAAAATGCTAACTTAACAAATAAAAACCAAATATATCTGAGATAGATTGAGAATGCCTTTCAAAAATTTTGCCGCAAGCACTTTTTTAATCAAGATTTTTCTGTTTCATATAGTATTGTTTAGAAGTTAAAACAACTCAAATAATTGTGTTGTTATATTCAGTTTCTTTCAGAAATGTTCAGTCAAAGCTGAAGGAAAAAAATAGCACAAATTTGTTTTAGTTTGCATCCCCTTCTCAGCCTCTTGGATTCTCTCTGGCAAACTAAATTTGTTAAAAATATAATCGAAATGTATTACTCTATCATTTATAAAAATTCAAAATTCATCTTTTTTTTTTTTGTTCTCAAGATCTTTCCTAACCTTCCAAGCTCATTCTGAGCATGTACATGTACTCAGAGCAACACTTGCAGTGCAGTTACTTCTCAGCTGATTGCATGTCACATTCTGTATCGATCCACATATTTCTAAAATGACATTTCACCAGGTCCAGAAGTTGTCGCTCCCGGATGTATCCAAGTGCTGATGTATTTGACTTCATCAAATAGTTTTATTCTGAAATCAAACCTGACAATGTTTAGAAGATTGGAACTTGAGCATTAATTTCCAGTGTTTTATTTAGAAAAGAATATTACAGTTCTAAGTAGCCAAGTTCACTAGCTGTGTAGCTAGTTCAACACTACAAACAAAAGTAGCTTTTAAGTATGGGTGTAAGACTACAGCATGATTATTATGTTGCTTTCACTCACCTCTTATTCCGTGAATGCAAAAAACAGCTGTGAATTTTATATTTAATTATTTTCAAATCATTGTTATTCTCAAGGTCAGTGTTCAATAGCATCTTCTAGTGAAACAACACCAGTTAGATAATGTTCACAAAATGAGCAACAGCTTTTTTTTTTTTTTTTAATACTACTCCTTCTTTTCTTTTTTTCTCCAAATATACCTTAAATTTCATTATATATCTGTGTATATACCTGACTATATCTGTGATTTGGTGTAAATATAGGCCTATCCTGAAAAGTATGGGAAAGAGCAATTCAGTGAAAATACTTATAATGAAAAACTATTAATATTTCTCATTTACCTAAATATCATGTCATAAATGTAATTTTTAACTTTGTATTTCCTGAATCTGGTCAAAACATGTTATTTTTCTTTACTTCTTTTGCTTTTTTTGCATGTAGATTGAAAATCTTCTGAAAAAGACAGCAAAGTTCCAGATTTTGTTTGCCTAAAGGGCAAAACTGTTCCTCTTCTGTCAAGCATTTGCTCCTGTTATTTCAGTTCTGGATGTATTTTTAACTACCAGGCATGTTAAAACAACAATAGCTTCTATAATTTTGGTGAGGTGACAAGTGCCCTCCTAATAAAATAGTAGTTGTTGCTTTTGCTTATCCTGCTTTTCAAAAGGAAATTGCATCTTTCTGCTACTACAGGCTGCCACAAATGCTGCTATCTCTATCATCTAGGGAGGTAACGTGTCACTGTTCCCTTACTTTTAACTTCTCTTTTACTGTAGGAAACAGATGTCAACTGTTAAAATCTGTTTTATGTCTCTAAAGAATCCCTTCTCAAGTCATGGTTTTTACAGTGTATTAATGGTTTTATAAATATTTATATAAGGTCTTTAAACCCTTTATAGCACTTCCTGGTCATAAACCAGGATTTTGATATTAAAAACAAATAAGCTTCAGGTGCAAACACTCATTTCCTGAAATTTGTACCCTTCTTAATTTCTCAGGCCTGTGCATTCCTATCTAGAGCTCAGAACAAAAATATAATTCTGCCTAGTTTTCCTTATCCTCACTCACTAACATACATCAACTAAGTTCTTATAGGTCTTATCAGTAGAAGATCAGAAGAGTAAGCAAAGGAAAAAAAGGTAGTACACAATTAACAATGTTTTCTATGGCAATGAAGACTATGGATGTTTAAAGCTCTAATTATTTATCTGTTTACTTAACCATATTATTTCTTTAACAAAATGTCCATAAAATAATCTTTCCTAAATTCTAAATGTTGTATAACATTAAAAAATAATGTTGCAGTTTTGTAAATACTTTGAATTTCTGAAGGAAAATTTCTCTTTTTTTTTTCTCCCAATTTTAAGTTCAGAATTTTTAGTTTCTTTTTTAGCATTTCTGTTATTTTCAAGTGAGCTACTCCAACTATGCATCAGTATAACAGAGCAGTTTCTCTCATGCATCTTTTTTCAATGGTACAGAACTCTGCAGTAAGCCTCTATTCTACTCTTTCCGACCCATTTAGGCACTCATATAATAGTCTTATTTTTTTGTGTCTCTTTTTCTCTACAAACATTTCAAATAAGTAACTAAGAAATTAAAATAATGCTACACCCCATTCAGCTATCCTGCTACAATAGAATTAAGCAGAAAAATATATATATTCTGTCTACCTGCTCAATTGTAGTATACAAGTAATCAAGCATTTATCCAAGCGCAAGCTAAAAGACTGAAACAGTTATCAGTCTTCCGAAAATGTCAAAAAATCTTGTTTGCAATTTCCAAACTAGTGACAAAGCTGACAGGTACACAACAGGTAATGAATTATTCCTCCTGAATTAGTAGATGAGAGAAGCCTTCAACATTTCTGACACCAGTTCAGAGTTTGTTAGCTTGCACATTCTACACATTCTTTGTTAGATGTCAGGTTGTCATGGAATGTCAGACTGCATTTTCGAGCCTCACTACCTCTGAAATAGATTATAGCAGCTGAGCAATACAACACCCTCAAGTGCAGGCATTAAATTCAACACTACCAATAAATGCGCTAATGACCCATGTTAAAGTTTTAGGTTTCAGTCTAGCCTTGCATCACTCCAGCAAGCAAGCTTCTAGTCCCAGAAGGTCACAGTGTAGATATTGCATGTGACAGATGCATTTTTCCCCCCTGAAAAACAGGCCATCATGGTGCCCTGAAAGCAACTCACTATTCAGTTGCCTCCTTCACTTCCCAATCTGCCATGCACTTCTTTCCCCAGATACTAAGTCATGAGAACTTAGCAGAGGAAGTACAGATGCTCAAAAAGCAAGGGATGTACTGGAAGACAAATCTCTTGTCTTCCCTGCTGTTTGATTCTCCCAGGCTCATTAACCTTAACTGCTGGCCTGGGACCATAACGCGGAGCAACTTGCTTCAAGCAGTGTTGTATTGTGCTGTCCCTGTCAATCTGGATTACAGTTTTGGCTGCTGCAGTTTTAATTTCTAACTGAACTGATTAAAAACAATGCTGGTTCTGTCAAGGGAAACACACCCATACAAGCTATGGACCAGGAAGAATTCTGTACAAAAATTCTATTTTGGTATCTTAAATCTTTTTTTTATTTTATTTATTTATTTATTCTCTGAAGGGCCTAACTTTTTTTGCTGCAGGGCATATTTGTAAACTTCTCTAATATCCAAAAAATCCACTAAAATTCATTATCATTAATTTTCCTTCCTTTTCTATTCCTGCCTACATTGTGATTTGTCCTGTCTTTTTCTTCATACGATTCTACTCTAGAAATGGAAATACCATGATGTCCTTTGACAGACAAGGTATTTTCTCCTGTCACTTACCATAGAACTAAGCCAGAAAATGAACCCGTGACCTCACATTATCTAATTCTTATATAGCGTATTTTTAGAATGATTCTATAAATAAATTTTATATTTTAATATCATTACTAAATTAATACCTTTTTAAAGCTTGATCAGTTTCCACAGATGGCATTTCAAAAATCATGAGACAGATTAATAGTTACGTGACATTAGAGATCACATATATTTACATAGATTTTAGTTTAGTATTTAGTTTTTATTGGCTAATGCCCTGTAGGATTTCTGTTTGTAGTATAAAACAGATAAGTATATGTATTTAAATGTGTGTTTGTGCATGGTCAGGCATATATATTAGTCTCAATTAAATTCACGGACACAAAACAAATAATAGTTAAAATTAATAAATGCATTTCCTATGCCTCATAGACCTTTTACTAAAGACATAAATAATTTCAAGTTCATGATTCAAAATAGAGAATGAGCTACCTTTATTTGCAGTCTCAGTATATTAATTCTAAAATAAAAATATATATTTCAGGATAGAATTCAATAATTATTGAGAGGTACCACTCTTCATAAATTTTAATAAGAGATCATTATGTATCTTTCAAATGTTTTAGATAATTTTAATAGTTGATATGGTGTGGCCACATGGATTGGAGTTGTAACTTTTATTTTTATATATATATACATGTATACATATATATATGTATATATATATGTATGCATGTATATATATATATATATATGTATATATATAAAAGGTTATCTTTCAATGTAAGGCTAGCCGATTACTGTAATCAAACATTCTCTTCAACATTTGTAATAATCATAAAGTGAAAAAGTCATCAGTAAAACTAGATTTCAAATCAAGATATTTTATTTTGAAATCTTTTTGATTATCCTACATACAATCTTACTTTTATCCTACTTTTATTTCCAGCTTTTTCTTTAAGCATCTTGGAAAGGGCAAATACAACTTTTCTAAAAAGATAACAAAATGCATACTTTTTATATCCCTAGTTTCTCAAGAATTTAGTTTTGTTTATAATGTTTGCATGTCAGACTACAAAATAACTCCATGAGTAAAGTAACTATTTTCTGATCTTTAAGAGATTAAATTTTCAGTTTATAGCTTCTGTTGAATTTCTCAGGTTCTATTCCATAGCTTAACTTTTTGTCTTCCTTAAGTATAACTGCTATGAGGGAAAGCAACTTTTAGATATATTACCAGTTTGATCCACCAGCATAAAACTTTGATTTTGTACCAGATTCAAAGCTTGGAAAGTTCAGAATCAAGCTATAAAGCATCTACAGTAAATTCTGCAACAAATTATTTTTGTGCATCTTACAAATTAATATTATTGTTTACTTATTCAAGTAATATATACTTATCTTGGGCAGGATCCCAAAGAGTGAGAAGAAAACACTTTTGTGTAAAGGTATCCAATAAGAGCACCAGAGTGTACGACATAAAGCTGACTGATAATGAGATAGTATTTAAACTATTTTCCAGATAAGTGCTCTTAACTAATGTAAATTAATTACACCCTCATCCCCTCCCAGAAAAAAAAAATCATGATTGTGGCAGTTTAACTTCATTTTCCTGTCTCATCAGCTAGTCAAGAAGCCCATTCTATAAAATCAAAATGCAGCATTTGTATAACACAGATACTATTATTTTCAGACCATTTAGCATCATCCAGTTTAATTTTATTGTCATTGATTTGTTCTAAAATAATGGCCCAAAATATATTGGAGAAAAACTATGTAAAATATTCCCATTAATCCATATTCCATTAATCAAAGGAATGACACCAGGAATGAGTAATATTAGACTTTTATCTTTGCCTCTCTGCAAAGCAGAAAGAAGAATACTTCCAAAGTTCTCTGGGTTATCTGGTAGTGCAGTTTACACACCTAATCATAAACATTTCTAACTTTTCCCATCAATTCAGTATCCTCAGATTATATTTTCACACATGTTAAAACTAGAACTAGCTTCTAAGCACTTTGAATTCTTTTCTAGACTAAAGATGCAGACTTGGCCGTAGTCAACCAAGGTGGTAAAGTTCAAGCTTCTGCAAGTTTCAGGGGTTTATGCAGACAGGAAAGGTATAAGTAATTAGGAAAGAAACTGACAAGTAAGTGAGATATTCAACATAGATTTAGGACATTATTGATAGCTTCATGTTTTATTATTATTATTTATGCTATTTTATTATTATGTATTTAAATTTAGGACATTAATGATAATTTAGTGAAACACTATATGTGTTTCACTAATGTTTTATTACTTTCTATAATAATAATTACTTTCTTATAAGTAATTTATTACTTTCTATATAAAATTATACTTATTACTTCCTATATAAGCCATACTGCCATATACTGATATACTTTTAACTAAATCATGGACATGATGCTTGTTTTTCTTTACTTTTTTCATTCTGTTTCACTGCATTTGCCTTTATATATTCTGTGCATAAGGCACATTTCTCAGAATACTTTGTCTCCTAATTTGTCATAGAAGTGGACAGCACTTAACTTTTGTTCATCTAAATGATCACATAGCCAAATCCTACATCTTCTTTGCAGAGAGCAGAATTTTAATTTTTTAAATATATATATATATATATATATATATATATATATATATATACATATATATATATATATGTAATCTTTGCCACTTTACCAGCATTATTATGTTCTCAGGACTAATCTTCAACAAGGTAAACTTTGTCTACATTTCAATTTCCTCCAGAAAATGCAAAAAAAAATCCAACCAAATAAACAAAAAACCCACAATTTAGTCCCTAGTGTCAGATAAAATGCAAGTCCTTTACATTCAAACTGAATTTTACAGTTTTAAAATGATCTTTTGTACTGTCTCCATTACAGGTTGCCTCCATTCTCTATGGAATATGTTATTTCTCTTGCTTTAGAGGGAAATATAATAGAATAGTGTACTAAAGTTCTTAGGTTTTCTTCAAGCATCAATTGTAGCATATCAATCAGCTTTACAAATCAGGTGGACTTGCACAAAAAATAATGGATTTCAATAGTCTAGGGTAGGAATTGCAGAGGTCACAATGATTTTAATCAAGTCTCTTGTGTGCAGTAACAATGTCTGCCCTACTTTATATGCCAGTAACATTAACTCTGTTGTACTGTAGGAGCTCATTTAGATGGTAGGTAGATGCCCCTAAATGCACTCAAAGAACTTTAAATTTAACTCAATCTTCCCTTTGTAATAGCATTTTTTTCCAGACGGTTTTCATAATGAATATGACCATAACCTTCAGTAAGTGATGCTGTGTTTTAGAGCTAGTCTTCCTGTAGACTGCAGATTGTAGCGGGAAATCAGAATGAAAAGGTTGTATTATATAGGCAACATTATTTTTCTGCCTTTTATTTGCTATAGCCCCAGTTGAGGCTGTGGGATGAACTCACTGAAGTCTATGGTGTTTCACCTGACATTAAGTCTGAATAGCCAATTATCTTTTCTGTGGTACAGAATGACGGTGACAGAAAAGTCCATCTGTGTGAGATGATGCGAGTACCTCATTAGAGCACGAACATAGTACAGCTAACAGCAGGAACAGACTAGCCTATTTTTATACTGCAGTTAGTAATTGGTTCCAATTGGTAGCATATGCTTTAAGATCTAAATATCTCATATGTAGATATGTGCATAAATATGTAAATGATATATGAAATTATGATTTGTAGCCTCACATGGCAATCATAACAGATCAATTATTGCAGATCAGCTTTACAAATCAGTGGATTTGCCCACAGTTATGGTTTTTCACAGTTTAGAATAGGAAATTGCAGAGGCTAAAAAGTTTTTAAGAAAGTTTCCTGTGTGCAGTAAGAGTGTTTGTACCATTTGTACTATTATGTATATTAAATTGGATAATATAGTATGGAATCTCTGTATTTTATTAATATGTCTTTATTGATGCCTTTAGGCCTTCCTTTCTTCTGCACAGCAAAACATAAATGTACTGCAAAAGGTCTTAGCCAATATCACTTTATAAAAGCAAAAATTCGTATATTATAAATACCCTAATTTTCAATAGAATTCTTGGTAAGCTGCCCCTGCCCTTGCAAGCGTGTGCCCAAGGCCCATCTAGGGAGCTGTCT
>VWPW01022592.1:0-77381 GCA_013389825.1 Crypturellus undulatus
CTTGGATAACAAGATACCAATACAGGCTGCTGCAGCCCCTTCTGCCTGCGAGGGCCATGTGTGATGTTTAACATATCACCTCTCCCCTCCCCTGAGAGAGGATATAAAGTCACTACAGTGGCCTTTCCCCCTCCAGCAGATACTAACAGGTTATTGACTCCCATTTATAATGTTTTCAGCTTGAGTGGGCTGGGTTTCTCCTATACTGCCCTCAGGGCACTGACTCCCACAGAGCAAAATCAGCTTAAGAGGGTTTTTTGCTTGCCTGTTTGTTTGGGTGGAAGGGTGGAGTTGAATCATTGAAACAAATAGGAACAGAATGTGGGACTAAGCCTTAACCATGAGCAGTGGCAGCAGAAGGTGTCAAGGCAGGTCTCAGTGGAGCCAAGCGTGATCTATTTGCTTTTAACAAAGCCCTTGTCCTCAGATACTTACATCTCCTTCAGGAGGTGCAAAATAAAGGCCACTGGAGTCAAATTTATACTCGACGTTCGTAATGATCTCTGTGGAGTAGAACTTGTTGAGAATGCTGCGGAGCGTGCGCCGGTCCCAGTCGTCCGTGACTCTGCCGCCGTAGTTGCACTCGCCCGTCATGTAGCGCAGGGCATCGAAGGGCAGCTCCTGCGGGGGAGCGAGGCTGGCGCTGAGGCGCTGGGCTCGTGTCCCTGCTCCCCTCGCCTCCAAATCCTGCTCAGCCGCACAGGCGGCGTACACTCCACCACCAAAAACCTCCACAGTGATGTCCAGGAATCCCCTGCCCGCTCCCAAGCCTTGGGTCGGGAAGAGCTTCCATAATTATCTGACCGTGTTTGGCTGGCCGTGCTGTTGGAGCAGCGGTGTGGTCAGAGGAGCAGACCTGCTGCCCATCTTCAGGCCAGCACGGAACAAGTAACCAGGGCCATGGTGTCTGCAGCAAACCCCTGGGGCTAAGGAGAGGTAAAGGAGACCTGGAGGAACCCTTCACTGGCGGCTCAAGGGCGAGACAAGCTAGGCTTAACTTGGAAGCACAGCTTATGGCTACAAGATGAATTCTCTACAGAAAAGGAGGGCAAGGGTTGGCGATACGCTGAGGATTGGTTAATGGTTCAGTATACCAAATGAAGCAGATTGAAGAAGGAAAAAAAAGTAACTGTGCACCACATAAAAATCATTAAAACTCTCAAGAAAAAAAAAAAGCATCCCTACTGATGAGGCAATATAAAAATATTTAATAAATAAAATCTGAACTATGGAGAACGTTAGTTTGTGAATGATTATGTACCCATAAATGCAATGTAAATAAATTCCACAGCAATATTAGCTGTAGTTCATTTTTTTGTTGTTTTGTTTTTTTTTTCTTTTTAAAGAATTTTTGAAAATATTATTTCTACTATTTCTAGTTCACAGTTTAAGAAACTGAAACCCGAATTCCAGAAATCCTGCTGACACCCTGGCCAGCTTTGCAAACAAGTCATCTGCCAAACACACAAATACATCAAGCTCAATTATTCTGCCCACGGTATTGTCCCTAGCATCAAGTGAATCACAGTTACACAATATATTAAGTGTTCAATGTATTACAACTTAAGAATAGACTGCGGATCTCCAGGATCCACCATCTTGAGCCAAGGAATTTCAGGAAATAGGTGATAATATGGAGCAAGCTGTGAGTGAAGTGAATTCCTACGAAGTGGTTGCAGAGCTCCTCGGATCAGCCGCACGCTGCCCGGGGCAGCCTCGCCAGCTGCAGTGACCCGCGGGGCGCGCGCCCGGCCGCACGGTACCTCGTACTGGTTGAGGAAGAGCTGCAGCTGCTGCACGCTGATGCGCAGGTCCGTCTCGTTGAACTCGTAGGCGATGTTCCAGCCGAGCGGCCCGAACTTGCGCCGCTCCTGCACCAGCGCGTGGAAGAAGCAGAGGCCGTAGAGCAGGGTCTTGAACTCGGCCTGGAAACCAGGTACAACAGCAACGGGAATTCGCTCCGCTCAATCAGTGCAGTCCCACCACGGCACAGCCACACGGCTCTGCTCTGCCACTGCCTTGCCACCTCCTGCTCCTGTTAACTTGCTGCTTATAGCGCACCTGGAGCTCGTCTCCCTACACAACAGCCTCCAGCAGGAGGCCGTCAGTGGGTCACGAGCATTAATTTTGAATGTTCTCTTAAACCAGTAAAAACTCTCAAAATAATTTTGTTTTAAAAATTGTGACAGTCATATACACCCACGTGTGTAAGAGTCTATGTTCCCATTAATTTTTTACCCTCTTATTGTAAAGTTCTGTTAACACTATCCTATTATGTAAAACAAAAATTATGAAAAATAATGTATTTTTTTGTTGGATATGACTGCCTACCTAAATCTCATTATGACAAGTTACTGCTTTCCCAGGCTTACTTAAAAACGTGGGGGGAAGCATTTACTTGCAGGTCCTGTAAATCATTTTATGTAATCACTTGACCTTCTCAATTCTGCAATGGAAATATTTTTATGTCATAGATCAAATGCACACCAGAACAGCAAGCAGGTCAGGAAATGTGCCACAACAGGAGTCCCCAGCTCTGCATATTTGTCAGGGGAAATTACGTGTTGTTTTACTTTTTTTTTTAACTAGAAAGCCGTATCATTAGTGTCATACCACAAAATCTCAGATGAAGACAACTTGTGGTAAAATAAAACTTAAATATTAATAAAATTTGCTCTGCTGCCAGCAGTAGCAAACACCGTTTCCCTGAGTGGAGGACAGTGGTGAGGCGTGAAGGTAGCTCTTGCCCCGAGCAGTCACGCAGGAGCAGCGGAGCCTCTGGGGCTGCTCCGCACGAGCACGTTACCAGTGTCAACAGCAACACTAACCGGCTTCTTGCAGCTGTTGAAAAAGTCGGGATCAGAAATTGGATCCATCAGGTAGGAACGGATTATATTCGCCCGTAAACCTTTTGGTGCTTCGTTAGTCATTTTCACCCCGTTCTGAAGCACAGACACGGGGAAATTCGGGGATGGGTAACTGGTGAGCCAGATTCGGAAATCCGGATGGGTCGTATCAGGGTTCAACTCCTAAAACACAAATNGCAATTGAAAGACAGGAATATTCACCTCAACATTTCATCTTAAAGGACACCCTTTTTTAAGAGGGAAAATATACCAGTACNAACAAGCAATTGAAAGACAGGAATATTTACCTCAACTTTTCATCTTAAAGGAGACTTTTTTTTTAAGAGGGAAAATATACCAGTACGGCCTGGTTGTACAAGTGTCTGCAGTAGCAGACACATGAAGAAAGCTCTTGCCTGAAGGGCTGCTGCGGTGCCTGGGAATTTCACCAAAGAATGGGCAAGGTCTGCAATGTTCATCAGTGTTTTTCACTCCAGTAGATGGAAGGAAAAAGAACCAAGGTGTGATGATGCCCTCTGTACAATCATGTTTATGTTGAGCTGATTTTTTTCAGCGGCCTGATGGCTCAGACATATCTTCCGCACTGTTTGTAAGAAGATAATATTTTTACCTCACAGACTCTTTCCAGTGTTGGCATCCACGATGTTGCCAGATGGCAATTTTGCAGAACTATCCACGTTCCTTCTTTTACTGCCTTCTCTATCATTTTCATGGCTATTGGGCCTTGGCCTTGACCAAGTGAGAGAGAGCTGAGCTTGGCACCACCGTATCCCTGCACACATAAAGCGTGTTAGAAGTAAGACGAGTGCATATCAAAGCCTCTGGTACAAGAGTTCACATCTAATGCGCAGTATATTTTAAATCACAGAGCAAATCTCTCTTTCATGTCAGTCCAGTTGACTCCCAGAGGAAAACTCCAACTTCATATCCACTTAATTCTGAACTGTACAACTCTGACTGACTCCTCAGAACTTACTATAAAATACAGAACACATTTACTACCCACAGGTTGGAGACTTTAAGTCTGTCTGTCATTCTCAACTGCACAGAACAATCTGCAAATAGTCAAGAAATGCAATTTCTTGCTAAAAAAAAAAGCAACCTTCTATTACTAACACTAACCTTTTACATAAGAACTGCCTGCAACTATTGGGATTTCTTTCTGTTTTGCTTTAAATGCTTTAAGAATGATAGCCAAAGCTACACGTGAGTCCTGCGGTGTCCACACCACCCAAGATCCTGTGGTCTATGTAGTGCTACATTGTCTTGTAATTAAGTGATACTACATGCAGTGCTTACAGGAAAAAACCTTTTCTGGTAAGATTTCCTTGTTTCCCACAGATGTAAACACACACACACAGGCTTAAAAGGTCTCAGCAATGTTATAGAATACCTGATCGTCAGCAAACTTGAGGAGGGCGGCCATGGGGTCTGCGCCCGGAGACAGCACGAAGATGAGGGGAGCGCAGGAGTGGCTGTCGGCGAACGCTTTGGACAGGTCGAACGGCGGCGGCTCGATGAACGGACGACCCAGGTTGTGAATGATAAATTCCTGCACCATTGGTATTATCTAAAAAAAAAAAAGGAGTAGTAGAATGAAAATATCCCATTTTTACAACAGCGTTAGAACATATTACTCTGAACGTTTTAATATATAAATGTCAAGAATTCTCTTCCTGCATAGGAAATTAGGAACAAGTACAGGCTCAGAGTAATCAATGATTTAGCGTGTGTAAAAATAGGCAAAAATAGCCACTGTGATGGAAGATGCTCTAAAAAGGTTGGAGAGACATTCTAGTGAAATGACCCTTAATCTCCTTCTGTCAGCACATCTGGCCAGGCTGATGGGTTGGTGTAGGAAGCTAGAATTTCTCCTGCGCGTGATCCATCTCTTTTATGGAGAGGATTTCAGGTTTAGCAATCAATCAGCTGCCTTCCAGAGGCACTAAAAGATCCTGGCTTAGAGACCTTGGTGTTCAGCAGCTCCTGCGCACTGCTGGCTTCCCGCTAGAGCAAAAGGAGAGACAATTTATAGGGAGACAGCTTAAAGTTTGGGGTCTATAAATATTCATGTGTATCTTTCTGCTCAATATTGCTAGTTATTATGGCTCTGAAATCTTAGAATTTAAAACACACTCCAGAATATCTTATATATTTTATTACTATATATTATATTTATTAATTACTATCCTAATATTTTTATTTATTCCTCCTACCTCCTTTAAAGAAATGCAGGAATTCCGAATGCCAAAGTGTTGACATAGTAATGATATCTTGATCACAATCAGAGTAACATATTTATAATACCTTGAAAGGTACCATTCATGAAAGATTGCTAAGTTCATATTAAATATTTAGTTTTAAGCATTTAGATTATAAAAACCTGTAGCCTTCCTGTGGTGTTAGTGTGGGTTAATAAATAGGAGCTGTGGTTGATGACCCTGCATGGAGTGGGGAGGCCCTTGTGCCCCTGCTCCAGGACACAGCTGAAGCTCCCAGGTGCGACGCATCCCCACTCCCTGCAGGGCTTTAAACCTGGAAGCAGCTGGGGGGAGGCCTGGAGTAGCTGTGGCCTTGGAGGATGGAGGCTCTGCTGGAAGAGCTTACTGCATCCCCCAAGCTCTTGACTGAGTTCAAAGACATGTATGAGTATGAGAACCGCCTTAAAACCTTCACCAACTGGCCTTTTGTGGAGAACTGTAAATGTACTCCAGAGAATGTAAGTCTGAGAAAGGGTAATTTTGACTTTTTTTTTTTTTTTTTTTTTTTTTTTTTTTTTTTTTTTTTTTNTTTTTTTTTTTTAATTTACTGTGGTTGTATTTGGGAGTTAAATGTGCTCATACTCAAGAATAGCTATGAGCCTCTCATAAGCCCTGTTCATTTAAAAAAAAAAAAAAAAAAAGGCATTCCCCTTTTCCTCTATTTTCTGCTCTGAGATACTGCAGCAGAATGAGGGGTTTCTATATGTCCATGTCACTAGCCTTCCTGTAACACTGAATTGAGTTACTTTTCTTCTTTGTTGCTTCCAAGTTAACTCTGTATTATGCAGCCTTTTTCTGCTTGCAATTTCCAGTTTAGGGATCTCCTTATATTAGGGGATGTAAGGACTCTCTGAACAGAAAGGCCAGCATGTCAGAATGATTACTTAAAATTCAGAAATAAATGAAATTTAAGATAAGTTAATGTATATGTCTCTCTTGGCCATGACTTGAGTCTCACTTTGATCCACCTATCAAACTTCTAGGTTGTTATCTTAGATGAATAATGGTCTTAAAATTACCTGAGATGTGAATTGATGTAATTGAAGCTGTGATTTGGGGTAGTTTTTCCCCTGCTTTTTTTTTTTTTTAATATATATATATATGTCAAGAGACTTTAATGTGATATTCTTGAGCTATTTCTAGAAATCACTACAAATATCAGGGAAAATGTAGAAGTTAGATGCTGCAGGGAAGGCCCTTGTGCCAGCTCCCTGCAGTGGTGTGTTCCCCAAGGCCCTGAGCTCGTGATCTGTCCCCTGCAGATGGCCAGGGCCGGCTTTGTCCACTGTCCAAGTGCCAGGGAGCCTGATGTGGTCAAGTGCTTCTTCTGCTTGATAGAGCTGGAGGGCTGGGAGCCGAATGACGACCCGTGGTAAGTACAGAGAGAACATCCAATTCCTGGGGCTGCAGCCCTTACTGATTATATAACCACTGACCTCTCCATAGCAGTTTGCAAAACAAGTCTAAGGAAAACTTAACCTTACCCATTAACCCTGGAATACATCAGAACTCACTAAATATGCTCTATGTAGACAGCCCTTTGAGGTTGGCTTTGCCTCTGCAGAGAATGTTTTGTTTCAACAGATCAGGAAAGTTTCCTGTAGCAGCACTACAGACTCCCTCTGTCTTCCCTGTACCTTTTTCTAGGTGACAACTCATACAACTAGTTACCATATGAAATACTCAAGTGTTCTGTGCATGATACCTTTTCTACTGAAAGACTGTAGAGAAGTACTGCAGAGTCCTGTTTTCTTTATCTCTTTCTATGTACATGGATGTACCTAGATGCATGTCCTTAATCTGAGTTTATGCTGCAGGATGGAACACTCCAAACGTCAGAAATGTGGCTTTTTATCCCTTACCAAGCCCTTTGACGACCTGACAATGGAGGAGTTCTACATGCTGGAGATGTCGCGGCTCAGAACCTTCCTTGTAAGTGTTGACTGAATAAATGCAATGTCAGGTGGAAGACTGGGGGTTCCTGCCCTGATTGCTGTGCATCAGAAATAAGTGATGGGGAAAGGCTAGACGATTCTGAAATCAGGACTCATGTGCTTAAAAATTCTGCATGTAACATTTGTGAAGAGCCAGTCTATTGCCTAGCTTCTGAAAGGAAACCTAGTCCTAATGACTTGTTACAGGGGAAAAAAAAATCAAGGAAAAGATATCTAGGCATCTTCCCCAGAAGGGCACCAACATGTGAATGCAACAAAATCAGACCAGACTAAATCTAGTCAATTAGTCCATCTTCTGTTGCTTCCTGTGTCCCAAGCCTTACATGTAAGTAGCTGTTTAAGCTGTCAAACTTTCCACCCCATTTATAATGTTTCCAGCTGTACCTCTCTCTCTGGGGGATTTCATGCATGGTATGTACTGGTGACATCCATCTGAGCTGCTTCAACTAGTCTTCTGTGACATTTGACTTCTAATCTTAACTGTGAGTTAAGATATTGAGTTATTAATAATCTTAATAACTCACAATGACTATTAAGTCATTGTGAGAATTGGGTGCTCCAGGCAGGAGCCCCTCATGGGGCTGAGATCAATCTGCATCTTAGTTCTCAGTTCTGCATCTTGGCTCCTGAGTGGCTTTGCACAAATGGTATCTCTAAATTGCTGGTAATATTCAGGTAGAACTATCTACCTCCTGGCTGGATGTCAAGGTTAAATAGTTAAGTTCCCTATAGAACATAATTAATATCTATAAATAGAACCACATCCCATGTTGGGAGCAGCATAATTTCTTTCAGGGTGAGCTGAGGAATAAGGCAGCAATGATGTTTACTCGCTATATCTGATCAGTGGGTGATTTAGAGCAGTGTTCCAAGGTATAAGAGGGGCCTGGGCTAGAAACATTTCTTTAAGCAGAGAATTAAGAGACCTTGAAATGACAGCTTCCCCTTTCCTGACCCAAGGGTGCCCATAGCTTGGAGGGCTAGGACTGATCCTGAACAATGCTGCTACCTGGAGCACCCTTGTCCTGATGCATTCTCCTGAGAAGTGAGATCCAGCACCTGCACACAAAAGGAAAGAAAACCAAACTCTCCCTCCCTAATTAGATTTAAAATGCAGATAAGGAATAATGTCACAACTGAATTGCTGGCCATAGGCAGGGGCAGGCCTCTAACCCAGGGTTAAAGGCAGATCAAAAGGTCTTTGAAGATCTAAGTTTTGCACATAGTCCAACCTTGCAGTAAAACTGTTCAATTGGCAGTCTCAATCTTTTTGCTTTGCTTTAAGTGCAAGATTGGCAGAAGCGTCATCCACTCTTTTGAAGAAGAAGTTGCTGCAACTAGGAAGCGTCTTGTGGATAACTTTGTCTCCAAACATCAGTATCTGTCACCGATGCCAACAGATTTCCATGCTGAGCCACCTGCCCAATCTTCAGGAAGTTCTTATCAGCCAAAAAATCCAGAAGTGTGAAGTCTGACTCTAAAGCCTTATCTTTTATTTATATGGTAAAAGCATTTATATTTTTATCTGAGTACTAACACAAAGCTAAAAAGCTGTCTAAGGATTTCTTTTCTAAATAATTTTGTAGACTGCCTGTAACAGAGGACATAACTGCTTATACTACTCTTGCCTATCACAGTGTGTGCTGTTGCTATGGGACCACTACTAGTCCACATTAACCACTAATTTCTGACTATATGGAAATGTCTACTGAATTTTTCTTGTTTTATAGTTGCCTTCTTTCCCTGAATAAAGAATTGAAATAACTGTAACCCCTCATTGTGGTCTTCATTGTCTTCAAGGTTTAGAGCTAGATAGACTCAAATAAAAACACTTTTGCTTCAAAGCCCTTTCAATAAAGTTGTACAGAAGTTACAGAAAGTAGTAATATTATCCATTAATTTATCTTCCTGGATCAGTTACATGCTATCATAGATAGTAGAGCTCATTTAAAAATATATATGTATAGCACCTCTACTGAGGAAGTTAGAAGGAGTATAAGGCAGTTCTTAAGAGCAAGAGCTCTGGGGACTTCAGGTTTTGTTTCAGATTTCATTGTATACACAGAAGGCCTATCCTTTCATTTAAACCTACATGCTTGTTACTTATTACCTGATAGCAGCATCCTTCAAGTAACTGTAGAAAAAAAATCACTGAAAAACCTTTATTAAAAATATTTTTCTGCTTGTGTTCTAACACTTAAAAAATTTTAAATTTCCCCTCACTAACACTCAGACTACAGTAAAATGACAATAGACACTGAATAAATGTGTACTTAAAGTCATGTGGCTTCTAAAAAAGGCAATGAAAGGAGGGGAAGCATGGAAGTTTTGTACGTACTTTGTCAGACCTCAGGCAGCGAATGATGAGCATCCTCTGGAATTCCCCCAACTCCTGCCATTCCCCAGGAAAATTCTCATGTGGAGGATCCTAAAAAATATGACTTTAGCTTTATTTAAAGCATTTGTGAATTATTTAGGGTAGGAGAGCACCTGTTATGTAATAACATGAGAAGACATTCTCCAAGTAAGGTGAAAAATGCACAGGCTGATAAAGTACAAGGGTTATGAGAAGTTTTGCAAGTTTCCACTATCACGATGTTGGTTTTTTTTTCTTCCCATCAGAATTCAAGTTGTTATTCAGAAGCCACCTGAAAAAATTGGCAATTATCTACCACTGCACACCCTTTGCTTAACTATTTACATTAGTGTATGCAGTAAAATATTATGGAAACTGACAACCCTTTCTTTTTCTATGAATAATATTTGGATGCATTATGCATTAACCAACTTATGACTGCAGGAATGTCAACATACCAAGCTGTCATAGACCACTTTCCATCCATCCTTCAGCTGCACGAAATCCTTACGAATGTTTTTGAAATGTGACAAATCTTCTAGTCGGCAAATTTCATCCCAGGATGTTGGAGGAAGCCAGGTGCAGGGATTGGAAAAGGGGTTGTCCAAACCAATCCCACCGGTCAACAGAAATTTCCACTCATTCTCATCAATCTACAAAGACAGACAACCCTCTCAAGATTAAATAATAAATAAAATCTGGCGGTTTTGGTGCTTTTTGTAAGAAGTTGATACTTTACCTACATTCTTACATGTTCTGAAAAAACTTTTATACAAATACTAAATTCCAAAATATTTAGTGTCTGCTTTTCAGTTCAGCATTAACTTATGCAAGTTAAAAAAACAGTCATGATTGAATTTTAAAATTCATCCTTGTCCCTGAATTGAGGCAGGAACAATTTTAGCTAGATTTTTAGGTAAACCTTTTTCTGTCTAGAGATGAAAAAAACACATCAAGCCATAACAGTTTTCATTTGTTTCTCAATGGGAAATGAATTTGTTTCTGAATTTTATCTCAAATTTCTTTGATGGCTTGAATTTGTATCCACATCCCTGGAAATAGAGGACTAGAGTGTCCAACGACTATTATCATCAGCTCTAGAAATTATTCATTTCCCTGGATTCCCCAATGCAACAAATTCAATAATGCTAATATATGTTAAATCTGAGAGAAACAATCCCACTATGACTAGAAATACTGTTCAGGAGACCATAGATATGGTTAACATAGATATATTTAAGTATCAATTAAAAAAAAATCCTAGTAAGGAATTATTAGAATTCAGTTGTTACAAGTGTTAGATTTTGAGCAATTCTGTGTAGAACTAAATACGCTTAACTACTATAAGTGAAAAAGATTAGTAGTTTCTTAAATCAATAGTTACACTTCATTTTGGTAAGCTCTTAGATCTCAGAATATATTACAGTAAAAAATTGAAAAATGATGACAGTAAGAATAACATAGACTGAGTTTAGAAAATGTTTAGAAATGTCTAATGTTCAGATTATCATCACCTAGTACTATTTCACCAGCCTGTTTTTTTTTATATTTATTCTAAAGAATCTCTTCCATTGCTTTTAAGTTCTCATTAAAATGAAAATTAAATACCATAGAATTACAGCTTAAAATATATTATAATTATATATAAGTTTATGGATATGCCATCTACTGTTTATCTACAAATCATTGTTTTCTTACTGACCAGTTTTTCGTATTTCAGGAGATTCACAGTTAGACAAAAAGAGAAGAGCAGCTTGTCCTTTTCAAAGAGTGAGCGACAGACATTGACATAAAGTGAGTAAGTAAAATGATCCTTGAGAATCTTCAACCTACAAGTGTCAAAATACAAACATATTATTACAAACCATTTAGATCTTCCGGATCAGGAAAACAATGTAAATTTCTCAGAACGTTTTATTAGAAAGTGACTGGCTAGTGGAAATAACCCAAGGTGAACAGTCTTAGGTGAATTATTCCTTACTTGCAAGAGTTTCTGTGCCCTGTTGGGTCCATCTTCCTCTGCTTTCAGTGGACAAAACTATCAAAACGAGTTTATACTAATCATTCCCTGGCAACACATACTGTCAGCTGAAATTAGGCTCCTGTATCTTTATACAGCTGCTGACAGAAAGTTTTAATTTAAAAATGAGATGAAAATTTTTTTTTGTTTACAATTTATTTTGATTAAGGCACAGGGCTGTGCAGGGTTTTTTAGAGAAATTAAAAATAAGATTTTAAGTCAGAGTGAGATTATATGTTATTATCATCTTATTGGTAAAATATTATCTTGAATTTATAACTACTGAGTTATTAAACCTCAAAATATTAACATCAGACATAAATATGTAGTAGTAATATTTTTGATAAAATAATTATGGTAGATTTAGATAATAAATATTTGCACATGCACAGACCTTGACTGATTTTGAATGAAAACCCAGCTATCCCAGTCTGTCATTAAACTACACTCATTAAGTGCTACCTTACGCTGTACTACAACTAACTTGTACTTGAAAAAAAACACGAACAGTAACAAGCAAGTGAGCAATTGCTGTTTGCAATATTAACTGGAAATGGGGAACAAAATTTCTTTTCCATCTTCTGTTCCTTGGTTGAAAATGCAAGTAGTTCAACACTTGTTTGTTCACATGCTTAACTTTTTAGTGGGTGAGTAAGCCCAGTAAAATTAATTTTTACACAAGCAAATATTTAAATACTACTTTACTGAATCAGGTCATTAATGAGTGACAAATTCCCAGGTTTAACCACTAAGTGAGAGTAAAATATGATCAAAAATACCCGATCTCTTGTGGCTAGTTCAGCAGTAGCATCATTAGCCTGCAAGAGTGCTTTTGCAATTAGGTGAGCAACAAGATTGCAAAGTTCCTCCTGCTCTCATGAACAAGACAGTCATCAAACTGAATCCACAACCCATTTGGATAAAAAATACTGTCTTGCCATTCCTAGGTACAGTCAAGAGTCTTTGTCCAAGGACTTCCTCCTATCACACCTGAAATATGAGGAAGCGAATATTGCCTTCTTGAAGACATCCAAAGTCACTAGCTGAAATGCAGTATGAAAATCAAGGGACTGGACCATTTTTATCTATGTAGTATTTTGTAATTTCACACAGAACTTGAGATAGCAATAGCGAAATAGAAATGGTGGAATATATTGCAGTTGTAATACATTGCATCATTTGGTTTCTGTGATTAAATAGCATTTCAGCAAAATATCTCACAGATTCGTGTACAGAAAGAAAATTTCAAAAGGCAAAGCTTGGGAACACACTTAGGACACGTATCAGTAAACACTATAATGTACATCATTAAGTGCAAATGGAGAGTTACCATTCTTACCTTTTTTGTAAAACTTCAGATTTCTCTGAATTATCTATAGACATGACAAAAAGGTTAATAAACCACATCAGTGAGTACTGGTACATAGGCTCAATGTTGGCTAGATCAGCAATAGAAAAGAACAAGATAGACGAATGGACTGCGATGGGACGGTAGCCCAGGCGCGTGGCGTCAATCTTCTTCTCTGTCTCTTCGGCTACAGCTTGCTTTTCAGAAATCTCATTAGCCAGAGCTTTCGAGGAAGACAATATCTTAATAGCAGTTTCATCCTCCAAAATATTTCCTTCTGAAGCTGAAAGAACTTCTAAAATCTTGTCTTCTATTTCTTTCAGCTGTCTAAAAGAATATACAAGATGGTTCACATATGAATATTGCAGATGTTTTCTGTTGGTATCTATAAATGACCACAGTACAGGATGTGTAAATTCTATTCAGGTTATGAAACTGTTGTAAGACTTTCTTATTAAAAAAATCGTTTAAACTTTTTGAAAATTTAGCCAGTTTCAGGCATTGTGCTGAAAATGGAAAGTGTTCATCTAAATGCAAAGGAATAAAGTGCTAAACCACATCTAATACTGCATATTTCATGCACTGGCCTGTGGGAAAAAGAGGCCTTTTGCATATATGGTCAATGCAAATGTGGCACAAAATGAAGACGTTTTTAAAACCCATCCATTAGTCTCTAATCAAAACTTGTGAAAACAGCAAGTCACATGAGAGCAACATAATGCATAAAGGCAGAGAATGGGATCAAGAATTAGGTTTTGCAATTCCACAAGCCCCAAATTCTGCTCTTTAAGAGTTTTCTAATTCTTCCAGAATGGAGAAACCAGGTCAAAGGAGAAAAAAGCCATAAAGAGTGGTAATATGAATAGGAACACACACCCCAAAATCAGCCTTTATCAGCCTAAGTAGCTGCCTAGTTTTGGGCTCTCAAAAATAAGAGTCTTTAATATCTTGTTAAATATAATATTTACTATATTTCCAAAAAAATTTTGATACCTTTTATTCTCAGCCCCTTGTAAGATGAGAGCTTGTTTTTCTTCTTCAAGATCTGGCCTTTCTCTTGCAACTACAATTCCAAGCAGCTGATCCTGCATTCCTTCTGAAGTTATCATGAAATTCAGTAACGTCACCTGACAGAAAAAAAAAAAAAAGTTTTGAAGATAACACAATTATGACCAGTCAATTAAATTTTTTCTTCATTTCCAAGATGGGGAAGATTGTATAGTATTGTGTGAAATATTCAACCAAAGTGTGAGAGAAAATTTATGAAGATACTACACATACATTTCAGCTCGTGTATTGGGAAACTAATTCCAGGATTAACCAAAAACGTCAACTGTATCATGTTAAAAAGTCCTTTCAAACAGAGAATGCAGAGTCTTTCACCCTTTTGCTTAGAATTACTGTAAAAATCTACATGTAATACCAATTCTGAGAGTGATTAGTCCATAAAATGCAAAGTTTCTTTACATATAGAAGATGGACCTTCCAATCTGTTATCTGTAGGCACCTTCACAGTGAGAGCAGCAAAATCTTTCTATCTATTTCTATCTATTTTTTTATCTGTAAATAAATTTAGTTTTGTTTGCTTTCCAGAATTGTTGCATCTGCTGAAAATGGGATGCTGATACACTATTATATAAAAATATGGATACAGATCAGATAGATCAAATTTTATGGTATTTATAAACTTTTTACCTATAAAAGTTTTGCTGTTCTCATAAAATAAGTTGTAATAAGTAATATATTATTGCCTCTGTCACATATATTTTGTCCTTTTAATGGCCTTGCTCACATGCAATTTATGTTGTTGTTATTACCAGGATATTTGTATTCAGCTGGGTAGGATCACGTTCTCTTTTTTTTATAAGATATTAACAGTGACTGAAAAAGGCTTTTATGTTTAAAATAATTTCCATGCCATGATAGAATATGTGTAACTAACTGATCCAGAAAAAATGCCAAAAGGTCTAGTTGAGCAAGTGACAAAAATACATAGTATTTTACATGAGTAAAGGAAGGAAGACATTGCCCGCAGAAGGCTAGAAAGTAGTTTGATGAATGTAGTTCATAAGGGAAGAAACAGCAGTTTTAAAAATTGACTATAATACCGACTGGAGATTTGGGTGGTTTTGGGGTGCACAGATGTCCATTGACTTGCTTTTCAAATGAAATTCACCTTAAGCATAGTGTTCAGTTAAGAGTACAAAGGATCTGCAAACTGAATTTGTCCTGGTGACAGTGATGAAAATACTGAATCTAAAATCCTAATGTAGAGTTTGCATGTGAGGTAGCTGTTATATTAATTCTATATAATTTTTTTTTATAAAAGTGTCTAAATAGCATCAGGAGGTACAGACTGGGAAAGGTATTAAAATTTTAAAAGTAAGTTTTAAATATCTCACAGTCCAAGTGAATGACATTATTGCAAGATGAAATGTATGACTTGAGAACACCAGCACTCCCAGATGTGTCAAAAGGAGAACAGCACTGGCAGGGAAACGCCAAGCAGCTCCTCTCGGCTGAGTCAAGGAATCATTTTAAAATGAAAGCAGAGTTGCACATTCATTTTCAAAATACCTTAACAGACGTTTCAGGAAGATAATGTGGGTTTCTCAGCTTGGTTGTGATATAGAAGCGGAAGTCCAGAGCGTACTCGATGGTGGAGTCCCCGAGGCGGATGCAGATGGTGCCAGACTGCTTAAACGTCTGCTTGAGCAGAAGAGGCTCCAGGATGGGATCCAGTTCTTCGCCAACGTTCTCCAGGAGCACTTGCACATGACAGTGAGACTCAGTACCATTTTCTTTGTGCGTACATGACAGTTACTTACATGTACGTATAGTGCAGAACATACAAACACTAATCTACAAGTATCTAGAAATAACACTGGAGTTTCTTAGAGTATTCAACTGAAATGAATCTGAGAAATGTACCTTTAAATACTTTTTTTTTAATATTACATTAAGTTGTAACTAAGCAATTAGAACTGCCATTACTCATAAGGATATAGAACAGCAATTTTAAGCTGAATTTCTCTTACAGGGGACCTATTAGCAAATTAAATACCAAATGGCACTTTTTATTTTCACTGTAAGCCTAAAAGACTCTCAAAATTGTGAGAGAAATAGTGCAGAATAAGTAATAAGCCATTAAATAAACAAATAATCAATTAGTCTTTACTTGTATTCCAGTTATCCAAAGAAAAACTGTAACTATATGCTTCATTAACTTATGTATTTTTGTGAGTTCTGCAAGATTTGCCAAAAGACTACTGTACTGAATAAAAGAATCATTAAATAATCACAGTCTACTAGTCTCATAATTCAGACATATCTTGAAAATCCAAATTAAAATAACATTACTTTTTAGGAAAAAAATATAACATTAAAACAGAAATGGAAATCCTCAAATAACAATTAAAATATACACATTAAATTAGAGATTACAATGAGATTGTGCTGTGAAGGATTTTATAACCTGGAGTGAGAACTAGAATTCTAATTTGACTGGAAAAAAAAGAATGTTCTGTTTTCCTCGGTTACAAGAACATTTGACATTCACTGGAG
This sequence comes from Crypturellus undulatus, assembly GCA_013389825.1. NCBI lineage: Eukaryota > Metazoa > Chordata > Aves > Tinamiformes > Tinamidae > Crypturellus > Crypturellus undulatus. The sequence continues at coordinate 16,372 of VWPW01022592.1, forward strand.
CTTCATCGTTTTTTAGTTAATTGTGCCCTCTCCAGGTTCTTCTGGATCTTACGTTTCATAATTTAATTACTTACCAGGAGTGCCAAACTGAATGCAGTTTTCCAGTGTCCTCACAAATTCAGGGTCGCTGAGCTTGATGATATGCAAGCTATTGGCTTTTTCCATATTCTTTATCCATTTATTTGCCTGACCCTGGGGATCTATCATCAGAGGCCATCTTCTTGCATTACTGAAAGGAAAAAATGCTTACAAACTTGCAAAAGTGAAATTTAAGTTCTTCAAATGTATACATTAAAACAGTAAAATGATTTATTTCCTTCTGTAATTAAAAATAAGTCAAGTAAATATGAAATGCCAGTAATACATCCTGGAGTAAAACCCTTGTTGAATTTACCAGAAGACATAAGAAACTTGTTTACAAAATACCTTTCAAAAAAGGTACTGAGAATAATACTTTTAACTTCCTAGCAGATTAGTATCATTTTGTTTTACAATTTTAAAATAAAAGAACATTTTGTTAGTTTGGAAGTTTTTAGCATCTTTAATACAGACATAATATATAAAACTTAGATTTATAGCAAATTAATGGAATTTTCTATTACTGACAGATTTTAAGTTTTGTATAAGGAGAATATTTAAGCAGATTCAGAAGCATCTACCTTGTAATCCCTGATTTTAAGCAGCAACACACACATAGATCTTTGGAATTTTATTTTAATCAAACTTAAGTCTCTCTCAGATTTTTTACAGTATTTTTATACTGTATATAGTTACATTATCAAGATATCTAGGACTAGTAAGACATTTTAATGTGTCAATTACAACAATAATCACTTTTAAACAAACTTCTGAGCAGGCAGTTGTGAGAATTTCAAAATGAATTTAGTTCTAAAAGTCACTAAAAGTAAAAGGATCAAGGGAACAGTCAAATCCCAAGTATTTAAGACAGACAGTGTAATCTAGTATTCTTAGAAAAACAACATGTCTTTTTAGTAGATATCCAAGAAAAATTTTTCATTGTGAAAAAAAAAATACTTACGAAGTAATGATGCCATTATCAATAGAAAACGTGTCAGAGGGTAATCCAGCAATATTCCAAGCTCTGATTTTCACTGGTTCTCCCAAGGTATGGGTTAAGGAAAAATCATCGGAACAAGGAATGCCTTTTGTCTTACATAGTAATGTCCACTCTTTAGTTTGCAGCTAGGTAAGAAGATAATAAACATTCACTGGAGTTCTGTTTATACAGAACTTTTTCAAAACCATGAAAATTTATTTTTCAATTTCCTGTCGCAAGGTTGCTTCCTATGTAGCAACCAATTGCTCCATGTACGTTCATTATATGTTCAGGTGCAAGGAATTCATGCTTATGTATAAAAAGACTAAAAACGTCTCCAAATATTTTTACATGTGATTTCCATATATGTAAAGAGCTTATTTGTTCACAGCCTTAGCATGAGCTTATTGAGCTTTTCATTACTATTCTTCTCTGCTAGAAAAACACATAGAATACATATTCTAATAAAATATATATATTCTTCATATTCTACTTCAATGTCATTCAAGAATGAGCACTAGTTAGGATCTAGTCAAATATAACAGAGTTACTTTTCACTATTCCCCAGATCATGCTAACTCACAGGTATGGGAACTACTCCTTCTATACAACAGTGCAAGGGACATAATTCTAAAATGAAGATGGACACCTTTAAATATGTAGTCCAAATAGCACTTTCCACAAGGAAAAATCTTTCTAAAGAAGAAAAATGTAAGGCTCAAGTCTGTATGAAAACTGCATGTAAGATTAAAAAAGTATCTTGGATATGGAGAGCTAAAGGAAAGTAATCATTACAGCATAAGAAAAGTTCACAGAAGCAGTTACGCCTCCTACTAGAGAGGTGCCTAGCCAATATGTATTAGCCCAGTAATGAGAATAAGAAGTGGCATCCAGTAGTCCATAGCTACAGTTAAACTATACAGAAAATCTACAAACAGTTGCCATTTTGAAGTTCTTTTCTATATGGAACTTCCTTTTTTTTTTTTCATCAATTGCTACAGGCACAAACTTGCTGTGATTTCAGCCTGTTGCATCTTTGGTCTCTTCTTATATAGAATTACTGAGCTTTGAAAACTTGCTTATTTGTGCTGCTGCAGAAATAGACACTAATTCTGTATTATTTGAAGAAAAAATTAGCCATTGAATAGCATAGGCTCAAGCAGAGCCAAGATGTGTAAAGTCTCTGGCATTTAGAGACGTTAGAGACAAGAAGAGCAATCAAAACACTCTATGCTTTACATGGTAATAAGTACTTTACAATAATATAAGGGAAAAATTTCCTCCAGGATTCTTGCAAGCAAAACTCAAAATGCTGAAGTACAACTTCTTATGAGTTCTATTAAAAAGTAATTTTAAAATATATAAACTTCACAACAGAAGAAAAACAACATGTAGACTGTTATAAAATGTGGGGACAAAATGACATCTTACTTGTCTGTAGCTGGATGTGAAGGCTCCCAGGTAAGCTACAATTCCTGAGGAAATAAGGATGTCTCCAGTCAGATTGATGTACTGCCTTCCCAGCTCCAAAGCAGTCTCACTCCAGCGGGTTTTCTCACCTCCAAGGCCTCCGATCAATTGTTCTGCTCGCTCTAGTTTTTTGCTGCATAAGTCAACCTTGGGAGAAAAAAATATGGTATGTGATCACTTATTATCTGATTATATTATGTGATTACTTTTTTGACATTTTACAAATATTAAAAGCATTCCAAATTATTTTCCTGTGCAGCTGTTTTCTTCCATAAATTCATCAAAGAGAAAAAAACACATCTGTTCATCATATCTGAAGAAGGAAACAATCTATGTGACATAGTATCTCTACAGCATAGCACAGTAAAATCTATGAATCCGTGAAATCACAGACAAACAAAAGAAAACCACAAAAAACACCCCCAAAGATTTAACAATAATATAATCAGGCTCTGCTGGAATTCCTTAAGGAATTTAGGCCGCATTTTAGACTACTGTTTTTGTAACAAAACACCAAGATATACTGCAAATCTCTCTTCTAAATGCTGCATCTTTCTATATGTACATTAGCTGTTTAGTAGACAGCAACGGCCACACCAAAGCCTCAGAAGGCTTAAACAAACTTTGACAACCCTAACCATACTCATCTGCAAGGTGATGATAATTACAAATATTAGAGCAGTTGCTGAAAACTTGTCATCTCACAACAAAGGAGATGTAGGTAGGAATAAAAAGGAGTGCTATTATGGGGGGAAATCACAGCATCTACATTTGTATTACTTTGAAGCATGTATTCACCATGCTTCGTCCATCCATATCTTCAAGATAGTTGCAGTGAAATAAAAAGGTTGTAAGCCTTTTTATTAATAATTAAGCCTTTATTAATAGGGCTCATTTTACAGCTGGACATACTGAAAGTCAAAGGGAAAAATACCATTTGGAAAAGATGAAAAAGAAAAAGATTTTAAATTACTTTCTCTGAAAAACCAACAACAGTCATCTTTTGCACCGTATACCTGATTTTCCAAGTCAGCTTTCTCCTGTTTCTTGGATTCCAGCGCCTGCTGGAGTGCAGCCAGTTTGTCCTGAACCTCCTTCAGTGCTGCTTGCTTCTTTCTTAGACCGTCCATAGCAATCTTTAATTTTCCTTCAGCTTGATTCAGCTTTAGCCTTTTGGGCGCAACGTTTTTTATCACTCTAAATAATCCAAAAAGAATAAATTCAGTATCTGAAAGGCACGCCCTCAGTCCACAGTTACTATTAAAAGAGTTAACATAAGAAATATAAAGAGAAACCTCACTAACTCAGAGGTCGTGCAACGCGCTTTTCCATAATCTGATAATATCTGAAGGCCATTGGTATTTATTTCATTACCTGTTTCTATGCTGAAACTGATTTAAGCAATTTCTGCAATACTTTCTGTAAGAACAGGTAACAAATAAAAGTGCAAGGTGTCCCATTTGATCACTTTTTAAAATCCATTATGTATTTGCACTTTAAGAGTACACAGATCTGTTTAATTATACTCATGGTAACCATAACCAGTTTACCAAAAACAAACATTCTCATAAGTCTAATTCCAAAAACACATGCATATTTAAAGTAATTCATATTCAAGGATCTGTTTTCCAGAATGGAGAATTTCACTTACTTTACACAGATACTTTTGTAAGCGGAAAACTGCAAGTAACATTTAACAGAAAACATTTCCCAATTATTCTTCTTAAAAAGCAGGCAGGAAAATATGTTAGGCTGTTCCTACCTCAACTAAAACAGTATTTCACCAGTGTTAGCTTCATAGCTCTCCTCCACCCTTACTGGTAAAAGTTGCATACTCCTTTTGAAATAATTTTTCAGTTAATTTTCCCTCTGACAATAGTATTTATAATGTTAAAAGTTGTTCTCAATTCAAATCCAAGCATATATTTTCTACTGTTTTTAGTCCAGTAACAAAATAACTCTCCAGTGAAGATACACCTCTTACCATGACTCGAATTTCAAACAAGAGGTTAATCTTAGGCAGCTGGTGTCCATTTGTGGTTAAATGCGGGTTCTAGCTATCTTGAGGAAAAAAAAACTTCACCAAAAGTAAGCACACCTATTCCCAAATACCATGCATAACAAAAAATATCCTCAGGGCTTGATGCAGTTGTCAAAAACTTCCAAAGACATTTCACTAATGCCTCTATTGCTAGTAAGCTAGCTTTTTTTTAAGTAGTAAGCTAACTTCTTCTTGTATGCAATATATTATATATGCAGTATATTATATTCAGTATGTAAGGTACATATATTCAATATGTATTGCTCAGAAAAAATCCAGAACTGAAAATATCCACTGTCCCACAGTAATCTTTATGACTGTTTCTCTGCACATGTTTCAGAGTTCACATGCTTCATTCTTACAGTAGGAAGTAATTATAAATCTCTTTCGGCATCCCAATATCTCTTTACTCAGATTTGTTTCCTTTAAACATTTTTAATACATACTTACTTATCATAAAACTCCATGGCTATGACCCATTTGCACAGACCCTCTGCTGCCGTGGAGGCGTTTCGGATCTTCTCTGGTACAAACTCGGGATTTGTAAGATAGTGCTTTCTAATGATGGCCATGTAAGCAGGAGGAATGTTATCCTTGTCATATTCATGAAGAGACTGAAGAAATCTGATATCTCCCAGAACTCTCTTAGCTGGACCCCAGAAATCCTCAATTTTTTTTCCAGTACCTGTTGGATCTGGAATTTTATCTGCTTTGATGCCTTTAAGGATGCATATAGCTTCCATTACAAGCTTGACACCAGCAGGAGGACTCTTCATGGATTTAACCACTGTAATATCCTTAAAAATAAACAGCAAAAATACTCTTAGAGCACTTAGCATGGATGTGGGTTAATTTTTCTATGATAATAGGAAAAAAACCTTCCTTTTTACATGAAGATACCATTTTTCCAAGAACATTTACTATTCTCATTCCTTATATACTTAAGTAAACTATGATCCCTGATACATAGCAAAAGTGCATACATATCTCATTTTCTTTCTAAATACTTATATTTCAAATTTTCCATCCTTTCTACACCTTTCTTAAGATGTTATGCAGGTTAAACTAACACTGATACCTGCACTCAAGAAAATAACAAAAAGAAATTGAAATCAGTCAACAATTAGTTCAGAGAAGAAAATTCTTTTCTGTAATTTATTTTTTCACAGGACTTGTTCTGTTCTGTAATCAGTAGTGGGCATTGCAGCTCAGTTATGATATTTAGATGCCCTTCAGTTCAAAGTGTAATGCAGCACTTGCAAGTTTGCAGGATCACTTCAGTAGCGAATTAGTAAATTTAAAATAATATAAAAACTGCCCTGAACAAAACTATATATTTAAACCTTCAGTATAAAAATAAATCAATTGCATTCTGGTCCTTTATTATGCTCCCAAAGTGAGCTGAACGAGGGAAGAAACAGCTAAGGAAAGAAAATCAAATCATTTGGTAAAAATTGATTTCATCCTGTTACACAGTTTCATTCATTACTAATAACAAGTATTGATAGTATAAGAAATAGCAGGAAATGAGTAAGCAAAGATTTAACTGCTACTATAGAATAAGAATATAAAAGAATGAAACAGCTGTAGATGCATGTGCACAGCTATATTAAGCAGAAGGTTTGTAAACTAAAAAGTCGCGTAAAATCACTCTTTCCAAAGACGATTTCTCTATGGAAACTAAAATATTTTCAGAAAATGCTTATTTTTTCTCCAATATATTTAAGGATTGCTAAATAATCACATTTATCTTGCCAGTTGGAGTTGAGATTTTCACAGCTTGCCCACAGTTTCTTTGAGATCTAAGACCATGGCACTTTTTGGATAAAAAGATACATCTTTTTAGTTTTGGGAATGCCATAAAAATGGCTTTCTCTCACACAGAGGCCTTTTGCACTCATCATGCACTTGAAGAAAAAAACTCTCTTTTTCTTCCCCTTGGGAGTTCCTACTCCAGTTTTCTTCCTCCTGTGCTCCCTATGCNAAGATACATCTTTTTAGTTTTGGGAATGCCATAAAAATGGCTTTCTCTCACACAGAGGCCTTTTGCACTCATCATGCACTTAAAGAAAAAAAACTCTCTTTTTCTTCCCCTTGGGAGTTCCTACTCCAGTTTTCTTCCTCCTGTGCTCCCTATGTTCCTGGATGCAGCAGGCACTGCCTCATTAGCCCTCCCAGCGCCCTTCTCGTCTCAGCTAAGTGATTCCTAGTTACTCACAGGTGTAACACGACTGCTGTGCAGCCACCAAGAAGCCGTTCATCTCTGAAGGCATTTGAATAAGAGAGAGTCTGAATTTTCTGACACCAAACCACCATACCAGTAAATGGAAAACCACTTGCTTGCTACTTAAGGTTTTCCTTAATGGGTATTTGCAAATCTATCAGTAGCAAAAGGTGAATAACACAGTCCATCCCCACTACTGCAATCCGGGAGACTTCCTTTCATCTCACCACAAGCAAATCATCTTCTAGGCATTGAACACTGGAACATCTATAAAGCCAGAGGTGGCAGCCAGCACTGTCATAGTTTTATGAAGAGTGGTCCCAGCCAGAGCTTTATAGATGTCATAGTTTTATGAAGAGTGGTCCCTCAAAGCGGGGAGGATCACAGAATTTCAGTCTCAATTTCTACACTCTGAAAGACTGGCTATAAAGATATTGGTTATCATGCTTCCAGTTTCTGAGTAAGAAGTGTGAGAACATACTATTTCTAATTTCTGAACTAATCATTCAGAGTATTTTTAAAGCTATCAGTTTTGAAATGTGTAGAAAAAATAGATATTTGATATCTTAGTCCATAAAATCTTAACTATAGCTTTTTCAGTAGGAAGTAAAGACAGAATAAGGTTTTTCTTCTTAAAAAAGAAAGTTTTCAAGAAGTTACTAAACTTCTGTACCCATCCAGTGCACACCTAAGCAAGCACATGTTTCATGGTGCTGTGTGGAAACCTCTCCAGCGTGTCGCTGTGTAGCATTAGCCATACCTGCGCAGTGAGAGTGTCCAGGGCAGCCAGAGCACTTTCTAAGCAGGGCATGGCTTCAGCTAAGTCAGCATCACATTCGTCTTTGATGGCTTTCGCAGCCATGGCTTGTTCGTTTGCCACCATTTCATCAGCTTTGACATTTTTTTCCGTTTTGGCTACTTCCAAGNTGCACACCTGAACAGGCATATGTTTCATGGTGCTGTCTGTGTGGAAACCTCTCCAGCGTGTCGCTGTGTAGCATTAGCCATACCTGCGCAGTGAGAGTGTCCAGGGCAGCCAGAGCACTTTCTAAGCAGGGCATGGCTTCAGCTAAGTCAGCATCACATTCGTCTTTGATGGCTTTCGCAGCCATGGCTTGTTCGTTTGCCACCATTTCATCAGCTTTGACATTTTTTTCCGTTTTGGCTACTTCCAAGGATTCTTTCTCAATAACCAGCATCATCTCATCAACCTGCTTGCTAGCTTCCTGCAACTGGGGATGCAGAGCTCCCAGCTCGGATTGCATCACAGCTACTTGAGATGCTGCGGAGTCCAGCTTCTCCAAGCCAACTTCATACCTTCTTTTCATTTTCATCACCTCACTGAAAATAAATAGCATAAATCAAATAAAGAATCAAATAAAGATATTTGATACTATTCTCAATACTCGATACTCTGCCAAACTGTTTTATTTGCCCAAAAAGCAAACACAGCAGGGATTCCTTGAGTCATAATGTTTAACTCTCCATCCTGTATATCCACAGAACAGGAAACAGAAATTAAGTGTCAGGAACAGCTCTGCTGGCAGAAGTGACACAGTGTATTATAGACAAAAAAAGCAGAGAGAGGAGACAGGGATAGTTAAGTGGAAAGGATTAGTTAAACAGTTGGAGTCAGGTTAATATCCTTGGAAAAAACATTTTAGCAGCTAATTATGTCTCTCAAGAAATTCCAAAGGCTTTGGGTCACTATTTTCAAGATTATATTTATTTCCTGACTAATATGCCCTGCTCCCTTTTGGGTTTCTCAGTGCACACAGTAATTCACATAGCCCATGGGTTAAACCGACCATCTGTTATCATTCACATGGCACTGCCCTATCGGGGCAGGCGAGGACTAAAGCAGAGGAATGTCCCCTCCCTTGGACGCGGGTGCGGAGCGGGCGCAGCGGTGCCATGCGGGGAAGCCAGCGGCACCGAGCAACTCGGGAAGCTCATAGCACACATAGTGTGGTCCCAAACGGAGCCACACAGGTAGCAGGCTGCATTAATTACTCTTACAGCAGGTGGAAAAAGTGATTATTTTGGGTGAACTTTGGTTCCTTTAGAAAAGACCATATTAAAAATCCTCACGTGCGCTTCTTCTCCAGTAGAATTTTGAAAGTGGAGATCAGTTCCAAGTAGGATGTAGGTGTAACGTAGTTGTGTCGTTGAAGTTCTACATGGTATAAGTCAGATAAAACAATGGTAGATGTGTGAAAGCTTTTACACATATCAATACAGCCACTCCGAGTTTCTTCTGACATTTCAATATCTTGTAAGAAGCGAGAGGCAACAGCTTCTAATGCATCTTCTGGCCATGTCTAAAACAAATGCAGAAATACTTGTCTCAAACTCAGAGTTTCACATTCATAGAGCCTCAAAACACTTCCAAAAAATCCATATTTACCCCATTTCACAGATGAAAACGGTAACACAAAGAGAAAATTTGATCCAAAATCACCAGAGAGGACAAGAACAGAACTGGAAAAGAACCTGGTTATCTAGGTGTTCAAGAACACTGTTTTACTTTATCTAGTAGGAACACTTATTAAAAGGAAAACTTTTCATTCTCAGTATGTCAGTATATCTATAACTATCTCTGCTCCTATTCAAAGTAAGATTGACAGTTACAGTAATACATTTTAAAACTTTCTCAATTTTTTTTGTATAATTAAATCCTACATTTGGAATATTGTGTGCAAGGTCTATTGCATATAACAGTAAGATGGAATTAAGTTTTACATCAGAGTAGTTGAAAGAAAAATCTGAATTTCTGCATCAAGATGTCTGTATTTTTGATGGTATTTCACATTCAAATTCTTGGGCAACCCACATTCCGATAGCCTTGACGGTGGAAGATAACATTACAAACTTATTTCAGTTATGAGTATGGTACTGTGTTTGTTCAGTTGTATTCTTAAAACAGAATCAGACAGTTGCTTCCTTACTGATTTTGCATTCTGCCTACACTGGCCTTCATCACAATCGGACAGTTCTAATAATTTAAGTAAGTTAGAACACGACACAAGGAAAATACGAGACTGTTTTCACTGGTGTTTTGACCAAAGAGAATTACTTTCTACCAAAAAAACAGTGGAAGTCACATTTCTAAAGCCATGGGAACAACAAGCACAACTGTTCTTACCTGGAACCAGTCTAGTGTGCAGCAGTTGACAAGAGCTGGGAATTTTCTAAGCCGATTACGGAAAGCATCTCCAATGGGACTCACTGCCAGTACCACGTGAAGCTGATCTCTGCAGCGGTCGGTGAACATGTTGAAGAGAGCCATGGGACTGCCGTCGGTCTGCTTGGTCCTGTCTCGCTGGCGATCTATTTGGCGCATTCGTTCACAAATTTCCTGCTTCTCATCTACTGCGAAGAGGTTGGGAACTTCCCCTGCGTTGAGTAAGTTGTTAATATCTTCTAGGAAGGATTCCTTTTTTATCTGGGTATCTGTGAACAAGAAGACTCCCTGCATTTCCCCTTCAGTGGATTTTCTGAGTATGATTTTTATGTCTTCGTGCCACTCAGTGGTACCGTAGCTTTTACTTATTTCTACCTGGAAGAGGGTGTAATCCGCCATGTGGGCTGCTAATCGAGTCAGAGATTGTCGCCCGCTCCCTCCAACGCCAACAAGGAGGGCATGGCTTCGAGGCTGCTTCAGAATGCGCGAAATTCTACAAATATGTTCTATAGCAAATCGGAACAGAACAAGCTGCATTGGTTTCTTGCTCATGTTATTAAACTCTTCCAGGTGACTCTCGACGACCAGTCTCAATTGATCCACATTATTAATCTCCCTGTAGTTAGTGTCATCTCTCTTAGGGTCATGAAAATCACAAAACATTAGGCTGCGTAAGTCATCTTCTTCCACTATTCCATCGTTATTGAAGTCTAAATTGTGGAAAAGTTTATGGAAGTCTTCATGTAAATAACTTTTCACTACTTCTTGGATAAATCCAACAAGCCAGGCCCGATCAGGAGCATCCACCAAACGATCATAATATACTCTAAGAACCTGTATAATAAAAAAATAATCCTTTCAATAGTTGCTTCTGCTCTTTAATTTACACTTGTTTTAATTAAGATGAAAGAAATAGACATCTGAAAAAGGTTTCAAAGTACAAACTATTTTAAACTTCACTATATAGAAAAAATTAAATAGGTGCTTAGAATCCAAACAATTTTTGATGACAGTAGTATTAATTCTGAGTTAAAGTGAAAATTCATATGTAAATAAGCACATGCTTTTAATCTAGGAAACTGTGCGCTTTATTCTTCTTATTCCTAAAAGGGGCGACTCATTTACATTCATCTAGTTTTTCTGTTTTGTTATAACTGAAAGACAATACTCGCTGAGGACAGAAAGCTCCTGAGTTTCTTCTAAAGGGAGTTCTGAAAGAGAAAATAAAAAAGAAAGTAGGGTCCGAAATATAGATGTCTTACATTTCCAGTGACCCTGGATTACTTGCTACTCTTATAAAGGAATATTAATTCATAGTTATTCGTTAATAGTATATTGTTAAAATACTAATACAGCCCTGAGAAAAAAGTCTGCACCTTCATTTTATTTATTAAAAAATATTATTTCTTGTTCTTTTGGAGTAGATTTACCTCATGAACCCAAAGACGCTTTATCATTCCTACAGAGTCTGTTGTTTCAGGCCTAGACAGGCAAACTCCTTGAATAACACGCGAAAAATCCCGGAGGTTGAACAAATAGTGAGATTTAGCAGGGGTAGGAAGCAGGTTCTTCATAGCTTCTTTATACAAAGACATAGTTCCACTAATCAGTTGAGGTGTCAAGTCTACATACTCCGATGGAAAGTTATAACTGATAGGTTAAAAAAAATAGAATGGTAAAAATAGAATGATTAGAATCCTATCGTATTAATATGTGAAAAAAAAAAATAATAATATATAAGAAAACTGATTTGTTTCTGAGTTTAAGTTCTACGATTATATTTCCTCATAGATAGTTTTACAAATCTTAGTTTTCCCACTGGTTTAACAGATTAACTCAGCCTATGAATAAAATCTAGTAACTGTGGGACTTGCTGATGCATTTGCCGATGTAAATCAACTTTTTAGTAGTTTTTTAATAGTTACAACAATACTGGAAAAGATGGGGCAAACAACCCTTCCTCTCTTCTGGGATCTCTCTCCCTCAAAGGCTGAGAAGCTGTCAAAACACAAACCTGCTCTTTTGGGATTTATCAGTCAGAATGGATAGAATAATGGAATTTGAAGTTATAAGACTATAAACATTCCTAATAATGGAATTAAAATATACATAATGGTGAAAGGCCAAAAAGACAGTCCATTTTTACAGCTTTCTCAAACAACAGGAAACCTAAAAGCACTTTCCAATTCCATTTTTAGGAGTAGTGACTACTTAATTTTTTTTTTATTATATGTCAAAGAACAGTGTTACAGAAAGAACTTGACTAACTGAAGTAGCCTTAACTGATCTAAGGCTTTGTTAGAGACTTCAAAACAAAAACTTCTCCACAGGAGTTTAATATGAGCCCTAGTTCTGTGGAGTGATGGACACCTCAAAAAGCACAGGATACCACAGATGGTATCCTATAGGGAACTATAGGGAACTATAAATATGTATTGGAGACTTTCTACGATCATAATTTAGATGATTTCTCAAAATATGCAGAAGTCACTTACCATGTAGTCAGATGCCAGTTTAAGATTCTAGAAAAAATTGTATACATGGATTTATCATCAAATTCATTAATAGTAACTGTATTGAAGTGTCTCAAGAATCGTGGTGTTACTGGGTTTCGACCACCGCCTACAAATTAGAAAGCATAAATACCGCAAATAATAGAAAAAATTAGAATAAAACACTAAAATCAAGTAATTTTGTTCTGCTATTCCTTTTTAGTGCGGCCATCAGGCTCATGTACACCACTGATAGCCCTAATGAATTCAGTAAGACCGAACAAAATTTTCACAGGATATTTGTTCTCCTCTAAAAAATAGCAGGCTGAAATGGTCAAGATTATGTGTAGAGAGTTGACACTATTTCAACACAGTTAGGACCATTACCTTGTTTATTTGATCAGTTTGTTTTGTACTGGAGAGCTGGAACAAATGTGACTATAGATTTCTCCCAGGAAAGAAAATACTACTCATTTTCGAAATAACTTAGTAATTTCTACATTATCACCCTGAGAGAGGAAAGTACCGTGCTGGAAGGTATTGATAGCAAAAGCATCTCCAAGATTTGGCCAGTGTCAAAGCAGATCTGTGCAATTAGGCTATGCCAGAGGCTATACAATTCATGGCTTCAAGTAAGGAAGACTTAACGATTTTCATAGTTCCCTTCTGCTCAGCTATTGCACAGGCTGACCCTTAGATACAGTGCTTTGAATTGTACAGGGACTCTGCTGTTCATTTTAAATCATTGCAAGAAGCAATCTTGCTTCTTTAGGAAGTCAGGTAGGGGCACAAATGATGGGCTCTGTCCTCAGCACTGCCACTCAGCACTGCTCAGGCTGGGAGCAGGGGACATTTGCTGGCTGCTGTGCACACATGCGCCTAAAACCATTTCTATAAGAGAAAAATGGAAAAGTCAGGGAAGCTCAAGGGTAGAATGGAAGGAAGAACACCAGTCACAACCTGATTTAGCACCGTAAATGTTATATTCATAACAGCTTTAACAGAACCTTGATAAGAGCTTTATCAGGGACGGGGCTATGAACAATTCTGTTTAAAGAAATCCTGCTACCTAAGTCTTGCTGCAGTGAAGGAGAGGGAATGTATAAATTATTTATTTAAATATTCATTTAAATATCTCATTTAAAACAGAGATATCAAAGAAACACTAATTCTTCCTTTAAACTGTTGCAAATGTGCAAAATTCAATTCTTTCAAGTAAAATATACAGCTCAAAAATGACAGCAATAGAGTAAATCAATACTTATCTCTATATATTACCACTATGTAAACAGTCTATCAGAAATATAATTACCTTTTTATGTCATATAGTTTACTTCTTTTTCTTTTCAAGTAAAGGCTTTTCTACCTAAAATCTCCACCTAGCACCATTTAAGAAAAGCTTAAAAGAAGAATAAAATTGAAGGCCAACAGAGGGTCTCTTTAAAGCAAAGGAATTTCAAAAATCCTGTATCAAAACATTCTTGTCAAGTCAAGATACAAGTCAATCTTGCTGGCAGGTTTGGTTAGCTCCTTTGCTGCCTCTCAGCCATGTTCATGTTCATGTTCATGTTTCCTACAAGCAATGGGTTAAATCCTGCCCCTTCCCACAGACATCCAAACTGTAAAATGATGCATCAGTAAAAGCGAATGAACAGAAAAGAGCACATAACACACATGATTTACCTGGGGGTCCCATGGCACAGATGATCTGAATATCTACCAGTTTAATCACTGAGGAGTCTTTAAGGTCATACCAATTCCAGTGATCTAACCACTGACGGAGCAATTCAACAGGCGGCTGAGCACCGTAGACCTCTCGGGCTGGCATATTAACATCATCTACAAATACAACCTGAAAAGGAAAACATAAATTATCATTTAACTGGATATATGCCTTAACTGAATATAAGCCTGAATGGCCTAATACATGGCATTCTAAAAATCCTGCCCATCGATTCACTCCCACTGAAATGAATGCAAGTAACATTTGTAAATATGTGTTTTTGAAAAGTAGCCCTACTGTGAGGTAAAAAAATAATTAAACTTCTGATGTAACCAGAGACATAGTCTAAAGCTGTTCCAAAACTTACCTACAGAGGAGAGAGAAAAAGTGCATTTGTCTTCTTATTTTGGAGTGTGTTTAATAAAAAAGGGCCAACTAGCACTTGCTTTTTAAACTATAGTGTCCTACTCACATGTCTTGAGTTCTGCTTTTTGGAACTTTAATTATTTTAAATCTATTAAACATATTTTAAATCTATTAAATATATTTTTTTTCTTGGCCATTCCTATAAAGCCCAAAGCACTCCTTCTTATCAGAAAAAATAATGTGACCAATGCATGTTCTCAACATACACTTACTCCCTTTTTTTCTCATTCTTTACATGACAGAGCAGAAATTTGGTCAAAATTTGGACAGTTCATATCATGGTTCTTGTGACCTGTTTAGCTTTTTAACATGGGCAACATAATAACATACTCTCAGGAGTATCTCTTCCTTCTGCAACTTCTAATATATTTTACAATTCACAATGAGCAATTATTAAATAATATCTAGGAATTACTGAAAATAAGAAAAGAACAAGCAGCATAGAGTCATATTATATTTCAATTTTCATTCTTATTACAACTCCTCTAGACAAAGGAGAAAAGGTCTCATTCACTACAGAAAAAAAAAGAAAAAAGAAAATAAACTACATCCTAATAGCCTCTTCAAGCTTTTGAATGCTCAGGAGCTCCACACTGATCCTGAAAACTTTGCCAGGAGTCAGTGATAATGACATAAAAGATTCCCATCTCTTTAATACTCCAAGATCACAGATTTATCCAGGTAGGAATGGACCTTGGAGTTCACCTTCTCCATCTCCTGCTCAAAGCTGAGCCCTCAGCACCAATTTCAGAGCAGCTGCCTGGGGCTTTATCATCTTGTCCCATCCTGAAAAGTTCCACAGAGAGATTCCTCAGCCTCTGGTCTCCTCTTTGGCTGCTTATTTACCCTCAGGGCGACTTTTTCCCTTATATTCAGTCAGAACTTCCCACGTTTCAATATATCATCATTTGCTCTTTTTCCTGTCACGCACTTACTTATGTACATAAATATATGTATATTGGTTACCATTCTTTTCCCAACAGGAGGTCCAAAAACCTTTTTTCTCCTTTTATCCAGTTTTGACATGATAATATTCTGTGTCTGAGCTGCTGTAGTTTGTGCAGAAAAGTTAATGAGGAGTGGCTTGTAGACTTCTTTATTCAAATTATTTAAAAGAAAATTCTGGAAATATAGTGAAGAGGAGACAGTTAAGCTACATATTCGGATAGCACAAATTCTTTAGCACTTCAGCAAATAGCAATCAATCTAAACAGATATTTTACATCATTTTTATTTCACCTAAAATGAAAAAATGTAATTTATCTCCAACGTAATTATTTAACACGGGTATTTCATCAGATAAATCTATATTCTTGGATAATTCAAAACATAATAAACTTAATTTGAGAGAGAAGAATTTCTACCTCCCAATACTGATATGTCCACATTTTCTTGAAAAGGTCTATCTAGTATATTTAGTATGTTATTATTTTGTATTAGCATATCTGGGCAACACCAATTACAACTGCCTAGATTCCTATTGCCTTACAAATCCACCCCAAATTTGCACAGGTGTCCACAAAACAAATATTTATGTCTACTTTGGATGAGTCTTCAGGAATGTTTCTTTCAAAGAGCAGAGCAAGAATTTGCTCTCAAGATTAGTGGTGCTTTGGTGCCTTCCAGTTTCGCTGCTAGGGGAACAGCTCTGTTTCGTAAGACTCACGAAATTTGTTTCACAACTAGTATCAGTTTTGCATTTAAGTTGATGATGATGTTTACTACTCACAGAAAACAGGGTAAGGGTTTAATAAGTTACAATGAAGCAGCGGACAGCACCCTGCCTCAGAACACAGTATGAGAATTGGTGTTAGACAGCAAAACACCATTTAAAGACAAAACTTCTTTCTGATGGGGAAAAAAAAGATCATCTCGATCTCTCAGATGTTAATTCTCAGATGTTCTGGAGAATTAACACTGATCCAATCAACCTTTTTATAGAGTAAATTGGAATCCTTTTTCTGCATTACTCATGCTTTTAATAACCACTGCGCAAAAGCAGCATGAACAAAGCATCACTCCGTGACTGAAGGTGATGTAAAAGCAACTAGTCTATCCCAAAATAACGATGGTTCAATTATTTCAAAATGCTAAAGAAGTCTTTTTTAAATCATACTTATTTATTCATTTAGAAAAAAAGAAATAGCATTTACAGATATGGAAGAACTGAAAAAGCAGTTGACATCTTGACTTCTGATTCAAGTACCTTAAGTTTCATTGCTTTTTACAAGTGCATTATTTCAGTTTTGCTGAACTTAGAAGTTTTTATTACTATCATGTATTACTACGACGAGTGTTACTGTAATTAAGCATTTATATAGCCTAATATATCTTGTCTTTGTTTTTTCTGTTCAGTGCTCACCTATCTACCCAGTGTGCTCATCTTATTTACTGAGCAGAATTCAAATCCTATTGAAAGGCAAAATTAGAAGACAAGCTTTTCTATGCCACAGGCCACTACAGGGACATGGAAAGGTCACAAGCAAAATATTATGCAGTATTCTAATTTCACATAGCAACAACTTGATTTTTAAAGAACCCAAATTGCTTATGATCAAATCACCACTCTAACGATTTAAATCACAGCACATCAGCACTTCAAATCAAAAAGCATGGATTCAGATCAGTCATCAAAAACACAAGGAGCACAATAGCTGCCTATGAAAAGCTTAACTTAATGACTTTTTTCCTATTACAGAGGACATCTCTATCAGCAACAGAATTCACCCCCAAAACGGCTTTTTGCTGCAATTACAACAAACTTCTCAACTTCCACAAGTGAAGCAGAAGTTCTACATGCAACAGCTAACAGGGCTATGGATTTTTTTTTTTCTTTTCTTTTGTCTTCTCTTCAACAGTCAAATTATCAACTTTAAAAATCCTGGAAGTAGATCAAGAATTATCATTTCACCAAGAATATTTTGTTTCAGAAATAGAAGCAATTGTGCACTGCCATTTAAACTGAAACTTAAAGCTCCAGTCAAATTACATCATACCTCTTATTTGGGTTTCTTTTGCATTATCGCTCAACGACAAGGATAAGACACATAGTAAAGAATATTTGGCACTTTGTGAAACAGGACACACAACTGTTTTGATTTAAAACTACTTCCTCTTGGAAATGGGCAGCTGTTGTATTTCATTTTATTTCATTTTATGGTCCTGATATATCTAAGTTTTATCTTGAAGAAAACTGCCTGGGAATGCCTTGTCTAGCCATTTCCTCTCACCACTATAGTCAAATCCTATAAGCAATTCTTAAAGAATATTTCTTTTAAGTTTTTGGCTTCCTATTTCTTTTAGTGGCAAAATTCTTGTTCTTTGATGATTACTGCATGCAATTGTCCTAGTAGCATCTAACTAGAAAAGAATACCATTTCTTTCTGATTTTTTTCAGCAGCACTAACAGCACACACTGCTGCTGCTTCTAACAGAGAGAATGTGTGTGTTTTCCTGTTTTGAGCAGGACTTTTGTAGACTATCCCATTGAGATACATTGCCTGTTATCTCAATGAAACATAAATCAATATAGGAACAAAACTGAGTTCTGTTTCAGTTGTATACTTCTCTTAAGAATTTTATTGGGAAATACAGGGCAAAACCAAAACTAAGCAACCTTTACTTTTTGCTATGCGATTGCATTTCGTAGTGGCACAAAACTACGATGATTCATAATTTCATTTCATAATATGTAACAATTAATATCTCTGTTTGCTTTTATAAGAAAAAAATCTTTTTTCTAAAAGCCTTTTACACTTTTATCAAGCTATAACATTAGTATTAAAAGCACTTACAATAATATAGGTACTCTTTCCAGTTCCTGTTGGCCCCACAAATATAGAAGGCTTTTGATGCACTGTCAACAATTCCATTAATGCCATGTATCGAACAGTATCCAGTGTTGGAACAATTATTTCATTAAACATCATATCTCGTGGTATAGGAGGAGCCGACTTCAGTGTTTCCACCCAGGGTTCCCAAATTCCTTCTCCCTATTTTAATTTATAGAAAAGTCAAACATTTAAAATAGATAGCAAAGTCAATGCAGAATCAATGCAAATAGAAAATCAGAAAAAGTTCTGAAATATATTTTTTATTGAACATCTTCTAGAATTATTAAAAAATAAATCTCATAGGTTTAGTTCAGCAATAAAACTGAAACATATTGAACTTTATACAACGATTTTTACAATACTTTTTTTCAATTCAAAGCCTAAGAAACATAGTGCCTGTGCCTCAAGAGTGCAATGACTGAAAGGTAAGAACTTTGCTTAAGCTTTTACATCCATAGACATATAATGGATATTGTTGAAAAATGCATATAAGTATATATACATCATGTAAACATGTAAATAAAATACAGAGTTACTATTTAAATTTATCACTAAAGAAAACATTGTTCTTGTCACAGACTTTCCTCATTCTTAATATCTACAAGAGGTAGCGAGACAGATCATTTTTAGTGCTGAAGCTCCATAGCAAAGCTCTCTCCTCTAGTTCAAACTATTAGAGGAATTTTTAAAAGGTGCAGAAACTCTCCTACAATCCTACAATCAGTAAAAGGAAGAAACAAAAAAATATTAAACAGCTGAATGTGCCATGAATCCCCCAAAACTTCTCTCTTGATATCAAAGTCATAAAACTTTTAGAATTTGCCCCCTCCTGAGGGCTTTCTTAGAGGGGCATAGAAAGGGAAACTATGAACAGAAAATCCTTTTTATTGGCAGAACATGGTTTTATGGATTACGATAGGATGACACAGAGCCCTTACTGTTGATGGAAATCTCAGCCACTTTCCTTGGCGAGATACATGAATCATGCATGAGCCAAAGTCTGGACAAATGTAATTCCCATTGTACTGCCACAGGACTTTGCAGGAATAACACATTCGAACTTTACTGCAGAGGAGCACAGTGTAAAATTGCCCAGCGGTCTCAGGTTAGGAAGAAGGTTCTGCGTTTTATTTGCAAATTCAGATTTTTTGCTAGTTCAAACACTGCATCAGAAAGGAGTGGGTTGGTCTTATCTTGGCGCCCCTGGCGTATTCTAGATCCCTTGTGTGATGTTTTCTTCTTCATTGGGAGAGTCATGTTTAAATGTTCATACATGTTCATCCCAGGGAAAAGGAGCAGAGGAGGAGGAGAGGCACAGAAGCTGCCTACCACAGTAATGAAAAGGCTATGGTCTAAAATACATTAACTGCTTCCTCAACCCATTAAAAGAAATGAAATGAGAATAAAATAATATTGTAAGAAAAAAATAATGGAACAAAATACTTGGTTAAGATTTTCTGCCTCTGTCACAACAGATAAATATCCTGGTGACCAAAAACATAGGTCTTGTTACTGCGATTCCCAGCCAGAGCACTAGATCATTACTAGTTTGCAAGGCAGGATATTTACAATATAAGAAGTCAGTAACAGAAATAAATTTAAATACTATTTCTGTAAATAAATTTACAATAGCAATACAAGCCCTGTACTGTTTATAAAAACAACACTTCAAAATGTAGATCTACACCTCATTTTGCAATCCTCACCTTTTTAACAAACCGATAATCATAAATTGTTCCTTCTTTGGGAAATGGGACTGTAAAAGCCTTTGAAGGTTGTTGATCGATGCTACTCAACAATTTATATCTTCCTCTTGTCTCCTCACTAATTGGTCCATGAAGCATTTCTCGCAGAACTTTGTCAAATTTCAGTCTATCATCCTCCTTACAGCTAGCTCCAATAGACCATATCAGTGAAAATATGAAAATACCCTAGAGATGGAGGAAAAAAAAGAATTACAGCTCCCTTCAGCAGGTGTAATTCTTATTCACTGAAGTCAAAGAATTCTTTACTACCAATCAGAACAGAAGCATGCTGGACCAAATCTTCTTACACAGAAAATATAGCACCACCATGATGATAGTAGAAAACTGCATTTACAATAACTGCATCTTTTCACCTTTGGTGTGCAGTGAAACACTTGACTTGCTCCATGCAGAGCACTCATTTTGAGAAGGCTCCATCAGAGACTGTTTTTAGTTTCAAAAAGCTTTATCCGTCTGTTACTCCAAGATCTACCCACACAGTCTGTGTGTGTTTGTTAACAAGGCTTTCCTTGGATTCTTGGTAGCATTGAGTTAAGTAGGAATAAACTGAGATACACGAAACTGGAGAATCATGTAAAAATTTCTTTCCTATCTTAAAATTCACTAAACTTATATCAAGAAATCAAACACAACAGATTCAACTAAGTATCATTTTAAAAAGTGGCTATTATGCAAGCAACATTATCTTCCCCAATGGTCATTACAAAACATTTGTCCTAATGACCAAACACAGATTTTCTCTCTTGTGAAACCTATTCCTGTAAAGCCTAATTTGGAACTCCCTACTCTCTATGTTAAATATATTGCCTACCTCAAGCCAAGAGTAAACATCATGGTCGCTCATAGCTTTAATTTTGGCTTCATCAGCAAATTCATCCATCATGCAGTCCATCAGATTCATCAGTGATCGAACCAAGTTTGTATCTGAAGTAGGAGATAATTCCTGAAAAGAAAGAAGTAATTTTTAAGTGCAGAGTTAGGATTATTTTATTCACTGGAAAGAAATTCCTGCACAGGGGAAATCTTTTCATTGTTGTTATTTACTAATTGTGAAGATAACAAAAGGACATTTGTGCCTAAGTTAAGTTTTAATGTGCTTCTAAATGTAGTCAGTTATACAATATACTTTCAGACTTCATCTGATTGTCTATAAAGATAAAAAGTACAAATCACTATGGTCCCATTAAAATGATTTGTTCCTTTATCATGTGGGAGTTAAAATCAATCACAGATTCTCTCCCCAACCTACCTTTGTGCATTTCCTAATAAACTCGAGAGAAAGTGGAGCCATTCTGTCAAACAGGCCAACTATGAACTCTTTATGCTCAGAGGTTACTCCTGGATGCAGGACATTTAGCCAAGACAACAGTAATGGTCTCCAGCCTAACATGTGGGGCTCCATATAGACCATACCACATCTTGAAACCTAAAATAAAACATAACAAAAAACGGATGTGCATTAGCTTACACAATTGCCACATATTTTCCCATTTAAAAGAAACTAAAATAACATTTGGGGTTATGATATATAGATAATGAAAAAAAATTGTATAAAAAAGCATGTAAATATGCACTTAGAATCATAGAATCACAGAATGCCTAAGGTTGGAAGGGACCTCTAGAGGTCATCTAGTCCAACCCCCCTGCACACGCAGGGCCNAATATACTTTCAGACTTCATCTGATTGTCTATAAAGATAAAAAGTACAAATCACTATGGTCCCATTAAAATGATTTGTTCCTTTATCATGTGGGAGTTAAAATCAATCACAGATTCTCTCCCCAACCTACCTTTGTGCATTTCCTAATAAACTCGAGAGAAAGTGGAGCCATTCTGTCAAACAGGCCAACTATGAACTCTTTATGCTCAGAGGTTACTCCTGGATGCAGGACATTTAGCCAAGACAACAGTAATGGTCTCCAGCCTAACATGTGGGGCTCCATATAGACCATACCACATCTTGAAACCTAAAACAAAACATAACAAAAAACGGATGTGCATTAGCTTACACAATTGCCACATATTTTCCCATTTAAAAGAAACTAAAATAACATTTGAGGTTATGATATATAGATGATGAAAAAAATTGTATAAAAAGGCACATAAATATGCACTTGTCAGAGTGTGGTCCTGTGAGTCCTGACACAGACCAAATTCTAACTTTATTCTCAAGCTAATGGAAAAAAATAATGGCAAAGACTAGCGATTTTCTTCCTGAGCAGAATTAGATCCCAACTTTAACAGCATAACAAATAATAAACTGGCCCTTATACTTAATTATTAAAAGAGAGTTATACTAGTTTTAAGTCAAAATTCCTTCTTCACATTCTGTTCTGTTTATATCATTCCCAGAAGCTCTATTCATATTGAAGAAAAAAGGGTTGCATTCCATAACATATGAGCAGAAAAGAGCCAGAAATCCAATGACTGCTCATTTTTACCAGAATTTCTCTGAGAGATTAAAGATTCACACATGATTTTTGTTATTCTTGTCAGATGCTCACAGGGTCCTAACTCCCTTTTCAGGGAGTAACAATAACAGAGAACATATG
Organism: Crypturellus undulatus; assembly: GCA_013389825.1. Classification (NCBI taxonomy): domain Eukaryota; kingdom Metazoa; phylum Chordata; class Aves; order Tinamiformes; family Tinamidae; genus Crypturellus; species Crypturellus undulatus. The sequence continues at coordinate 39,140 of VWPW01022592.1, forward strand.
TAGTATTTCATACCATGTTGCTTAAATCTTTCATAATCTTATAGAGTCTAATCTGCAATGTTACTTTAACATTGTTAATATAAAAAAAAAAAGCTCATAATTACTATTTTTACTTAAGAGGAAATCTCCACAGTACGTCTGCATAACAAGTCAGATTTGTAATTGGATCTTCAAAGATAGGCACTTACAGTGGCAGGAGAAGCAACTTCTAAATCCATTGGTTCAAAAATAAGGCTCATTTGCTGTGACATCTGGATGATCTCTCCACTCATAAGGCACAGCTTTTTGTTATCATCAAGGACAGTATTCATATTTTCAATCCATACTGCATCCACTGGTCCATCAAAAATCAGCCACTTTCTGTCTGGGGTCTGATTTGCAGAAAACATTTTTCATCAGATACTTATGTTTTATTATTTTCCACAAATAATAACTGAAAATATTTTAAGTACAAAGTTGCATTCAACAGTAATTTCTGAAAGCAATCACAATTTTTACTTGAGTTTTGTAACTCCAAAGCGTGTATGTGTAGTTAACTTTAGAAGGTTAATAACATGTTTGGCTGGAGTCTTTTCATTTGTAGAACAGGACATCACTTTAATCAAACTGCAATTTAAATTTAAAATGTAAATATTCTGACTTGGACAAAGTGAGACTTGATACAATGGTTGGACTCGATCTTGAAGGTCTTTTCCAACCATAATGATTCGAGACTCTATGGAATGGTTACTCATCACTAGTACTTAATGCTTATCAGGGAACTCAATAGACTAATTTAAGGAATATGGTATTATTATAACTATGTATAGAATGAGTTTGTTACTCTACAGCAAAAGCAAAAAATTACAGGTATTCCTCATGTGTATTACAAGAAAATAAAAAGCAGTCCTGCAGTCCTGCAAATGCTAACAGTGATCATAAACTTTACACTGATCAACTTCAAAAGGTTACTTCTATGTTTAAGTTTATAGGGGGATCAGAATTTGCTAATGCAAACACTAGGAAAAACTAAGGTGTCTGTGGGATAGATACACCTTCATCATATACAGTGAAAATGGACTTCTAATGGAAGTTCAACCATAAGCTACAGTCAGACAGATGTGTCTTCTAAAATAAATGATAAAATCACCGTATACATAAACAGTGTTGATTTCAGCCAAAAATCAGAGGAAATAAGGAAGGACAATATGGTAAGAGGATTAAATATTTACTTTTAATGTGCACAAATAAAACCTTAATAAATACAAAATTTTTTTCCTTGTATAAGAGCTTATGAAATACAAATAATAATTCACCAGCATCCAAGAAGCACATTGCAAAGGAGCATGTGAGAACCAAGCCAAATTTTAATTTTTTCATTCAAATGATTATTCCTACAAATCCTACAGTTGTTGTGCATACAACATACCACTGAACTCTTAAATGTAGTTATTGAAAAGGTAGTTCTCAAAATGTTTTAAGCCTGTTGGTACTCACTGGAGAAGAAGCAAATGCCCTGAAGCTCACTGCCAGGATGCCATCTGACCATTCATGTGAGACTGGATCAAACTGTCCGTACAGCTGCCCCATTGTTATAGACTTTGGGTTTAAAACAGTGATCTGAACCTTGTTCTCTTCCATGAGCCCCTAAAAACATAGATGTGATGCAATCTGGTAATACTGGATATGACTTTTATTATGCCATGTTTTATTATAAATCTTAAAGCTCTATATTATTAAATCTTCCAAACATGTGCATTAGGTTAAAATAGGAAAGATATCTCAAATTATACAGTAAAGATTGTTGAAAAATTCCTAAATAAATTTATCCCATCATTATCATAGATAGCTGAAAAACTGAAAGTCTAATTTCAATACTGAGTAGTAGCTTAATTTTTTTTTGTAATGCTTGTGAACAGGGCATTAGGACTGTCAAGAGACCCCAGCTCTATTTCCATTCTTACAGGGATGGCAATAGTCAAAATCTTGTGCATCTTCAAAACATTTTTCTATACTTAATGCACTCTATTAGTGACAAATATTTTTATTATTTACACCATAGGAAGATACCTAACTTTACTTTCTGATTAACTTATAATTATTCTTCTCTTCTTGTGACCAAACATTGCATTTAACGTTGCACACAGTAGAGATGAGGTGGGTGAAAACCACTGTTCTATGGGAATGAATTATTAGTAAAACTGCTAAGTTCTATATATTCATTTGAATTAGCAGCTTACTATGCTCTCATAATATAAGAGAGATTATTCTGCAGAAGCCCCCAAAGTCCAAGTTGCAGAATTTCAAAAAAAACATATAAAACACAACCATATTGATGGCCTGAATTTGGGGAGGATTAAGCATAGTTCCATTACTGGACAACTTTAATGGTCCACAGATAACAGGTATTACCCATTTCTTACATATGATGCGTGAAGTTACTTCACAAAACATTTCTTTGATTTCTTTTCATATCCACAAATTACCAGAAAAAAATGAAACGTTTATACTCTGGTTTCATGTATCATCAAAAATTTGTGTTAATTAAGAAAGCAGATCTATTGTTTTGTGTATTTCTTCTAAAATGAATAATCTATGTTAAAAGAGAATTCAGGAGCTGTCATTTGCATAAGGAGACTTCTATAGCACAGAACTGGTATAAAGTTTTCACAAGGAACAGCTTTATCCTATAATTTAAGTAGCTAATTCACTGTTTATCCAGTTCTACAAAAGAATTTACAGGAAACTGTACTTACAGAAATGCATGGCTATCTTTACCGCTGGGTCATCCTCACATATATAAGTTTGGAAGTATGGCTTCTCAAACAAATTCTATATGGTTTCTCCTTAATTTCTAAGATCTTTAGAGCAAATACTGTGTTTTGTATAAACACTAAAATAGTTTTACAACTTTTTTTTGAAAATAGATCTGATCAGAAATATTTGTAAAAATGTTTAGTTACCTTCTCACATATGTCCCCCAGTGCTCTTGCCAGAACTCGATAGGCACATGTTTTCCCCCCAAAGGGCTCTCCAACTATCATAAAGCCGTGACGCACAATCATCATCTCATAGATCTGCAGGATCTTCATAGCAAACACATCGGTCATTTGCAGATTCATAGCATCACAGTTTGCTTTGATGGCTTCTAATAAGTAATTGTAGTCTGGTTTTGGTAGCTTCACGCCCGGGAACAAATCAGAAGTAATACCCTGTATCCAAAGAATGAATTGGAAAGAACACTTAACATGTTCACAGCCATTTAATTTGAAGCTCATGCAGCCTTTAACACTAGTCAGACTAATATATATTTTGAATTAAATAACATATATATGAATTTCAAGAGTCATCCTTGTATGAGCCAAAGTTCTAGCTTATGTAACTTGTTACTGATCATTGTTTTAACAGAAGTCCTTGGTGAAAGCTTCTTTTTCTACACAACAGAGCAGGATCAATGTTATAAACAGACCTATTAATGGGGCAAAAAAACCCCTTTGATAGATCCGATGTAATCAACTACTGGAGGCTGTTAGTATTGAAGCAAAATTATCTTTTTAGTGTAAAAAAACAAGACAAAAATCTAGACTACCTTTAAATAATTTTAAATAAAGCTATCATAGCTTTGAATAAAAGCAGGACAGATAATAAATGAGGTAATTCTTAGAATCATATTTAAATTTTTAGACATGCATTATTACTGCTGAAGTTAAGTCTGAAGTCTTATTACTATTTCTGTATCTAATAAAGTATCTTTGTTTGAAGTTTTTGTTTCAGAACTAACCGTTTAGGCTATTCCGATCCCTGCATACTCTTGGCCAAACTTATTGCTGATCCTTAAGCTTGTACTGAGTAACTAATTATAGTGACAATGTGATATCACGTTTATTTGTTAAATTTTTTCCCCTAGTAATACACATTTCTTCTGTAACAACATTTCCATCTATTTTCATTCTGTTTCACCCCTTGGATTTCTTGTTTTTGTTTACAAGTCAGCAATGTGATGCTTCCTTTTTCCAACTTTTAAAATGTTTGCTGCTTTAGCGCTATGACAGCAAGCAAAAGGTATCAGTACCTCACATCTAAAATAATGTGTATGTGTCTATGAAAGTGAACAATGGATAGGAATTATTACATAAGTACAACTAGAGGTAATTTTTATGTGCTAAATGAATTATACACTGCATTTCACACACTTGAAGACTGAAATTTAGGTGAAAAAACTTAAGAGTCTTCAATTTTCTCAAACAAATTATCTAACCTTATTTACATTACTTCACAGCTAATGAAAATATGAAATGTCTATTCATAGTCATGAGTATTTTCAGGAAAAGATACATAATTTAGGTATAGCATTAATTAAGTTAGGGTAATACTGTCCAGGGATATATGTATATTCTAAACCACTACTTTTCCATATTTTGGGGGGTGAGCCAGTTAATGTTTTGTGCTTCTTAAAATTCCTAATGAAAAAAGATTCCTTTTAATTTTCATGCCTTCATGATTGTTCTCTTCATGATATAAAGCATGGGAGCAAGCTGCAGTTAATGATCTCCAGCTTAGTCCTGCACTGAGACTAACTCAGGACAAAAATTAATGTGCGCAACTATATCTTTTTACTGTTCTGCACATGCTTTAACTGAAAATTCATTTTCTTTTATAAAAGGAAGACTGCTGGTTCTGATTTCACAAGAATATTAATAAGACACTCTGAAATCCTGAACATAGAAGAGATAAAAATAGTTTATCACTTCAAGCAGAAGATTTGTTAGAAACTTTTACTGATCCAGACCCAAATGCTAGGTACATCTGCTAGGGAGGAACAATTAACATTAACTTTTAAAATAACTATAGGCTAAATTTAAAAAAAAATCCTTTAAAAAATGTCTTTCATAAATCTGTTATATAGTTGTTGCATCAATTAGTATTTATAACCATATTTTTACACTACAAAAAATCCTTATATTTCCTACCTCAAAAAGTGGTAGATCATGAGACAAGAATTTAGGCAGGTTTACATCTATAATGGATCTAAGCAGTAAAATTTCTTCATCTTCGAGAGGATATTTTAGCTGAAAAAAAAATACAAAATAAAGTTAGTTATTTTTTAAAGTTCCAAAAAACTGATTTTAAATTGGCCTGTTTTCCAGAATAGTTCCTATTATGCATCTGTGCAGTTTTTTTGGCAGATTCAGGTTGAATGAAAATAGCACTTGCTATTCTGGACGTACCTCTGTGCATTCATATCAGATGTTTACAGTGAGTGTCTATAGTCAGCCCAGTTTCACTTCAGTTTATGCCTAATGACAGTTGTTACCATTAATCTGACAGAGTATTTTCCTAATTGTTGAGTTTTTGCTGGAATATGCTCCTTTCCTTTCAAAGAAGGTAATTTTCCCTATTTTGAGATAAAGTTTCAGTAGGTAGTAAAGGGGAAATTCTAAAAGTTCATGTACAGATAACTTTCCCAAGTAATAAAAAAGGAAAATAAAAGGAATATGTCTTTTTGCCTCAACACTTTATAGCAGGTAATAGATAAAGTGTTATTGGAACGTGTTCCCATACTAGGGAGCAAAGACATTTGAAACTGTTAAGATAGCAAAGCAGTGGCCAGAGAGTCAAACACAACTGACAAGAATTTGTGTTTAACAAGAATTCGTGGAAGACACTGGCCAACCATCAGAGACAACGATGGCCCAGCAGCTTTATCCCTTCTAGGGTTTTCCTCAGGTTGTGCCTGAGGACACCCCCTTTTCATTTTCAGAGCTCCATAGGTCTCCCAAGGATGACATTTTAAACATCTGCTTGGCGTTAGGTAGAACAGCACAGCTTCCGCTGGGAAAGAGACGTGTTACCGGGTGGAAAGGAAATTCAAGAATTCGTTTACCTTGAGGTTGCCAGCTGCAGTAAGGACTGACTTCACAGCTCTCATTCCATAGTCGTAGTGGTGCTGAGAGGACAGCTGCTCTGAACACAGACGATACGTAGCTACGATTTTTACAGACAGAGGTCGAGCAGTCACAAAGCCACAAGAATACAGCACTATCTCTGCAATCATGGCATAGTCAGGAACCATCATAGCGACTGTTCTAAAGAGAGCCTGTTGGACACACGCATGAAGAATCACATTACAAATCACAGAACACATAGCAAACATCATATGGGAAAAATTTCTACCCCATTTTTCTACAATTACAGAAAATACTAACATCTTTCATCTTACCTATCATTACAACCATGATTATATTACTTTTTTAATAAAAATTTTAAAATACTTTATTTTTCTTCATAACAATTCATGGTAGTAGGTCTCTTTATTCAAGATTAAAACACATAAAACCTCACAAGCTTAAGCAGAAATAGGGGAGTCCCATATCACTATCAGTAAGTTTTGCAGCAGTTGCTGTCAGATTTTCTCTATTACTATTGTTTTACTGCAACTAGTATTATTTAACTTTTACCATTGTTCCACCTTCCACATTGCAAATAGACAAAACTTTCGCTGCTTTTAATATTCGTCCAGGAAGTTCTTCTCATTATTCTTTTTCATCTATCCAAGGAATGTTTTTGTATCTTGTATTCACACTATCTGCTAGCGAGTGAACTTCAGTTTTGAGAAAGACTGCATATTATCTACATGTTTTTATTAATTTATTAATACATTCACTCAGATTTCCTTTTCTTGCTATGGGCATGGGAGGAATCTATTGAAGAGGTAAGAATGATGTAGGATACAGTCTTTTAAAAGTATAATGAGATTTCTTTCATCTAAGAGATGAGATGAGTCCTGACAAATTACTCTGTTTCCATAACAACTGTCTTCATGTTGCAATAACCATATTTGTGAAAACTTAAGCAAATGAAAAGTTATGCACTGCCACCAAAACAATCTTATTTTCTAGTTAATATAAGAAAGATTGAGTAATGCTCAATTAATGTCAACAGCAAAACTGCCATTGACATTACCGTGACCAGAATTTCACCAGTTGTTAAGGTATTGTTCACAGCTTGAACTCTATAAAGTACATTTTAGTTTTTAAACTTTCAAGTGTTGACAAGAAATACAGGAAATTTTCTTAACATTTATTAAAAACCTATCAGGATAAGAAAAGGTATTTAATCAAATAATCACTTCTTGACAGTGATTTCTCAAAATTTATTATTTATCCCTATTTTGCAGTCTAATGACAGTTTTTAATTTCTTCATATGAGAGGTGTCACCAAAAACTATTTTGAGCAATCGTAGCTTAATGCTATTAATTATTCTTTATAATTTCTGTATTTGACAAGAAAGACCTTTTTTTTTCCTTTACTCTCTGCATTAGCTGCTGAATATAGTAAAATGACAAGTGTGATAATACCTTAAGATTATCAGGCAGCTCTGAACGCCCAGCGTAACCAGGATTCATGGTAATGAAGACAGCACACGTAGGATTCAGCTGCAATTCAGTTCCTTCAAACACTATTAATTCTGAACCTGAATTAATGCCTAGGGACAAATGAAAAGTAAAGTCATTGCTGGGGACTTTTGGTTGTATCTTTTTCACATTTAAGAGAAGGATAAGATTAAAAGAACATGTTACCTCTTTGGATAGTAAGGATCTGCTGAGCAACCACAGAGAGTACTTCCAAATCAATCCTGTTGAACTCGTCAAAGCAAGCCCATGCCCCACACGACAACAACCCCTAAAAGAGTCAAACACCTCATTAGTCCATGGATGACTACTTACTTTGGACACAGACTGATGGTGACTGAAGCTCTGTGATGGAAAAAGATTTCATGTAGTAAGAGAGAACTTATAACCATGAGCACTAATTTTTACTCACTCCAGATAGAAATCTCTTCCAAAAGCATTACAAAATTTTTAAATTTTTGTCAAAAAAAAAAAAATCAAGACAAGAAACCTGTACAAATTTGCCCCAAACCATGTTTTTTCTGTCATATGCAAAATCCATAATGCATACATTTTGCATGCTTTGTCTAAACTAGGAGCTTTAGCTTTGTGCAATACTTGGATTTTCAGGTTGATAATGAAATGAATGTGCTAGATGTACATATTATAGCTACTCTTCCTAACTTAGTTCATAGACTTTAGATTAAACTCCAATTCCTCTAAAGTTTGATCAGCTAAAAAAAGGTACTAATTTAGATGGAATCTCTGTTGCCCATGTGAAACAAATAAAATTATTATGGCATATTCCATTTTTAAAGCACAGAAGAAATATTTTGATATCTGGGTTGTATTCTTAATTACCATAAAACTCTCCCACGTGCACAGTGATAGCATTATGTAGCCTGGAAATCGTTGAGGTTACATTACTATACCTTAAGACTACTTCGAATGTCAAAGAGGTTATAGGGTTTTATTATAATAGAGAATATGGCCCTCAAGCTTTACCTTAAAGAATTTTCCTAATGCGATGTAATCCAATCCATCAGAGCAATTGAAAACCACACACTGCTTAGCTATAGCCTTCGCTAAATCTTTAGTAGTTTCTGTTTTTCCAGTTCCGGCAGGACCTTCAGGGGCACCTCCAAGATGTAGGTGAAGTGCACCAAATAGGGTTCTGAATAAAATAATAGGAAAAAAAAGAGAGCAAAAGGAAATCTAATCGTACCATTTCTTTTGTCATTTTTTTTCCATTATTCCACCTTTTATCAAAAATGTCTAAAAACTGCTGTTTCAGGTCTGCATTTTCATCTGACAGTACTGTTGATTTACTCCTGGCAACTGCAATCAAAAAATTTATGCTAATATGCAAAGCTTCAAAGCTTACTAGAAGCTCAAAACAGACTGTAGCTCATCAGTCACTTTCTAAATCTCATTCCATTTGTAATTTATCACTAATTACAGTGTCTCAAAAGATCTATTTTATCACAATTTTAAATTAAGATATTGATGCCGGACCAAATCTAATCTACCGAAAGAATTCCAATTATGCTTATTAGAATAAAACAACAGAATTTTAGGAGTCATCCCTTCTTGTAACAAACTTAATATCTCAATAAATAAATTAGTGTTAATATAGCACATCTAGTAATTTATGGTTTTACCTGTAGCATCTGTCTGTAAGTGGAGTAATAACCAGTCTAGGAGTGTTGCCAAGATATTCATATCCATACTTCAATCCAGCATTGATCATCTTTGTTTGCAGATGTCCTTCCTAAGGAACCAGGCATTCATTTTGTAAATTAAATAAACAATAATATTAAAAAAACTCAATACCCATTCCTTAAAATCCTAAATAGGCACAAATGTTATCAGAAACATCTGCAGAGCAGATTGGTTGCTCTTGAGACACCAATTTCAGTGTGGCCCACACAAACAAAAATATTGCTATGCAATGAGTATTGAAGTATCTACATAACAGTAAGACAGGGCATTTTTTTTTATTAATTATTATCCCCCAGAAGATCCTACCAACGGCAATGCAAAGTACAGCTTGCTTGTTTAGCTCCTCAGAAAGTAATGGCTTTCTGAAAGGCAAACAACAGTCATGAGCAACATTTGCAGTCATGGTGAATCCAGTGACTTTAATATGCTAAAACAAGATCTCTCTCTCTGTCTTCATTACAGATGCAATATCTTCTTTATTATAAGAAATTTCCTTCTGATGAATGTAAATATATGGTCTCTTACTACTATGTAGATATGTTATTTTACCAAGAAATATTAAACAAAAATAATATTAACAAAAAAATCTGATTAAAACCTCCTACTAAAATCTTGTCATTCCCTATCCTGCAGAATCAAACCAGCAAAACTTTAAATAAACAAATTTCATCCATAAACCTCCTGCAGATTCAGCAAGTGCACTGAAAATCAACCGTGATAAAAAAAAGTAATTTTAATTAAAAAATGCTTATTTATGGCTATTGGCCATTCTAGTTTGCAACCCACAGAATGATTGGTTAAATGAATTCCCTCATCAGCAAAAAAATCCCATATTAGTGTATCTATTCCTTGTGTCAGCAAGCAAGCACAAATTGAAAAGCTGTGAATAGAAATTACCTTCTAATAGGACTGAGAGGTATCACTTACCTCCCAGTAGTACCTAAGCTGACTTAACCATTCAAAGTCACTTTCATCCTTGACTTTCTTGCTTACTAGAGATGCAAGAACATCCCTAGCATGAACATCAAGCACAACAAGTGCTCCTAAAGTCACTCGATTCTGCTTAGACAGCTTTCCTCGCACCAAGGTGACAATGTCCTCGATCTGTTTATTATTCTGTTCCAGAAAATCCTCAAGTGCCTGGACAAGATGTAAAAAGTTAGAAAGTTGCATTTCTAATCTGAGGCATTATCTTTTTATATTACCTTTTTTCTATATATTAAAATGTTCATTCTTACTATAAAATAGTACACTCACTAGCAATCTCAACAATAATCCTATTTAAACACCTATGATACCTATCTGGAAATAAAAAAGCCTAAACTAGTTTCTTCTGGGAATACCAGAAATAATTCTTTTTATATATTTCACCAGGAATTTAATGTATTAAGTGCATTATTTTCCACTAGTAGAGCTTGTAGATCATCAGAGCTGCCTACAGCCAAAAGGAAATACCAGTTTCAAAGGCCTCAGGAATCAGAGTACAGATACTCAAAAGATTATCTAATACACAGAACAGCTCTCCATCCCAAAATGAAACAAGCAAAGGCCTAGTGTACATGATACCAGTTTTACACAGTTTATTATTATTTCCTTTAAAATGTTCTTACCGCTTGGCCTTTTTTGATAGACATCTGTACCTGCATTGTCCAGAAAGTCTGAGACACACAGAGGACGGTTTGTCCAGGCCACTCTCTTACCCAGTCAACACGTGGAGTTTTTGGATAAGCTTCAATTGCATCCCCAATGACCTATATGTGAGAAAAGCATACCACAAGTAGAAGAGAAAACAGATAATGCTCAGCTCTAGAGTTAATTTAGGTTACACTTCAATTCTGAGAATTAAAGATTAATCAAGGTCAAGACTCAGACTGAAATTTAATTCTGTAACACTGAAATCTTGCAAGAAAATGTCTCAACAAAGCTCAAAAAGTCATAATATGAACCAATCAATTACACAAGATTTCTGAGAACTAATATAGAGCACTTTCTAATATGATTCTTGCCATCAGAAGCTTCTAATTTTCTAGGCACAACTACAACGAATTCGAAAACAAGTACGCATTTAGTTGGAAGTGATATCCAAAAGTCACAGCACTTTTTTCATCAAGCCACTCTAGTATTTACACTTGTATGTAATTTTATTCGCTAACAATAAAATGATGGACCTGGTTCTAGCATCATTCCAGAAATCCGCATGTTCACACCATTGCAACCAGTCCACTCAAACAGCAATTTTTATTATCAATTCCTTAATAAATTCAAATGTTTCCTTGGAGAGATAATGTAAACTACTTGAATGAAAACCTGCCATTTGGTTTGCAGTTCCAAGCCTCTCTATAGTGAATAAAATCTATATGCATTATGACATCAATAAAAAGGATACATCCATGAATAAAAAACACATATTGACATTAAAAATATGAAAAGTTTATCTATTTTAGAGCTTTATGAGTCCTGTAGTTAAGAGTTAATGCGGACAAACACTGTTTATATATTTCTTACGTGTAAGCTGTTGCCTTGTATGCACCAAGCAAATAAGGCTGTTTCATTTCTTATGCACTACTTTAAAACTATCACAACTAAACTGTTGTATGCTAAGAGGGCGTCAGGAAAACCGTGTGTACCTTTAATTACCTCACTTGGCATAGAAAGAACTAGAAAATAATAAAATAAATGATTAAATATATTATAGGATATTGAGAGACTGAAAACTAGAATAATACAGTCTAGAAAAGAAAGAAAAAACCTATTGTTCTTAATTAAATGGAGTTATAATTAAGTAGGATATTGAAGACCTGGGAATTTTTGCAATTTAATCTTGTCTGTTAATACAAGAATCACTGGAGAACCAATGAATAACTGATATTTTTAGAATTAATAAAAGAAATTCCTCTTTGTAAAGATACTAGTTAGCTTGAGGAAAGACAAGCAGCACTCCAGAAGCATATGTAGGTTGCATAATTCACTGAACGAATGCATCAGTAAAAGTGCAAGCAGCCCAAATGAGAACTGTATTTCAGTACTTAAGGACATATATCAAAGCCTGAGAAAGAATCTTAAGCTTTAAATTACTTCACGCTGGAAATGTCCACCAAGACTAGGTTATGCCTTCAGCTACCTTCAGTTGTTAAGTAAGTATTAAGTACAACTGAGAACCATAAAAGCCTAACCTAATATGAAATAGCTTCATTCAGTATAAATTGTATCTCTTTGCCTTTTAAAAAGATAAAAAGAAATTAGAAAAATTACTCCGAGAACTGAAAAGGTCTCTATTTCAAACATCAGTGTGTATTTTTAACAAAGTCCTTTCTGCACTCATTCCATGGAGAGAGATTTATGCCCTCCTTTGATACAAAGGTAGTATAAACTCCTGATTTAACACTAACACACCCAGTAAGCCACACAAATGTACACAATAACAACCATGACCGATGGAAAAACAGGCTTTTACTGCTAAGTCTTCCCATATCAGGACCAAAACAGTTGGTTTTGTGTATATATATATATATGTATATATGCATATATATGTGTGTATATATATATATATGTATATGTGTATATATATATATATAAAACAGACAATAAAATCTCTAAATTAATTAGTTTGTTTCTTTAACAACTATATATCAATGATCAGTTTTGCCCTGCTTCAGTGCAAACAGAATTGATGAGGACATGTTACCTTATGGATAGAGCTCAGCATAGCTGCCTCCAGTTCAACGAGCCATTTTTCAACCTGACCTCTAGCTTTAGATGTTGAGATCGTCCCTGTGAGTTGCACAGTCTCTCCTTCACTGCTTTTGATGTGTGTAATATCTAGTACATCAGTAAACTCCACTCTTGCAATTCCTTCAAAACATTTTTTCAAGTGAGGTTGTACTCTAGAAAACAAAACATCTTTTGTCAACGTTTTCCTGCCAATACTAGAAAAGAATTTTTAAATGCTTTTATTTTAATTTCCATCCGAAAAAGTTACTTGCAAGATCATTTTCAGTTTATTTAATACTAAAAGTTTATCCTCAGCAATAATTCTTGTATACTGCACCCCTGCGAGGTGCCTATCCCATTATTTTTGTGGAACAATTTATACATTTATATGTATAGTTTCTGTAACATAAAAACTAGTAAGTTTTAAACATCATTTGTTCAACTACTAACCTACCTACAGAATATCATATTTCCCTATATATGCCAAGGAACTTGAGTAAAGCAACCAAGTACAACCTTAACAAAATCTTTTGTAAACTTTTGCAAACTTCTTTCTGAAAACTCAATGTATGGAAAGTTTACTAGTTTAAAAAGCTAAGCTAAGCTAATTACCCGTATTAAAAATTACTCTGCAATCACTTTTCATAAAATCGAATCTGGTACACACTTCATGTTGTAACTGACAGTGAATCAGAAGAGAGTTTGGGGCTTAGAGAAACAATATGACAACCTATTTGCATGTCCCAGGAGCAACAAATATTTCTATCAAATATTATTGTACCGAGTAGGATCTTTGGTCTCTGAAAGAATCTCAAGGAGTTCATCATTAGATAAGAAAAAGAATCTGGGGAAATATAAGCGCTTCTTTTCTAGGTATTCATTAAGTCCTTTGAGAATTAGCTCCAGAAATTCATTGCATTTTTTCAATTTCTCCAACATCTTCTCTATTGTTACTACTGCCAGCACATGTTTGTCCTGAAAAAGAAAATCATTCAATAAATATGTTGAAGTCTTCCCAAGCAATCTGCCACAAGACAATGCAGAAATCTTGATCAAGATTAATTTTTATGTCAACTTTGGCTTTACTCAAAGCACTTCCAGAGTACAATTTACAAATCTCCTTCATTCCCTGCCTTCACTGGAAAAGTAGTTATGCTTTAAGTAAATTTTTCAAATATCTACCACTATTTTGAAAATAATTTTCGAAACACAGGATCAATACATCAATACCACTCTGTTGCAGTATTATCAATTTACACAGGGTACGCAACTGGACTATATAATCAAAATGCACAATTAAGGCCATGGATTTTATGGATTTTTAAAGTATGCTGCTATGATAACAAGACAAACACTTTAAGTGGTAATCAACTATCAGGCCCCAATGCATGAAAATGATCTTTCTTTCTAGTAAAAAAATATGTAAGTATATACAGAAGATAAGGAGATTTGACACATGAAAGCGACAGATAGGTAACACTGGTATTGTCTATAAAACCTCAATACTAAATTTGATTAAGCAAGTGATCTAGAAAAGGGAATACTTTTAACAATTAAATACATTTTAAAAAAGGTAGCAAAATATGAAATGTTAGACTTGATTTCAAAGTAAATTGTGTTATATTTTTATTTCTTTTTATAATAGCACCTGAATAATACTTGTCAAGACAGATATTATGGGATATACTGTTGGATAAATATCAAGGATATTGTATTTATATATTTTGTAGATGGCAAAATATGCATATATTTAGATTTGATTTCCAAATTAATCTCTTAAATTAATATAAATGTTTAGAAAAGCTACTGCATTAAATGAAAGGTACCTGAATTAATACAATTACAAAGGGACACTTTGCAAAAGAGCTAAGAGTTTCAGTAAGCTTTCAAGCTTACTGAAAGAAATACTTAGTTGTCTGAACATCAAATTTTAGCATTTAATAGGCTAAATTTATAGCTTATAGAGCTAATTTATAGCTTTATAGAGAAAAAAAAAGAGTAAGCCGTCATTTTTAGTTGTTCAAAACATCATTGTCACTTTCTGTATCCATTAGAGAAAAATATATATATATCAGGAGAAGTGTATGACAACATTTTGGAGCACCTTGTTAAAAGACCACCACTAATTCTAGTTTCCATATATCATTTTTCTTGTCTCATAGCTTGCAGTGTTGGATTTTTTTTCTGTCATTTAATCTTTACTTTCTTCATAACAGAAACATAAAAAAACTAGATTTTTTTAACTGAAAAGTAGAAATTAAATCAAAAGCTAATTTAATCCTCATTAATGCACACTGCTTGAATTAGATATTTAAAATAACTAATATGTTATTATTCAAATTTGTGGTGAAAAGCAAAGCAAACAGACAAAGTATTTGGATTCCTCTCCCAGCAATTTTATAATACAATGGCATATAAATTCAGAAAAGCATAAGCAGAGTCAAGTTAGTATTGTGATTTAAGAAAGACCATTCATATTCATTGGGGAAGAACATGCTGCTGAACCATAAAAGACAGGCGCTGATTTTATAGAAAAATAGTGCCATCTTCTGGAAAAAAAAATCTTAGTTGTGCAGCTAAAATAAATCTGTGTGTATGGTATATCTGATCACCCTCAGAAAACAAAACCATCCTTTGTTTGTACAGGAAAGTACATATACCAAAATAGTATACTCCGTAATTAGTATGGCAATAACAATCTAAAATCATTATATTTGATCAAGACCAAAATTCTGAATTAGAAGATTTAATTAAAAGAGATCACTGAGCAGGCATATTTTTCAGAAATATAAAATTTGAAAAAAAATCTCCAATTCTTGTGCATTCTTTCTCTACACAGTTCTTCCCCAAGATGAGTAGCATTAATTTCACATTAGCCCAATTCAATGCATTTTCTGATTTTCTTCTAAATAAACAAATAAAATTATTTTAAAGGGAGAAAACAGAATTGCTAGGAAATGAAGTAAATGCTTCCTTTTATATAATACATGTCATTTTAATTCATATGTGAAGAATATATCTGCAACCTGTAAAGACTTTAGACTAAAAGCTGTTCACTGAGTGCAGATGTCAGCATTTCTTCTAATGACCTAATGAATCTCAATGGCATGACAGTGATGAAAACAAAACTTGATTTTCTCTTCCAAACAACACGTTATGCCCCTGTATAGAGGACCTCGTGAATCTTCATAGGTTTAAGGAAGAGTTTAGTAAGGCCAGCTAAAACAAAACAAAGCAAAAAGCCTATGGAAAAAGCCCTTGGTATTAGGGAACAGATTCAGAATAAATACAGTTATCCTAATCATTACTACAATTACCTAAAAGGCTACCAGAATTACAAGGTAACTCGCTCTGTTCATGAGGAATAGCAGAACATACCATACAAATGTTCTTCATCCTAAGGCTAGTTAGATTGATTGTACTTGCCAAGAACTAGAAAAATCTAAATGCTGAAGCAAACAGCATTTGCACAGTCCTGTGTAGTACATTCCAGAAAGAGAAAAATAACAAGCAAATTTGTGGGACACTAACATCTTGAATTGTCAGACATGGGAATGTGTTTGACAACTGCTTTATATACTAATTTATAGATCAGGATAGTGCTTATGCAGCAAATTAAACATCTACAACTTAGAGTTACAGAGGTACCTCTAGCATACAATATGCAGATAAACAGGGGTTTTTTTTTCTCCAAAAGGACTAACTAGTGTAAAACTTCATTCATTCATCTATGAACCTCAAACAAGTTGACCTATAGTGCCGTATCACCCTGGCCAATGTAACCTTGCTTTATATCCTGCTTCATTTTCCGCATCAGTAGGGGACATGGACAAAGAGAAGAGACTGACAGCACTTGGATTGTTTAGGTTGGCAGCAACCTTTGCTTGGCAGGTTCAGCTTGGACATGAGGACCTGCAGCACTGGAGCAGGTCGTCTCTGAAGGTAGTCTCCAAGGAATCTCTGTCCTTACAGGTTTTCAAAATTTGCCTAAATGAAGACATGCCTGACCTAATCTAGAGCTGGCACTAGTTCTTCTTTGAGCAGGAAGCTGAACTCCGGAGATCCATCCCTCCAACACTCCTACGATTCTCCATGAAGAACACTTCTACAGGAAACACTTCTACAAAGCATTTTTAAGAGAATCTAAGAAAAGGGGCCACAAAGAAACAGATAACTANAGGAAGCTGGGCTAGCTGAACTCCAGAGATCCGTCCCTCCAACATTCCTACGATTCTCAATGAAACACTTCTACAAAGCATTTTTAAGAGAATCTAAGAAAAGGGGCCACAAAGAAACAGATAACTATGTTGTCAGAAACAATTTTCTGGTACCTACTACAAATCCTTTCCATATGCTTAAGACAATAGTGCTTACCTGCAAAACTGACTTCATTACATCTTTCCATGTTTTATCCACCGTAGTGAATCGTCTGCTTTCCTCGGGCATCTGAGCCATGATGTCAGGAGAGCTGAAAATTGGCTCCAAATAAAGCCAAGTAGCCTGAACTTTCAGCCATTCATCCAGGATCTCCTGTACCAACATCAGCTTTCCTTCCCATTCCCTGTAAAATAACATTAGTTCAAAAGCATGAATTGATGCTTCCAGCAAAACATTTCTCTCTGGCTGCTGACCTGTTTCTGGAACGTTACGTACAACAGCAAGAGCAATGCGGGTAGATTTTAAGCAGAATTCGTTTTCAGCATGTTCACTAGAATATTGCATTAACCTAGTTTGATCCCCTATGGAGTGAAGTCCACACATTTCCATAAATACATCATCAGTTTGTGTTTGAACTACATTTTTTTGTAAATTAATTGCAGAATTTCATAAAATAAGTTAAGCAGATTAAGAGTATCAGTGAAGCCCAGGGTAACAAAACAAAATGTCTGCTTGGTAACAAAGGCTGAGAGACTAAAATAAGGCCAGGAAAGTAGTTTGAACTTTCAAAACAAAAATACACAGCCGTTCTCCCCAGAAGACATTCAGAATTAATTGAAAGACTTCCAGTAACAGAACATTTGCCATATTCCTTAATATAGTGCAGTGGCTAATTTAAATCACTATTTAAAGCATCACATCTTATTTTTGACTTCAGTTTGAAATGTCAACGTTGAACACAATTATCTGATGGTTTAGAGAGTCCTTCAATATTATGGTACATCAGTGTGGATTTAAGATATTATAATTCAGTATCAATCTGGTTATTTCTTTAGATAGCCAAAAATCCAACATTCTTTAATCTATTAGTTTTTCTGAATGTCCTCAAATTTTCAGCATCCTTTTTAAAGTATTAACACCATTGCTTGAGGCAACATTTCACTATCTTACCAGTACTACATAGAGTATTATCAGTTCTCTAATTTCCTTGACATTCCTAATTCTCTAACATATACAATTTGCAAAAAAAAAAAAAAAAAAGGAAAAAAAAATACTATTAGTAATCCTGTATCAGTTGTATTCACATTTCCTTTAAGTACAAAAACACTGAGCATGATAATTTGCAACTCATATCACTGGGTATTGAAGATAGAAACAGCATAAAAAAATACTGTTATGCTGTTAAAATATGTATTGTATTAGCAGGCAATATTTTTCTCCAAAAGAAAAATGGAAAAAAATGGCTATAAGTTCTGAGTTCTGCAAAGAAGTGACATGTTTGAAAATATACCTATCTATCTTCATCCTTTTTTCCTTTATCTGGACAGTTTCTAAGCAACAAGCAACTCTGCTTGGATGTACCATCTCCTGATACATCCCGGAGTCCCTCTGGACCTGAAGTCCCTCTTTCATCTTTCTAGTGGGACAGGTACAGAGTCGCTGCTGTTTTTACTTCTACCAAGAGGCAGAGAAAAATGCATCTTCATGAAGGGAAAATTAGCCAAGTCAGCTAGTTTGCTTATACAAAAAAAACATACATACATACAAGAAAGCAATGAATTTGGACTCATCCCTGGGAGCTAGCCAGCATAAGCTTTGCTGCGTTATCAAAAAAGCAAGTGCTGTGTAATCGCCTAGACCTCCAAGACCTGAAGCCTATCTTGTAAGATTCCAAATGCTATCAGGCAGCTGAAAGCTGAGACAAAATTACCACAGACGATAATTTAATCTGAGCCTTCCAGTGACTAATAGTATTTGTGATAGTACAGTTTTCTCTTTGATAAATATAATTAAAATTTAACTGGCAAAACCTACAGCATTTTAAGCATTGAAAAGCTAAATAAAATAAATATAATTAAAATTTAACTGGCAAAACCTACAGCATTTTAAGCACTGAAAAGCTAAATAAAATAAATCATAAATTGTAAAGTTTTAGGTAGGAAAGTTAGTTTCTGTGCTCAGTTCACAGGTTTTCCTTCAATACCACAAATATACAGTAAAATAAAGATAATGTTGTGATGCACCTGATATCTTCAGTTGTAGGGAACATTTTAAAACTGTTTAGCAATCTGTCAAGAGCTTTCTATTGTCTGGTTATGCCTTTTGGTAATATCACTGATGGCTGTCATTAGAAAAAGAAATTACCTTATTCTTGTCTCATAGTGTTTAATGAACGGAGATCCTCTCATAGTTTGAGTTTTGACAATGTGGTCATCCAGTAACATCTGAATATCATCTACAGATGACAAAATATGAGTTCCTGTTTCTCTATAGGGAAGAACACAGAATTCCATTTGATCCCATTCAGAAATCATCTTCAGTAAAGCTTTCTCAAGTGAATGTTCTTTGCTAGCTGTTTCACTGATGGTCTCAAACTTTTCTAAGAATGGTTCAAGATGCAAATTAATATATGACAAGACATTTGAGTATTCAGAAGGAGATAGTGAGAAACCAGCAATTTTTGACATCTCTTCCCAGTGCCTTTCTTGCAAACCAGGATTGCAAACCACCTGGACAAGAGGAATGTGGTTTTTGAATTCTTCTACTTTTGTTTTAATTTTTGTTGTTATGGATAATGCATTTGGAGAATCATGGAAGGTTCTTTCTAGTTTATATAGTCCACGCCAGTAGTTTCCTACATCTGACTCTACTTCATCTGGATTCACATTCGTAAGTGGACCCTCCGTCCAGTCTTGGTGTTTTTTGTTGAATTCAACAGTCATATCGTAAAGACGAAGATATGGAGCAAGAGTATCCTGGACCTTTTTACGCTGAGGATAGTGAGATAATGGCCATCCAAAGGCCTCTTCTTCTGCATTAAACTGATCGATCTGTTGAAACACAAGTGAGGTGTGAAATAAAAACAAAGCCGTCCATGATTTCAAGTCTTTGCCACAGTGACTAGGAAGTTTGTCCTGTGACTTTAATGGGTTTCAAATTGAATTTTCAGCAATTAAACCTGTCCATTAAATAGCTGCTGCCACTGAATGCAGCAGGAGTAATCCTTAACACTAACAGCTCTGCATTCATGCTAGTCAACAGAGGAGTGTAGCCAGAGGTTCCAATGACACCTGGCCATTCCTCTATAATGTGTAATACTCTCAGCAGCAGACAGCTGCTGTAATAAGCTTCAGGAGACCCACTTCCAAAAACATCAAAGTAAAAGTTTTGTGAAAACCTACATAAGATTAATATTCCCCCATGCATAGTGCTGCTGTCTTAACTCAAAACAAGTGTAAGTTGTATTTATTGTGCTCAGTAAATTTGCTGTTTGTATGGCAAAACAGGTAAATTTACAGCTCAATTATGAAATATTCTTCCACATATCACAAACCACATTACTATGGCTTTTTTTTAATACTTCTGCTAACACAGATAACAAAAATTACAATTTATGTAACTAGGCTATTTAGACTATAAAAAATACCTTATCAGCAGCAAGATCCAACTTTGCATTTAACGCCTGAGCTTTCTTCAAGTACCTTTTGACTTCCTGAATGTCTCCGAATGTGTACAGTTCTTCAACTTGTTTTGCATAACTTTCCAGCTCCTCCACAAACCGTTGGCAACGTAGCTAATTTAACATCAAGCAAACATATTATCATAAAAAAAGAATATTTCTGCAAATAGTAGTAATAACTGCTTTGATTTGCCACTGAAGGACACTTAAGAAAATCCAAAATTTCCAGTGTCTTTGTACATTTTTAATAGCTCTTCCACCCAAATTACAGAATTTCCCCTAAATACTACTGTTACATGCAGTGACTCAGTGGGCTGACAGAAGTGGCTTTGGCTTCTTCTTTGCACTTTCATAGGATATTGTTGGCACAGAAATTTCTGTAGTCTGTGATGGACATAGTAGGCTATTAATAAAAAGCTAAATAGAAATGCCAAGTGTAGAACAAATTAAATTAGAAAAAAAAAACCTAAATGACTAAATGTATAGCTGGAGCTATACAATTTCACAAGGGAAAGGTAATTGTTTCTCTTATCTTAAAGCAAAACAGTTCAAAGTAACTTTTCCCTCATATGTAGCACTCTGCAAAACAGAGCATCAATGGTGGGCCCAATGTCTGGAACAGAGTAACAAATTGAACACAGCATTACCATGTTTCAGAAAACACAATCTATGCTGCACTCCATCAAATTACTGATTTTATTATTTATTTGCATTACAGTTACACCTAGCAAGTCCATTTTGGTACATACTTCATAAGCACAGAAACTTACTTTCTTAAAGTGTATTATCTCAGACAAAATGATGATGAGACTAGGGAACACTTTCAGACAAAAAAGCAGACAGCTATACAGGCAGGAGCCAGAGGATACCAGCAGCCTAGTAATTACCAGTTTTTGTACAGAGAGTACAAAACTTTTGGGAGTTATTGCAGAACGTTCATTGCCACCGACACTAAACAACTGCCCATGTGCAAAAACGAAGCCATCCACTAATGTTTAAGGAATACAAATGTTAAGATTCCACAAACAAACAACTTCTGTCAACATCACTGGTACTGAGAGCAAAATGTGAAAACACAGTTTATAAGTCATGGACATGCAAACAGTGAACGAGCAGGAAACAGATGAAAATTAGTTAATATTAGGAATAATATAACAACTTGTACTTATGCTTTGAACTTCTTTTTAAAATAAATGGGAAAATAATTTAATAGAGAGTGTGCAATTTGATATGATTTTATGTCATATGTGTCATTTAAAAATAGTAACTCAAAAACTTTCAAAATGCTGTCATTACAAACCTTAAGACCTTCTTGAAAATGTTCTGTTTTTTCTTCAATTATCTTTCTGTGGTCTTCAAAAATATCTGGCATTCGCGCATACCACTGAAAAACACTATTGTTGAGTCGCATGTCTGCTGGTGAAAGGTTGACATAGTTGATCAAGAAAGCAAGGCAGTGTACAGCATCCACTAAAGTCTGTTCCAATTCAGGCATATCATGTGTTTCTACCTTTTGTATATAGGCCTGGAGAAGAGAAATTAAAAAATAAAGACATATTTTATGTCATTTTATATCAATATCACTTCCTAAGCATTACAAATCTTCTTAAAGAGGAAAAGTCCTATAGTATGAAAAATGTTGGCCAACTGGACAGGTCAATATTGCATCAATGTAAAAACTACTTTATATCCATCAAGTTACAGGGAAAGAATACATGTGATGACATAATGTGGTATTGAGTTTTCTAGGTGGGGATAAACTGTCCAGTAAATCTATGCTTCTCTTCTTTTAACAGCAGTTTCTATGCAGCAGGTTTTACTCATTGATCTGGATCTGGAGAACTAACAAATATCCAAAACGAAGATTTGTGCATCTTCTCAGCAATGAGCTGGAAGAACTATTAGGAGAAGTTCAAAGCTGGCATGTTGTTGTACACTACACATGAGAGCATCTCATCTGGTTTTTGTCCAGCATAAAACCACGGTATTAAACACAGTTTTTTAAAGGGAAGATACTCCAACATATATTTCAGCTACTTAACATTTTATTTTTCACTTTAAAAAATTACTCTAATTACATCTGGTGTTCAACTTGATGGCAGTAAAGATTCAAAGCCCTTAGGCCCAAATTCAGCCAGTCGCTCAGGCAAGAACACAGAACAGAGTGTGCTGAACAGCAGGAGACTTCACACACCATTTGCCCTAGGTGTGTATGTGAGTGCTTTGCTGGAGTAGAGCAACTCAACAGCTGGTTTTGATTACAGAAGTGGCAACTTCTAGTTACAAAACTGCAAACTCTGCACCTCCTAAATTTAAAATTGTAATTCAATGCATAAATGCAAAATTCACAAAAGTTCCCAAAGAGCACAAATAAGTGTTCTGTTGTGATGGATAAAATATCTCTCTGAGGTCTCTATATCTTAGGATTCAAGACCTTAACTAGTTTGGGGCACTGGGAAAGGATATTTAACCTTTAACATCTAATTTAAGTTTTTGTAATTCAGGTACAGCACCAGTGACTTTAAGAGGGCTGCAATCACATCCATAAAAGCAGACAACTTGGAAATGCTATTGCTTAAGGACAGAACAGTGCTATTGGTAGCTATTTCTTGCTTGCAGTCATAAAAAGGAAGACAGTACCTTAAATTCCATTAGTTCATGTGTATTTGATGGAGCAGAAAGGGCTTTTCCTGATATTTTCTCAAACTCATCACAGAGTCTGAAACATATATAAAACAATATTTCTTTTTTAAATCATCCATAATCAAATCACGCACATGCACAACAGCAAAAATGAGATTAAATATGCTTTAAGGATTATAAAATTCAACAGTGGAAACAAAAATACACTTAAGTACACATTTTTGGATTGAGATTTACCTCACAATCACATCTTGATAATCTTTAAACATTTTGGTAATAATTTTTCCACAAATGTTATCAGCTCTGTTTGCCAAAGCATTAATCAATTCATCACAATGCAGCTCAAACATTCCTAGGCGGAGGTACTGCAATACAAACGTAATAGTTACCAAATCATGACACAGCTTTTACCTTGTACGTTTTTTCAGAGACTTTATCTGGCAATTTTATCCGGTAAGGAAAACCAAAAACTATGTTTAGGAACAATTGTTCTTCCATATCTGGAATGCAACCTTTATAACACTCTATTGCTTTCTATCTTGATAAATATTGCTACTGCTTCATTATAGAAAGGGCATGTATTTTCTGTAAGGAGACAGCAACAAACGTTGCCTGGTAAAATTACAGAGCTTGAAATACATCTAAAACGCATAAGCTTGTCTTATATTGATAAACACCTGAGGATGTGACATGTCATATCATTACTGGGGGACTCTGTTGCCCTGTAAATATCAGATTCCCACACACAGGGGCACTCATGAAGTCAGTGCAGACTAGTCTCTCCAGAGCTCAGGTTCACATCTAGCACTTTAAGGAGAAAAGCTAAAGAGAACACCTTTAGTCTTCTCAAAAACAAACAAACAAAACAAAACAAAATCACAATGAGGATCTTCGGAAGAAACTATGGGCTGGCTGGGCTTGTTCTTTCATTTAGGCCTTGGCATCTAGGAGAAGCATATCCTGAAAGCCTTCACAAATTCCAGAATGATATTTAGCAGAAAGAACCATGTCTCACACAAACTGGGCAAATACACCCTATAAATAGCTCTTCTTCTTAGTACAAAATCAACATTGAAATGATGTCAATATCTCTTTATGAAAATCAGTATAATTTACCTTTCTAGATGTATATTGTATTTCCTTACTGAGTTCCTGGTACTTAATAATTTCCCTTGTTATTTCCTCAAAGGTATGTTTCTGTGTCAGGAACTTCTCAATATCCTGATCAGCTTGTTTCTTTACCAAGAAGCTGTACTTATCATAAAGCTTGAGATGTTCCATTGGCGCAGCGCTTTCTTTGATAATTTCTTCTCTGATCCTTTTCTTGTGTTCATCTAAGACTTCATCCAAGATAACAGGCTTCAAAACTTTTGCAGCATCATCTTTAGGCTTAAAAAAGATTTTCACATTTCAGTTATATACATGACTCATTTATCTCCCAGAAGACAAGTAGAATAGAAAATTAATTGTTAATTTTTCTAATTTTTTACATATAGCTATTTACACTCTATTTCCAAATTTTGTATATCCTAGCTTATATGCCTGTGTTCAACAATTAACAAAAGAGAGCTGCTTCATTCTGAAATTCAGAAGTCCATATACTAATTAACTTAAAATAAACAAATAAATAAATCTAATCTACATTGATTTTATCCTTCCTGGAGAGCCACCACAACCTCAGTTTTATCAGCAACTGATGAATCTGTAACATTTGAAATATGTAGAAGTCTTCCTGCAAGTGTCAGAAGCTCTCTTTTTTCCTGAATGCTCAAGATATGTATTTAAATTTTCTTAAATAACTCTACTTTTCATTCTTAAAATACAAATTTGTACTAAGCAGGAAGAGCAATAGTATCTCCAAATGGTAGTCTTTCAGGAAAAAAATATTCACATCCCACAGCTCACTAGGAAATGACCAAGAGGCACTAAAGCACATTCCATTGACTCTCTCTGTATTAAAAACTAACACTGACAGTAACATGCAGCTCCAAAACAAGTAGGGGAAAATTATTTTTCTTACCTACCTGGATAATCTCATTTTTTTTGACCTAAAAAAAAAAAGCTGAATGGCTTTAAAATGCTTTCCATTTTTTTAAGGGACAGTCTAACCACAAAAATCTGTATTTAAGATAAGAATATCCTTCTCATTATTAAAATAGAAGACATTTTCCAGTATACTGCAGAATCACTTTTAAAATTTAAATGCATCAGCTTTGGTTTTAGCATACAATACCCTTGCAGGAGTAAAGGAGACAACACAAAGAAGAAACTAGTTCTCTCCTGGCTTTCCATTTGTTTATTGAACAGTGATTGCAGTTTTACTAATAAGGTTAAGATGGTTTCAAATGTACTAAAAGCATAGTATTGTGACCCAAAGTATGTGACTTCTGTCAGTATTCTTCAAAATACCTAGGAAGTAAATACAGCAGCAATATAAAAAGAAAATAAAAACATGAAGGTTGTAATTTCTTACCCATTTAGAAAATAATTTGGTCTCAACTCTTGGTATATCACTGAGAGCTTTAATCATAACAGTATAAACATTCAGTAATATGTCCTCACAGTCACTGAAGCTGGGTTCAAATTTAATGCAGTCATTCTCAAGAACTAACCGCAGGATGAAGCCTGGATGTTCGTAGGCAAGGACTGATTTCTTAAGATTAAAAAGAGTAAAAAAAAAGAGTAAAAATTTAGCTAATAATCAAAGGATCATTAAGAATTACTCCAGCATATACACTTTAAATTGTTAGGACATTTATTGCAAATGTCATGCCACAATCATAATGAAATTACATACGCAAATGGCAAGTATATTTAATAAAATTCATATTAAAGTGACTTTCATTGATATCAAATGTAACATGTTATTTTTTAGTAGGCACAAGAAGCATCCTCTACCCACTAGCCAAAACTTTGCTAAGGTTGTTTCCACAGACTGAAGCAGAGGAGCTTTACAGTGTTAGTCCTCCCAACTGTAGTAATATAGGCATTACTGTACTATTATACTATATTATACTGCAATACCTCTATTCATCCTCTGCAGCAGTCAATATTAATCCACTTACTTTAAAAGATCTGCTTCCAATTTTAGTTGCTACACACGAATCTGACCCACAAATACTAATCTGAGAAGATCATATTTGCACTACAGACAGTAGGCTCTTTTATGGTATAGATTCTGATGTATCTTGGTATAAGAATTTTCACATGCTTTTATCTCTGGTGGCATAACTGAATTTTTCTTATCTTTAATCTGGGTATCTGGGTTAACTTCTCTCTATCTGCTAACATATTCTAATTATTTTAAAATATAAATAGGAAGAATAAAGAAAGAATTTTATCACCATTTGGGAGTATGAGATTGCTATTAGAAAGTATAAAATTAAAGAATAAGCACATCTTATTAATGATCACAGAAAACAGTACTACAGACATTCAAGTTCACTCAGTTCAGAGACTTTGGGAACAGCAGGCTGGTCTAATTACTATTTATGAAGGAATTAAAAACATATACTGTCTATAGCATGATTCTCTTACTGCTTTATTTTCCCTGTCTGATATGCCATCCACACTAACTAGTTGGAGCTCTGTGGGTATATGAGGTCTTGCCCACATACTGCAAGTGAACAACAATCCAGCTGCACTCTATGACATCAAACATCAAAGAGAAATACTTATCTCCATGATAGACATGATAGATGTGAGTATCAAAGCGAAAACTGTCTTTCTTTTTTTTTTTCCCCAAAACTATGCTGCCTAATCATGTAATAAATACCCACCAACAGCAGACAGGGGATGCCTGTCTTTTTTACAGATGAGGATTGTGGACAGGTAGTCCTACAACAACGCAAGATGCACATGGCCTATGCATTAATGAACTTCTACTCTTAAGTCTTACTGACTGCAACATGTTCATGAAGTTACCAGGCATAAAATATGTTTCCCTTCTCACACAACAAAAAAGTGCTTTGTGGGTTTTTTTTAACTCCTTTTAATAAATAATGCACCTCTAAAATATTTTTTTCCAAGGAGGTATCTGCCACCATAGTTCATGCTGTCTTTTAATTTTTTTTTTCAGAAAAAAAGTAAAATGAAAAGGAAAGAACTATTTATGTACATGGGCAAGCAATGTTGCTAATATGGGCATGAAAGACTACTTACTGCAGGTTGAACAATTAAATCTGTAAAGTCCTGAATTGAGTACAAAAGCAAGTTTTCCAGTTGACGAGTCATTAAAGTGGCAGCACAACTGAAGAAAGATGCTATTGCAGCGCTGTTGGTACTGCTGGGCATTTGCTTTTTCCGATTACCTTGGTAAAAGATATTCTGCACTTCTGGAAACCACCTTGAAAGAACGTAGTATTTTAAGGTTTATAAAGGAATTGCTGTAAATAAGCACTGTTTTTTAAGTTAATTACTAGACATGCATATATTATACACTTGGGAAACAATAGCTTAGCTTAAGAAGTTCATGAAAATGTTATCTCCTATTCTGAAATCACATTTAAGATATAAGATACTATGAGAGATAAATCTGTTGTCTGGCTTTGTCTCCTCTATTTCTTGGGTCAAGAGAGGTCAGAAAGGCTTCAGAGGTATCACACTCAAGTGCCTGGGATAACACAGTTCTTTAAACAACCCTGTAACTTCAGGAGATGTTAAGATTGAAAAATGAAAGGAATGAAATCAGCTCTATTATGTGGTCTTAGAAATAGGGTAGAAGAAAATGCTTGAAGGGTGTAGCCTTAATCTAAGAGCACAAAAGTATCTTCTGGGTCAGCGAGAAATACAGCAGAAAAAAGAACAGGCTGTAGGTAATGATCACAGCCAAAGGCTGAAATAAAAACCTTTCAAGTTAATAGCATGGAAAACATAAGCATTTGGGGATAGAGTAGTGCCAAGAACTGTTTCATTCCATAGAACCTGAAATGGTAGAATAGTAGCAATAAACAATTGCAGGAAGCATTATTGATTAAAGAAAGATCAGATGAACATAAATGATACAGTTTGGCTACCAATATCTGCAAGGAAAAATAAAAATAATTTTGATGCTTTATTTGAAACCCTGCAGCATACCAAGTGCACTGGTGGAAAAATAGTGAGCTTCTTTTTCAGTATCTCAAACTAAATGTACAAGTATTATACTCAAATATTTTGTTTTAAAATACTTAAACATAATCTGCAGTGTCAATGAATCTTATAAATACGACATTCTTTAGATGACTCTGCTCTCAGAGAGTTACAAAACTGAGTAGATACCATCACAGTTATATTTTAAATTGTTATTCATTATTTATAGTATTTTTAATGTATTTCTCTCTTCAGCATTCAGTATTTTGAAGGATTAAAAAAATCCTTCAAAGAATATACCACAAAAGAGACCTCAAAATGAAAGTTTTGTCATAATACACTCAAAACATACACTGTTAGTGTCATCACTCAAAATTCAGAATTTAAAAAAAAGTATGAATCATGACAATATGCTAAATATTTACACAGCTCTGTTTGTCTGTAAGCCTCAAAGAATTGTACAATATGGCACCCCTTTCTTCAATATGCACAATTAAAAGGGGTCATGCCTTCTCCCTCTGCAAAATTTGGACTTCCAAAAACATAAAATGGAAAACTTGAAGGTATCACTTTAGCATTAAAAGATATGGGTACGCTGGATCATACTTCCTAGACAGAATCACTTTGGAATTTCCTATTTCCCTCATGGCTTTAATCTGGAATGACGAGAGTTCTGCAGCTCCCTGTTTATTGCGAAATATTTCCGTATCAATAAGGCGTAAATTTCTGAAACAGAATATAACATGAATATTTTAGAATCATATTCACAGTACTTTGTTGTTCACTTTGTTGTTTCCATAGATTTTTTTCATATACCACATTCAAAATATATTTAAAAAAATTGTTTATAATGCTTTTAAAAATTATTTAAAGCTTTAAAGATTATTTTCAGAAATTATCTTCTATTACTGCAGAACATGTGGTTTCAGAACCACAGGCAAACATTGCAGTACTGTCTCTATGCATGATGTAAAGCTGAAGATATAATCACAAACATATGTAATTTATTTAAATATATATATATACATTTATAGATTTTAGATTTAGATATACACACATAGACACACAACTTTATAGTTACATATATACATTTGAGCATGTGAAAGAGCATTTTCAGAATCAGAGCTAACGTAAATGGTACTCATTATATCAAGGCTCATAAATTAAAACTGCTGAATGCTTTAAATAGCACTCCTTTCTAGAACTCAATATATTTTACAAATATATAAAAAGATATAAAGCTTATATAGAAATATTATTCAATATTTATAAAGACAACTAACCAGGTTTTGTCTACTACTATGCAGATGCAACAACAAAGAAAAAAGGCACTGTCTGCAAATTGCAATTTGTGGGCTAGACTGATGAGTTACTTTCTTTCCTATCACCAGTCATGGGCCACCTAACGTATTTTCACAGAATCACAGACTCATGGAAGGGCTGAGGTTGGAAGGGGCCCCTAGAGCTCATCCAGCCCCAGCCCTGCTCCAGCAGGGACACCCAGAGCAGGGGCACAGGGTCCATCCAGGCGGGTTGGGAGATCTCCAGAGCAGGAGCCTCCACAGCCTCTCTGGGCAGCCTGTGCCAGGGCTCGGGCACCCTCACAGCACAGTTCTTCCCCACATGGAGATGGAGCTGCCTGGGGTTCAGCTTGTCCCGTTACCCCTTGTCCTGTCACCGGGCACCACCGAGAGGAGCCTGGCCCCGTCCTCCCTGCACCCTCCCCTCAGGCACTTGTCCATGTTGGTCCCATCCCTCTGGGCCTTCTCCTCTCCAGCTGCACAGGCCCCGCTCGCTCAGTCTCTCCCCACCCGCTCGCTGCTCCAGCCCCTCCAGCCCCTTCGTGCCCTGCGCTGGCCCCTCTCCAGCAGCTCCACGTCCCTCTGCTCCTGGGGAGCCCAGAGCTGCCCCCAGCGCTCCAGGGGCCTCCCCAGAGCTGCCCAGAGGGGCAGGATCCCCTCCTGGCCCTGCTGCCAACGCTCCTGCTGCAGCCGGGAGCCCAGCGGCCTTCCTGGCCACGAGGGCCCAGTGCTGCCTCGGGGGCACCTTGGTGTCCCCAGGGCTCCCAAATCCCTCTCTAATTTTCTCCCTATTAATCAGTTAAGAGGAGAAAACATGAGTGCACTGCTCAGCAAGACAGCAACACATCTTTGACAAGAAGACAGACTAACCTAAGAGGAAGTCTGACCAAAGAAAGACCACAAAAAAGCCTCAAAGTTAAGGCTTGTCAGAGTCTGTAGAATTAAAAAAAAAAAAAATGAATACTTGGGGAAGATAAGATCATAAGATCATAGTATAGAATCATAGCAGCTCTGTTCTGGAACTTTTCTACACAAAAGAACAGGCTGTAGAAAAAAAATGACAAAAAGTAACATCCTGCTAAATCCAGGCAGCATTTCAGCCAAGCTCTGAAAAAATCAAGTATGAAATAGCTAAATTTTTAACTTTGATGTTACACTTCTTGGTTAAAACTGCCTAGATACCAGAGGAAAAGATGATGGTATACGTGACAATTTTTGGAAAGGTTCCATGTGAGTTCTGGAGAAGTACAGATAAGAACCCTTCACCTCTATAGAGGAAAAGCTGGCAGAAATTGTTCAAAGCACAAAGTTAGAGGGCACAAAGACAAATAAAACATAGTGGAAATAATGGATTTTGAACAAAGAAGTCATATCCACAACCGATGTCCCGATATTTAGTGCAGCAGCCAAAAATATAGTTTGGTAACTTGGAAATTGTAAGATGTCTCCAACCACGTTTTTCCCTACATGGATTCCAAAAGCACTAAGCACTGTTAGAGCAAATACAGTTCTGCCAGTAAACATCAACCGTAGTAGCTGAAAAGCTTATAGTAACACTTACCTAAATGAAGTCTCCCATAAATGTAGAACTGCCAGGATTGTAGGATTTACTACATACAAGTTTTCTTTTATGTAACTGTATGCTGACAAGAAAGACTTGTTCCAAGGTTTTGGCACCACTTCAATTCTAAAAAACAAAAAGCATAGTACAATGAATACAACTGTTCTAAGAATCAATTGTTTGTACTCTGTTTTAAGATAATGGTTTTTGATCCAGAAAGCTTAGAATTTAGAAATAAATCTAGTCTTCTGCTTCTTTATTTAGATATTAAAAATACTTCTTTATTTAAAAAAAATTTACTTGTAGCTATGGGGATTTCTATAACAGGTGATATTACTGTTGAAATTCTAATATAACTACAAGTAATAATGTTGAAATTACATTTTAAGAAACATACACTCTAACTGTTTTTGTGTTACTAATTGTAACTGTAGTTCTTCAGTAAAGACATATTTGTCTAGGAACCACCGACTGAACAATTTTATTTTGTACACATAGCACATTACACCTTCCTGGGTTTTTTCCACATCTTCCTGAATATTCCTAGAGTGATACCACAAAATGAAGCACGATACTCTAACTGCCCCCCTTTTAGATCCTTTTGCCTCACATCAAATCTCAGACTGATAACTTATATACTGAACATTCTGCTAATGCAGACAGCCAGTACGTTCTTGGCAGGATTGAGCAAACTGAGGTAATTTCTAATTTAACAGCTTGAGTATTCCCCTACAGGAAACTTCTTTGCAAACCTCATTCAACTGGTGGTGCTGACAGTGTGCTTACTGTGTAGGCAGCCATTTTCATACCAATAATAATAATAATAAAATCCATTACTGCAGTGGGACACAGCAGTTAGGAAAATGCTCCTGTAGGTATTCAGCAAAACTACACAGTCAGTAAGTTCATGAGAAGTAATACCATGAGGCTACTCAAACACTGATGATAATCTTTCCTAGTATTTTACAGTAACAAATAAATAATCTAAAAATTATTTAGCCACAAACATTTTGTCTCTCCTCCAAGATTTTGTTTTGCTCAAATAAAATGATTTGAGATGACTTAAAAGTGAAATATGTGGGGGAAAAAAAATCAGTAACAGATGGTAGAAGAAAATGACTTCTGTTCCATATATGGACAAATTTAACCTCAAAATAGTAACTGCTTTTTATTTCCAAGAGAAGAGCATATTTCTAAGGGAAAAGCAAAAATACTCTTGAGAAGTAGCTCATGTATTTGTAGAACTTTTACTCCCATCTCCATAATTAAGTACTACTACAAAAAGATATAAAGTAAAATCTTTATACATTTCTCAGTAAATATGTATTCTATTGAAGACAGAAAAAGTGCCAACAGAAGCAAAAAACATGAAATTTTTCTACATCTATCTTTCATATGTAGAAGCAAGTTTCATATTTTAAGTACTGTTAAAGGAATAAAATTATTCTTAGCCCATCATGAAAAATTTCTATTTTTGGATTTCAGAGAACTGTAGAAAAGTTGAGGTTGAAAGGGATCTCTGGAGATCGTCCAGTCCAACCTCTGTTCAAAGTAGAGTCAACTACAGCAGGTTGCCCAGGATCATGTTTTTGAGCATCTCACAGCCTCTTTGGGCAAGTTGTTTCAGTGTTCAACCACCCTCCCCATAAAAAACTTTTTCTTATGTTCATAAGGAATTTCGTGTGTTTCAGCTTGTGCCCATTGGCTCTTGTCCTGTCACTGGGCTCCTCTGAAAAGAGTCTGGCTCCATATTCTTCACATCCTCCCTTCAGATATTTAGATCCTATCTGTGCTGCTTATTCTCTGAGCTCCCTCAGTCTTTTCTCATAAGACAGATGTGCTTCCTCATATCTTAGCAGCTTGACCTGCTGCAGTAGTTCCACGTCTCTCTTGTCCTGGGAAGCTTGTAACTGGACACAGCACTCGAGATGGTCTCACCAGTGCTCAGTAGAGGGGAATAACCACCGTGCTGACAATGCTCTGCCTAGTGCGGCCACAAGGACACATTTCTGGCTCATATTCAGCTTGTTGCTCACCAGGACCCTCATGCTCTTTTTTGCAAAGCTGCTTTCAGGCTGGCCAGCCACAAGGCTGTACTGGCACGTGGGGTAACAGCTCCTCACATGCAGGGCTTGCATTTCCCTTAGTTGAACTTCATAACACTTCTATTTGCCCAACTCTCCAGCTTGTCAAGGTGCCTCTGAATGGCAGCACACTCCTCCGGAGCATCAGCCACTCCTCCAAGTTTTGTATCATCATCAAATTTGCTGAGTTTGCATTCTGCCCCATCATCCAGATCAGTAACGATGCAGTTAAACAGTACTGGAGTCCGTACTGACTTCTGGAGTTCACTGCNTGTACTGGCGCACGGGGTAACAGCTCCCCACTTGCAGGGTTTTGCATTTCCCTTAGTTGAACTTCATAACACTTCTATTTGCCCAACTCTCCAGCTTGTCAGGGTGTCTCTGAATGGCAGCACACTCCTCCGGAGCATCAGCCACTCCTCCAAGTTTTGTATCATCATCAAATTTGCTGAGTTTGCACTCTGCCCCATCATCCAGATCAGTAACGATGCAGTTAAACAGTACTGGAGTCCGTACTGACTTCTGGAGTTCACTGCTAACTACCGGCCTTCAACTAGACCTCTTATCACAGATCACAACCCTCTAAATTTGGGCTTTCAGTTTTCAGTCCACTTCACTGTCTGCTCATCTAGCCCACAGTTCATCAGCCTATCTATGAGGATGTCATGGGAAGCCGTGTCGAAAGCCTTGCTGAAGTCAAGGGAGACAAAACCCACAGCTCCTCTCTGCATAGCAGGTCATCTCATGATGGAAAGCTATTGCTATACAGCAGACTTTTTAAGGCAAATGTGAAAGGAATCTAGAGAGTCCTTTACCCTAAATAAAGGTCAAATCTACCCATTACAATTTGGATCTTGGTGCATACTGGAAAACCAAACTAGGCATCTATTATTGTTTTTAATGAATTGCTGAACTGTTTTGAAGAATGTGTACTGCTCCACGTAGTACAATCTTAAACCTGTATATATTTATGCAAACTATCGTCATCTGTAAAAAACCCAGATTTTCACTGAAATCAAGTGCAGGGCATGTCCTTGTTCCAGTGAGTACAATACAATTTACACATAAGGATTCAGACTGCTATATCCCATTTTCAAGTGCTCTGAGACTGAAAATGTTATACACTGCAAAAGAAAATTAATTTCCAGCAATTATCCAAGGTAGAAATATTTTCCATAATTTCCTCCAAGGATATTGCATAATCATTTTTGAATTTACATAACTAAGTCTTATTTACTTTTATTATTTTCTGCTGTAGTCCAACTCTGTCTCTACTTAAGACTGTTCCTTACATGTTACGCTATTGCATTGCTCTCTAGTCAGTAGTTTTTGAACAAATACATTTTCTTACTCTGCACGATGAGGTGGGAGAAAATCTTTTTTCTTGTCTTCATCTTTTTCTCTGGGATCTCTTAAAACAAAGTCAACTAGAAAAAGTGTAAAAATAAGGTTAGCAAAAGAATAAAGACAACCAAGGGAATTAAACGCTCAACTCATTTACATGAGCAAGTTTACCTGAATACACATGAAAAGTCATTCAATAGAAAGTTATACTATTAAAACAGGATTTATAAAATAAAAGAACATTTAAAACAAATCTTAAAAGACCAAAAATACTGAACAATATTAGCTTTCAGCATTACAAGGATAAGAAAATGTGAGTAGTCCTTTTATTAATATGTGTGTTACCTATAGACTTTTTTACACGTACCTAATACCTAGGAAGATACTTATATAATGCAGTAGATGTCAGATGTACAGTAGATGTCAACAAGGAAGAGTACTCAACAATGAACATTTCTGAAGAGTAAAATAAAAATTACCTATAGACTTTTTTACACTCAAAAGATAGTCTTCCTTCATTTCATCAGACAGTAAATGTATACTTTCCTCAAGCGTTTTCAGACGTCGTGGAATTAAAGCTAAGACGTGGTCTAGCCATGATTTCTCCATTGGGGCCACATTTTCTGTATCAATTCCATGATGAATGTAATAGTAGTATTTCTGCAGGATAAAAGAATAAGATCCATGGTTATGTACAGTACCAGACAGGCACTGCTACCGCAGGTTTAGATAAATATATGGACTCATTTAGTAAAAGTATATTTAATTAGTACTAGCGACTGGCTTACACAGTAAATTACATGTACTTAGTAAATCTAATGCAAATACCTTCATCAGCTTGTCAAAAGCTATTAGGCAAAACGATAATAAAAAAGAGCTGAGATGGAAAAGCACAGTACAGAACCATATTCTTTATCCCAGCTCTCTGAGGAGAGCTAAGCAACAAAAATTTCAGTAAAGATCAGACATAACTCTTTCAAATCAGATTTATATAAAAAAAGACAATCACGGTGAGCTGACTTTCCTTTACTATAGCACTGTTTCAGTGTCAGCCCTTTCCTTAATTACATTTCCAGTGTGTGCTCATCTATCACAGCATTCCAGCATGGTCATTTTTATCCCCGATACTTAGATCTGGACTGTAGGGTCTAAGAGAAGTCCATGCAGTCTCCAGAGCTTCAAATGAATCTAAAACTTAGAGGCAATGCATTGCTCAGAAATACATAGAGCAATACGAAAATATAATCACAAATACATCTGATTGTATGCCAGTATTTAATTAGGTGTGTGAAATATATAAATATATATGTATATATACTGATGTAGAAAATCTGTTACCAAATATAAAAATGAATCTACATTCTCAAAAAATACATAGAAATAATATACTAAAATGAAACAAATAGCAGAAAAACGTGTCACTGCCAATTATCCGTCATGGTATCAATCATCTTGTCTGTTTTTACAATAAACGATTGGCTTTATGTTTTATTTAATATTCTAGAAAAGCATCTTTGACTACCAAAATATCTTTCTCTCCTTCTAGAGAAGAATCTGTTCCTGGAGGCTGGGTTCCATCAAGAGATGGAAGTTGTTTCTCAGACTGGTCTTCCTCCCTAACAAAAAAAAAGAACAGAGCATGCATCATGTTCTCCAGAAATGAGGCCAACCTACGTGTCATCTACCAGGAAGTAAAAATACCATTTAAATATTATTTAAAGATGGAAATACCCACAATATAATGTTAACAAGAGCACTTCTAAAATGTTCGCCTTTCTTCAGATGACTGCTTTTCTGCAGCTTAGAAGTTGATGGTCCAGCAACTGCTTCACTGTCTGTAGAATCTTGAATCTTGCGTCTCTTACCTCTAGTCTCCGAATATTTTCCTTGCAGAAAAGACATTTTGAAATTAAGTTTTATGAACCTAAATGTGTTGTGCATATACTAAATTACTGAGTATTTTAAAATAGTGCTAAATGTTAACCTTACCAGGTAAATACACTTTTCTTGGAGCAAAATCATCTGATTCATCATCCTCCTGTTCTTTCCTCAGACGAAATGAAGGACAAGTCTGCTGCCACAGTGGCTTAGACCTTGTCTAGAATAAATATTTTATATTTTAGTTTTATACTTGCTGTAGGTGCTACTAACACCTACCTTAAAAGATCTTAAATGAATTAAGCCAAAAAGACTATAACCTAATACACAGCCGTGAGAAGGCATGATAAAAAATGCAGCATGTTACCCAGGTCATTACAGAGATGCATAAGTTTATATACACAGTTATTCATTTACTTTCTTGTTTTATGCATATCTTCAAGCTTGTTCAAATACTCTACTTTCAGTATTTCCAAATAGTGACATAATTTCCAAATACTGAAATATTTTTTTTCAAAAATAGATTAAATATAAATGAAAGCTTTCAAAAAAGCCAACACAACTACCTGAGGCAACTGTGGGAGACACTCCTTCGCTTTCTTTGCTGATTTCTCTTTGCCATTTGGTCTGGTCTTGAAAATAAAAGGAAAATCGCAAATAAATATCTAAATTTCTAGTGAATGTCTTGGAGGTTAGAAAAGTTTTGATAAATTACCGAGTAGCAAAAGGAAGCACAGTAATTAAAACAAACAAATGCCCATCAGAATGCTCCTAGATGTCATTACCTTATTTATGCTTCATGGTGAAACAGAGGAAGAAAAAAGCAGGGGGAAAAAAATCAAGTGCTGAAATCTATCTCAAAATTAATTAAATTTGCCTCTGACATGAGTGCTTTCTGTGCTCCTTACTTCCTTACCCACGCCAACACTAGCTCTTTTCCTGCACTAATACTGCTCATCTATTCCACAACCACCCTCACCCTGCCTTGGTTCTTATGCAAAGGCTACAAAAGGGAGAAAAAGAAGAACAGAAAATTTTGGTAGGCAGAAAGACGCTGGAATACCTGAGAGAAACCTAGATATTTGCACAAGAATCAGGAGCAAAAAAAAAAGACTTTTTTTGGCATACCCCATTCTGCAGCTTCACCTGGATTTCCTGCAGGTGAAAGAGAGAATGCGGGGCCACTATCTACACCTCCGAGCTGCTGCTGCTGAAACCAGCGTCGAAACTCAGTGCCTTGGAGGGAGCACCGAGTTTCTCAAGGGTTATGTTGTAAACTTAACGCTGGCAACAAGATCCGCCCCCAGAGGTGCTTCTCGGCCTGGATTTGCGCGGCTGGAGCGGGTCAAACCGCGCCGAGACGCGGGGCGCTCCCACCCGCTGCTATGGGGCAGCGTCGCGCCGCGCCAGCTCTCTGGCTTGCGGAGCACGAGGGTTTGTGTGACTGGTTGGGGCAAAAACGCAACTGCGAACTTCCAGTCCAAGCTGGATGCTTAAGCCGACGCGCAAAGCCCGTTTTAAGGGGAACAAAAAATCACTTTTCGGATGCCCACGAGATCTCCTCGCGCTGCCGGGCCCTCAGCGCGGAGGGCTGAGCGGAGGGGGAGCAGGACGGAGCGGCGCCCCCCAGCCCGCGCTACCTGCTCGGCGCTCATCCCGGCAGCAGAGCGGGGCGCGCAGCGGGGCGCGCAGCGGGGCGCGGAGCAGAGCGCGCAGCGGGG
>VWPW01022592.1:77391-94963 GCA_013389825.1 Crypturellus undulatus
CCGCGCCGTTGCCTAGCAACGGCCCCGCGCGCCCGTTAACGGCCGCCTCGCGCACCAAGGCAGCGGCGAAGCTGATTGGCCCTCGGGGCGCCGTGGGCGGGGCCCGCCGCTCCCCAAGCCCCTCCCCTGGCGGCCGTTGCTGAGGCAGCGGCGGGGCGCGGCGCGCTGCTCCCGGCTCCAGCCGCGGAACGGGGTATTTTTCCCATTATTTAATTAGGAAATTGGAAATATCACTGTTTTCATCGGGCGGAGAAGGAAAGATACGGATTCTAAGGTTAGGAATGTCCTAGAGAAAATAT
The DNA here is from genome assembly GCA_013389825.1 of Crypturellus undulatus. NCBI lineage: Eukaryota > Metazoa > Chordata > Aves > Tinamiformes > Tinamidae > Crypturellus > Crypturellus undulatus. Next base: position 77,691 of record VWPW01022592.1, read on the forward strand.
ATCTGTAGTGCTTTTTCCACAAGCGGTAAAAAAGAAAGGAGTCTGTTATTACCGAAGTCTACTGAGCGTAGGTATTCAGTATCATCTAGTTTGTATGTTAGCAAATAGGAAGGTTAGCAAAGATGAGGGGAGATTCAATAACAAGAGGGAATCAGTGAGGCAGCACAATTAAACACAGAGGTAAACAAGGCCGTACATAATATCCTCAGGACTAAGTTTTTAATTACCTTAAAGATTCTGTGACAGAGTTTTTATTTCACCTTGCTGCCTGCGTAGATTTCTGAAGAGATGGCAACCAAGAGTGCTTTTATCTCCCTCCAAAATAGAGGTAAAAATATTGAATGGTACAGTAATATGGTGTAGTCTTTGGAATTAAAAAATGTCAAGCCATAAAAAGTGCACCTTGAAATACTTTACAGCTGTTTTTCTGGGGGGAAAAAAGTCAATTTTTACTCAAAGTAGTTACCGGCATTTAGTATTTTCAAATGAACAAATGCATAATGTTTGAAAGTGCAGCCTAAAAATATGTAGTAACTCCCATAAATGCAAAATCTCAGGGTTTTCACATTCAATTCTTCCTTTAGAAATAATTTTGAGAAGAGCTTTTCTCTAACTCTGTTTTCCACAAGTGTTTACATCACCAGCTAATTCATTGGAACTTTTTTTATTTTTAAGAGCCAGCCTTTTTTATATATTTTTATAAATGTGGGAGAACACCACGATAAAATTCCAGAGGAGGAGAAGAGATTAAATTCTTCAAAGTCCATGTGAATGCAAGGTAGCACAGGAAAGAAAAACAAAATTCAAGGCAGGACATTAATGTGCAGCTGATGGTATCTCTGACCGCCTGTATACATCCTACTGCAGCCTCAGGGATTTGCAGAGCAAAGAACAGAGCCACTGACAATGATTCCTGTAAGGAAAAGCTTTAGTCATTATGGTTTGACTAAATCAAATCAATTTAAATCACAAGTTGATACTTTTGAAACTTCTCTGTGTTCACAAGCAGGACTTGAATTTTGGATAGCAATTGAAATGTAATTAGATGCAGTAATATTTTCATAAAAATAATAAATTTAATACTGTGACTCATCGTGAATGGTGGTACATTCACTTAGGCAAGTTTTGAAAGAGAAAAAGAAAAAATCTCAGTGAATTTTTGAAGAATTGAAATAGGTATTACTTATATGACATAGTTAGACCAAACTTAAACTAATAAAACAGAACCATGGATGTAAGTAATGCTTTTCAATACTTTTTTTCCTATGCAATTTGTAATACTAGAAGATTCCCCTAAGCAGCGTGGTGAGTATGCACATACTGTTTGTGTGCTTGGGCTCAGGAACATGCTGCGCTGCAGGAATCTTGCATTCACTCAGACTGGCCTTTTGCTCATAGCATGAAGGAACTACTGCCATCAGGGAATGACTGTTTGAGAGGCTGAAATAAAGATAGATGAACCACAGACTCCTACAGTCATTGCAACAAGGGGAGGAAGAAAGGGAGCTGCGGGTTTATGTCAGCTGGAAGGGCAGTGTTTGTGATGCGTTTTGGTCACAGCCAGTCTGAAAGCACTGCAGAGCCAGCTTGAGTGCCTACCTCTTCAAAATAAAGCGTTTGTTTTCCAAAACCACTTTTGTTCCCATTTTGATGGGAAAGAAGTGGTTCTTTGACTACACTTTTTATCCAAAAGTCACTCTAGGGCTAATGACATAAAGGTGACTAGATAAAAGTTTTCTTTTTAGGGTGTACCATGTGTACACACTTATGATTTAGGAAATTCCTTATACCCGGATGCAGTGGTAGATGGCTTGGAAATTCAACTCCATCATTTCACCGTTAACTTCTTCCCAGCTGACTTGGGCAGCTTGCCGTGGTCTTAAGACCATCTTATTTTTTTTTTCCTTTCGAGTCAAACACTCTTTAATTGCATGTTTTTCTCTTGCCCTCTAAGTGGCCAGACCTTATAAACCTTAGAAAAGGATAGTAATTTTAAACAGTCTCAAATTGCTGCTAGTATTATACAATGCGTCATTTTTACTCCCCTCAGGTGTCTTAAAGGATAGCTTTAACGCACGAAATGTAGATCTGCAGGTCAGTCCCAAGTAACGCGTCTGCTACTAAAGCAAGTGCACAGTTTCTTTCCCTGATAAGAGGGCTCAGTGCCATGTTTCTAGCAATGAGAGAGCACCTGCTTCCTCCGTGAAACGTGCCCAGGTAGGAAGAGGCCTACAGCAGCCAGATCAGCAGAAGGAGCTGCTACCTCTTTCGAACGCAATTCCTTTTATTTAATTTGGTCATCCACTTGAAAACCAGACAAACATAGTAGGCTTTGGGGGCACTAATTCTATTTGTATAGAACTTATTCAAGTTTTCTTACGTGGCTATTATGCAAGAACCACGAACGAAAGTGTCACCTCAGTAAATACTGCAAAACATTAGACCACTGACTGACAATTTTATATATACTTTTTATAAGTATAATACAGACATACGAAAGAATCCCTGAAAACTAGCTAGTAAAGATAAGAGTAAAAACAAAACACAAATACTGTAAAAGACAATACTTTATTTCTTTAATATATAAAAAGGTCACGAACTGCATTGAAGTGACTTCAGTAGTCTTGAGATGTTACTTATCAGACATTTACAGTTCATAATCCCCAATAATATGGCAGGAAGCAAGATGGACTAACATTGCCTATAATGTTTCTATTTACAGTCAATTGAAATTATGCATGCTGAGTTATTTTTTAAATAAACATCAAACAGTGATCCAAATAAAGTCAGATTCACTGCATATTTTGAATTTACATAAAGTACAAATAAAGTCTTTAATCCTTGGCAAGGACAAAATTTCATTTATTCAAATTTAAAGATAAATTAGCTCCAAAAGTAGTTAGAAATGTAAACATGAGTTATCATGATAAAAACTTTAAGATTTAAGTTAAAGTGCTGGCATATGCTTTCAGCTTTGTTTTTCAGATCTTAAAAACAGAACACTAATATACAAATCAAGATTCACAGTTGAAATCTCCCTTTAGTAACACTTTTGGAGAATTTTAAAATGTAATTAACTTTATAGACCATTTTTTCTGTCTTTCTCTTTTTTTTGGCATTTGACAATTTCTTCCTTAAACTTAAGTGAACTTAAGTTGTGAGTGAATGTGTATAAAATAATTCNAATTTGTTCCTTAAACTTAAGTGAACTTTAAATTGTGAGTGAATGTGTATAAAATAATTCATATTTTTAAACTTACCCATTTTAAATTGAACTCTGTGCTGGTGGGGATTTTTTTTTTAATAAGACTAACTGTGAAAAGTCAAGAGCTTTGAGAATGGTATAAAGTACCTGAATATAACTCAATGATGACTTGCAGGGAAGTCATTTTATATTTTCTATTATCAGCATCCCAGAAAAAAAAAAAAACAGAAGAATTAATGTGCAGAGAAAAGTCAGTGCATTTTATGTATACACAGGCATCTAAGCTTCACCCATGCCAAATATACTTGTGATTTCATTTCACATGAAGTTGAGTCTTGGAAGACTTCTGACAAACATAAGCTAAAAACAGGAACGAATAGTTATACAGGTTTTACTGCAGATGGCTTTTTATTTGCCAAGATGAGTATCACCCAAAATAAAGACATGAGTCCTGAATTTCCCATTCATTATGTCAAAATCTTATACTGAAAACTATTTAAAAAAAAGTCTGTTCCTTTTTTGGAAAAAAAAAAAATCCCTTCTACCAATTATTATTTTACTTACTTCGCATATACCTCAATTTGCCTAAGTACCAAGAGGCCCACAGGCACACTTGATAATAAAATACCATAGTCCTGATTTTTTTTTTTTTAAATAAAAAATAAACTAAATCCAAGCCAAAAGAAGCTTGGTCTATGCAATGAGGAATGGAAAATTGAAAAAATGTTATTTTATAGTGCTGTTTACTTTCAGAAGATGTCTAGGAGTTTTAACATATTCCCTACACAGAAAGACTTCTACACTCAGCATTGCTATGATCAGGATGGTATCTTGTCAGTATTTCAAGGGTAAACTATCAGCTTCAGGCTGTTATGACATGATTGGCATTTGCTCCAAGCCAAAAATTGTTATTTATTATTTCATAGATCTTAGAAACAAGGGGAAGGGATATGACTTAAAACAAACAAAACAACCAAAAAAAACCCACAGCCATAAAACAAAGCACACTGAAGGGTTTAAAACAGTTCCTGGATAATTTGTCTTGAACTACTAACACACTGCAGTCCATTTCTCAGAGCGGGCATAAAGCTAAGTAGTGTGGGTAGCAGGATGGACAGAAAAGATGCAATGAGCATCTGCATTAAAAGGACATAATAAAAAAACCTCTTAAGTGCAGCTTCACGAGTGAAAGTTATACTCAGTTATTAGTTTAATCTCTAAAGCTTTTTTTAAGATGAGGAATAGATCATTACAGGTAGACAACACTATTTTAGAGATTGTATGAAAAGAAACCAGCAGGCATGTCAAATATGCTCATCATCCTCATTCTCCTCTAATATAACTCACCAGTAAGAAGCAAGGGACCACTAGTGCTAGGAGTGATAATCTGGTCTAGTCAATCTACCCGTATTCTGCTAAAGCACTGCAGATTCAACACAAAAAACACACACAGTATGCATTGTAATCCTTAAGCAGACCAGACCAATACGGCAGAAATGTTTCCTTAATTACTAGTGATCCTAGGAAGAAAGTGGTCCCTGCAGATGTATTGTACTCACAAAGCACACTGATTTTTTACCTTTTATGTAAACTGGTGAGAACGGTTACAAATAAGCCTGATAAGAGAGATCAATTCAGTTTCCCCTGGTTATATCAGTTTATTATCAAGGTGTAATCATTAAAATGCATGTGTGTTATTCAAGCACTGCTTGGCTAAGCTCGAGTTTAATTCAAATTTTCAGGTTTAATTTGCTCACTCTGGCATCAATTTTGGACTAAAACTTGAAAAGTGCAAATACTTAATTATACCTTAAAACAAACAAACAAAAAAACTACCCACAATTCATTTTATTGGTGCTATAACTCCAGTTTCTCAGGAGTTATCCATTGCCAGCAATGGACAGAAAAGGAAGCACCAGCATAAAAGGATCAAAAGTGCATTTGCTCAATGCTGCAAGAATTGGTAAGCCATAATCTTATATTCACCAATGGAATAGATTATGCTAGATTCACCTCAAAAAAAGTCTGTAAAAACACATTAGCATACAAAGTCTGTCATGAAGTCTTGTGGATACTGCAACGAGTCATCAAACCGGAATCGTTTGGAGACGGTACTGCTGTCCTCGGGAATGTTTTCTTTGTCTTCCTTGTTGCTACAGGTATCATTACAACTGGATTTCATATTCCACTCTTCTGAGCACTTTGTTGTGTGTCCTGGCATCACCGAAGGGCAGCAAGTTTCTTGAGGGCTACACAGGAGTATGAATTCCCCTTGCTGCAACCACAAATGAGAGAGACAGGCCTCTGCTGTGGGTCTTTGCCTTTGAAAGAAAAATACCAAGAGGTAAGGTGCTTAAGTTAATTTCAGAAGCAGTAAAAATATAATTTAAGTAGTTCTTGCATATGCAGAGAATAAAACCTAACCACAATGGGCATTACAGAGGGAACACAATTAACATTGGTGCTTTTTCACTCGCCACCAGAGCTACTCAGAAGGGCATTAGAACACACTGCAGCTCAGGGTTCATCATTAGAAATGTGCATCTAGATTTTAGTTTGTTTCCCCTATTCCTGAATGTCAAAACTCGTAAAGTTTTAATCAGAACAAGGAATAGATACTTTTTAGCTTAATACTCAGAGCTCTTTAGAATGATTTCATCATTATATATATGCAAATACTTACGCTTTTGAAGTCCTACATTTTACATATTTTAAGCATCAAATCTTATTTAATGAATATTCATTCAGTTTTCAAAGAGGACCAAATGAGGGAATTTGTCTGCAACTCTATCAGACATTTTGCAGTATTTTACTGTTGGAATCACTGTAGCCTGGTATGAATTATGCCAATTTCAATTCACTCCCAAACATACTTGAGATTTACTAAACAGCTCCCTTGCATAATCTAGTGCAGCGCTATTCCTCATCCTGTTTTGCATTGGCAAGTTCCACAAAACTTACTGGGTATGCAACAGTGCCACTACCTGCTCTCAGCTGTGTAGGAATGCATAGATAGTGTGTAGTGAGAGATCTCTGACTTTGTGGAGATGACAGACAGACTTAAACATTCAAAAAGCTAGAGTCATTAGGCAGTGGAAATAGAAAAGTGGTTCCCGAGCACAGAACGAAGGCGCTAGCATGCGCGGAAGCAAGACGGCAAATACAGAAGCTGCGGTAGAGCGTGGGGCTTCCCGCGGCTCCGCTCTGATGTGTACTGAAGCAGGCACCTTGTAATTGCTTCCCTGATGATGCTGTGCTTCCAGGGAGCAATTTCAGCTCCTGAGAACCCCTCTGTGTGATGCTACAAAATAGAAAGGACTTCTCATCCTTGATCTGGTCCTGGCTAGGTGTGAGGTAATGTGCAGTCTGCATTTCCTCAGAGCCAGCATTTCACCTGCTGTAGCCAATCCCTCCTATCAAAGAGCCTCCTCCTCAGACCGCAGCCTCACGCCTGCTTCACGGAGCCTCCCTGTAGATGACAGTGACTGCCGAGTACAGATGACAACGTGTAGTGCTAGCACTGACAGTCCCAGAGCAACAGTCCCTGAGCACGACCCACTGACTTTACTAAAGTCAGGTACAAAGTCATTCTCCAACTGCCTTTTTAATTTGCTTGTGTGACAGTTAAAAATTCAATATTTAACACTAGCTATGAAGGGCACAGACAGTCTTTGTGTGCAGTTCTCCCACTCCCAAAGACTCATCTCACAGTTCAGCTACTCTGAAAGGCCTCCAAACTCACAAGGAATGTAAACCTAGGGACATATGCATTAGAAGTACAGAGAGGTTTCTACTTTTGATTGAGAATGCTTTGGACAAGACCGAACAGAGAAAAATGCTATTTATTCCTGAAGAATGTTCAATCATAAGACTATGAAGTTTATATAAAACTGTATTAAAATAATGGAAAGCTGCATTAAATATAAATCATGAAACATCAAAGCATTTTTTCCTCTACACATAGAATAATAAAAGACAAGATCCTTAGAGACAAGAAGCTGATCTTTCTAGGACGTATTTAAGATTTATTGATAATCTGTCATTCACATGGAAGTAAAAAGAGTCAGTGAGCAAACTCATAGCACCAACCTGTAAACAATAATGAAGCCTAAATTTTTAAATACCCAGCTGATAATATCCTACATGTATGGGGTGTGTATATATATATATATATATATATATATATATATAAAAATAATATCAGTACATTTTGAAATTTGTAACTGATAATATTAGTGATACTAGGTTTTCATATTAACATTCACTTTTTCTAAATGCTCCATGAACAGAAAACAGAATTTTTACTCTGAAGATTTGTTACTTACTCTGGATTTTTGATGAGAAGCTTTTGAACGAAGTCTCTGGCAGGCTGTGAAATCGATGAAAATGTTTCTTCTGAATAATCAACGTTAACTTGAGATATATTAAGGAAAGTTTCTTGATTATCAGCTCCCACAAATGGAGATTCTTGTGTCAACAGCATGTATGAAATTACACCTATATTCCTGCGATAAGAACACAGTGTGTCATCCTACAAAGTCACTTGATGCTCACTTGTACTGCAGATCACAACTTTCTGATGTCTGCCATACCAAAAACATGAGAAACAGTATATGATCTCTCACCTATGTGATTTGGCTATACATGCATTTACACACAAATGGAAATCTATCCATATATCTAAATGAAGGGAATTCTGAAAATTGCTCATTTCTCCCATTTTTCTCTTTATTTTCCTCCAAGTCCAAGAGCAGCTAGTACCTGAAGTATGTTCTTCAGCATTATTGAGGAGTAATCTAAAGCACCTTACCCAATAATTATTTATTTGTTTAGAACCACTGTCCAGTGTCTGTACGCTCAAAAGCCATTTACCTTCCCTACTAAACTGTGGAATAATCCAGACTTGTATGCAGTAATTCCAGTATATACCCTGAGCACTGTCTCTCTTCTCCTTTCTTTTATTTAGTCCACCATGAAAACAGTATTTTTGTAAGCAAAAGATAAAGTTTCATTGAGAACTATATCTAGACTCTAGATTGCTAATTGTTTATGCTACCTCATCAAAACAAATTAAAATATACAACCTACCACATATCTGTAGCTGTCGTAATAGGATCGTAGTTTAAGATTTCTGGAGCTAGAGAAAGAGATGGGAAAGATTTAAAAAAAGAGCGCTTTATAGATACAATATATTCAAGGGTTCTTTAAAATACACTCTCATCTTTTTGGTAAAGTGTTTTTTTTTTTTTTTTTTTGCCAACCAGTATTTTAAGACTAAGCATGCAGTTTCAATAATCAGGTTTATTATTTCAAGCTACAAGGGTGAAAAATGTTGTTTCAGTTTGATCAGAGACTCTGACACTTAACTGGTTCGGACTGAAATAGTATTACATGGCATAAAGCCTATTCTAAGTCCCAAAATATTTTAAATTCATATGGATGCATAGATAAGATTTTATAAGAACTTCTCTGGAATATAGAGCTTTAAAAAGGACACACAGAGTCTTCAGGTAACTCTGTAAAGTCAGACCATTTTTAACATCAGTGTGGTTAGTATATGCTGGATAGATATCATGTTATACACTACAAGTTTAAGTAATCCTAGTGTGGACAGATCTTTAAGGAAACCTGCTTCACAGAGAAGACAAAGTCATAATGACATTCTCCTCCCCAGAATATTTTCAACTTATTAAATCATCATACTAAACTGCATACTTGTTCAATTTTTTTTTTGTATGCACACTAATGTTATATTTTGGCTCTAATCACAGTCATTTTACCCATAAAGCTACTTAACTGAAAGCATGTGTCCCAGCAAGAACCACGACATTGAGTTAGAGGTGCCCTATTGATAGAGTTTGGGGGAGTTCTGCAAATATTCTCTAACGGAAAAGAACAGCTCAAAAACAAAAGGTTGCTTTGTGCCATTCTTTCTCCAGCAGTGGATCATCAAAAACAATGTATGAATTGCTGTATCCAGGAAACTGCACACTAGCAATTTTGAAGGAACTTTTCCATACCTAGATATTCCGTTGTTCCCATAATTTGCCGCAGTTCACTGGAATTCTCAATCTTCCGAGACATACCAAAATCTACAATCTTTACATCACCGAGAGGATTGCAGCTGCTCAGCAAGATGTTTTGAGGCTAAAATAGATGAGTTTCAGTTCTTTAGTTCATATACTACAAGCTGCATGAGAAATAACATAGCAAATGACACTCTAGTTTATACTATGCATGCCTTGATGTAAAATTTTTTTAAACATTCAGCTTATTTTTTAAAAATAGCTTAAAGTTGCATTCTAAGTTTTTAATTTAATTTCTAATATTTTGCCCATTTTTCTCATCTTCATTATGTTTTAACAAATCATTTTGATGCTCACAATATTAAATTGAAGGTAAACTACTGAAAGAAGAAAGTCTGACATTGCTTCACCTTTAAATCAAGATGCACAATATTGTTTTCATGCAGGCAGCAAAGTCCTTCAAGTATTTGCCTTATAAGTTTTATAATATCACTTTCACCAATTCTGTCATCCAGGTCCGGGATGCATAAGTTAAAAATTTCTCCTCCAGCAGCACTGAAACACATTCAGGAACACTCATTTATTAAACTTGAAATGTCAGGCTTAAATGAAAAATGTGTTACATATAAAAATCTACATAAGTAGTTGTAGTGTATATGTATAAAAATGTATCAATATTTATTTATTCACTACTCATTCTAGAAATTTTGGGGATTTTTTTTTTAAACACACATCCTAACTAAGACATAGCAGAGGGAAAAGATGGAGCAGGGTCAGGGAGGGAAATCTAATGATGCGTTTGTTGCAGCCAATAAGAGTGCAGACAGTGAGAGAATTTATTTCAATTCCTCACAATGTTTTGAAAATCTCAACCTTGCTTTCTTGCAACTGGGCATGAACTAGCCTCCAGGAAGACGAGAGGCAGCCTACCTCTCAAAATGAAACCTAAAAATTCTGGGACGTAGCCAGACCTTCAGTTAGGATAGTTCCATGAGCAATTTGAGAGAAGAAACATCAAAAGTGTTCCTACTGTCAAATAGAAAGTTATTTCAAAGGTACAAAAGCAACAACACAATAAACAGCTGAAGAGTATTTCTGGGTGGGAAGAAACTGCACAATCACTATTATAGGGCCTGCCATTCTGATGAAAGGCTGGAAATCAGCTATTTCTGCCAGAGTTACCAGGAAGAAAATCTTTGACTCTGATGATGCTGTAATGCACAGCTCAGCCAGCAAGCAATATCTCCCAGAACTCCAGCAGACACAAACTACTCATGCTTTGAAATCTACCATTTCCACATTAATAACAAAGATGAGGTTGACAAGCTTCAGGTTTTCACCCAGCAACTCAAAATGACTCCCTCAGAATAAGACTCTTATTTCCATACAGAAAACCACTACTAGAGCAAAAAGGCAAAATGCAGACAACGCTGCGTCATTGTGCTACATGTGGTTTCTGCGTTGTTATTGCCACTGCAGCAGCATAGCGTTTCCTTTCACACGAGTTTGAAACCATTACTTGGTCTGCTTTAACTGCCTGAAGCTTCTCTCCCTTGTGGATAAAGGAGTTTCTCAAGCAGAGAGGATTAATCCCAAATTCCATCCTCAGTAAAATGATAAATTCTATCCAAATAAAAAAAGTGCAAGACTGAGACTGTGTTTCACTTTAACCAGATCACTTGGCTTCTTTTCCCTGTATAAAACATGACTATTAATACTCCTGTCCTAGTATTTACATCCTAAGTGCATTTCCCAGTTTTCTGTTGTTTCAACACACTCATACACCAGAATGAATGCAGTATTTTTAAGACTTTTGTGTACACAAATGGGATAAGTTTTGGTCTATTTTAAGTCTCCATATTGTTTGATATAACTCCTTAGCTATGGGTGCAACATAATACAGGTAAAACACTCACTACAAACATCTTAACAGCAATGGATTCAACACTTACACTTACATGAACATAAAGCACCCCCAAAAAAAAGCCCTCAGAGTTTACTGAGGTATATCACGAGAAAATCCTGAACACATTGAATTGAATACATTATTATAATTGAATACATTGACAGATTTGTAATCTGGAACACAGGACACCTGAAGAAAGCATACTTACTATTCCAACACTAGGATGATTTCATTTGCTGTTTCATAGACTTCATGGAGATTGACTATCCGAGGATTAGATTTCATTAATTCTAGGACAGCAATTTCATGAAAAATCTCTGCTTTGCAGTCTTGACCTCGCCTTCTTTTCTTTAAAAATTTAGCTGCATATTCTTGGCCTGTGGATTTAGCTATACATTTTCTAACCACAGCACATCTTCCTCTGCAAAGTAAAAGGGAAGCATTAAAACTGAAGATATAAAAAATAAATAAGTTTCCATTAGAAACAAAAATGCATGGAAAATAAATGGCAAATAAGGAAACTGTTAGGGAAGTGACATGTTTGGCATTTTCTTACAACCCTGACTGTCTGCTTTTGGTCACTGTAAGCTAATAGGAACTTGGGTGTGACAAAGTACAATTATGTACGCAGAATAACACACATTATATCAGATTATCTGCCTACATGGCATTCTTACTGAAAGTTCACAGCTTGATAGAAAAACTCAGGTTGGAAGGAACCTGTGGGGAGGTCTAACCCTACCTCCTGCTCAAAGCATAGTCAGCTATGAGCCTAGACTAGGCTGCTCCAGCAGGGATTTGTTCAAGCTGGTAATAAATATATGGTAAATATATGGTAAGAGAAAAATGAAACTCAAGCAAATTAGAGCACTTACAGGATACAGCAAACACATCTGTTAAAAAGCAGAAAACTAGAAAGCTTGGGAGATATAAAAAGAAGTTCCCTTCACAAACCAAATACTGCTGAAAATTCAGTTCTCTGTTTTGTAAAACACAAACAAACAAAACAAAGAAAGTCCCACTACTTCACATTCCCTTTCCCAATTACAGTTAGGCAAAGTATGCTATTTAATTTCCTAGCCAACTGTTTAAGTATGGAAACAAAAATGTATTTTGGCAAAGATATGTTTTTAAAAGAAAACCACATACCGTAGTTAGAACACCAAGCTGACCTTTAAAAAAAAAATAGAGGAAAAAAATGCAGTTTTTAAGCCAAGTTATAAACTCCCAAAAAAACCCAGAGTTTTATAATCACCAGTTACATGTTCTCTAAAATGCCTAGTTGCATGCTTAGGACGTGTTTTCAAATCATACAAGAGGCATTCTTTTTTAAAAAAAAAAATACAGAAGGGCTAAAATAAATTATGCAAACCTCTAAAAACAGTTATAAAACTATGTACAAAGAACAAGACCGACACATCTTTGAACAACCAACATTTTTCCATATGCATTTTTTGCCATCACAGCATAAACCCAATGAAGCGGCTGAATACTCACTACCTAATCTGCTTTTCCAACTATCTCAACTAAAAAGAGTTGATAATATTAGCTATTCCTGAAAAAGCCTTGCCCTTCTGCTGCTGCAAAAGGCTGCTTAAAAAAGTGCATCTAAAATGAAAAGTAAGTTTGAGGCATCTTTCAAAAAAAAATTTAGATTTCAGTCATCTATCAAAAAAAAAAAAGTGTCTCATAATAAATCAAATTTCCATTTGTAAAGGAATGTGTTAGGTACAGCTTGTACAAGTCTGACTAAATTATAAAACATAAAGAGTTGACCTTTGTTTGTATTTCTGTCATTTATGTATAAACACATTCAACAAAGCAGCTTCTCTATCATCATTTTTCAGTATTAGTTACCAGTGGATTTGGGTTTTTTTTTTTTTTTATCTTTTTTCTAANTCATTTTTCGGTATTAGTTACCAGTGGATTTGGGGTTTTTTTTTTATCCTTTTTCTAAGCATTAAGTTCCAAAAGGCAGGAGCACAAAACACAAAAGAAAGCAATCAATTTAAGAGCTGAATAACATTTACAATCTGATGTATACACACTTAATTTAGAAACTATCTACACATGCAAAACAGCTGAGCATTTTCCTAACTGTCAGAGCAGGTATTAGTTACCAGTGGATTTGGGGTTTTTTTTTTATCCTTTTTCTAAGCATTAAGTTCCAAAAGGCAGGAGCACAAAACACAAAAGAAAGCAATCAATTTAAGAGCTGAATAACATTTACAATCTGATGTATACACACTTAATTTAGAAACTATCTACACATGCAAAACAGCTGAGCATTTTCCTAACTGTCAGAGCAACTTACTGTCAAATAGCATTGAGGATTTAAAGTTTTCTGAACTGAATTTTGTAATATACTTGAGCCTGAAGATAGTCGCACACCACAGTTTCCTCCAGACTGAAAAAGGGAAACTGTCCGAGTTTCATGAGAACAAGATCTTCCCTGAGAGTTTTTGAACATCTTCCGGGCAATAACTGCAGATACAACAGCTTTGAAGAGTCAGCAGGACCTTCAGAAAGGACTGCTAATGTCTGAATTCCTATCTGCTTATACTCTATTTGTAGTGTGTCAATTATTAAAATGTAAAATTATAAAGCGAGAGAATGAGACTGCAAATCAATAGACACCTTTGAAGGAGTCAGCCAAAAGAAAACCATCTGAAAAAAATCCAAATAGCTAGATTCTGGCAAATACTGTTTTTATACACCCTGGCATCCAAAAAAAATGCATTTCATAAAGAGATTGCATTTGCCATGCAAACAAAGTTTTATGTAGAAGTCCCTCTTCAACATAATTTAATTTTCTATCAGCTGTTAACCTTTGCCATGTGATGAATGCCATGTGAAGAATGCTACGATTCTTGTCTGGCTTCTGCCTTTCCTCCTCCTGTACAGACTTCAGTGCTTCATCACTGATTCCACGTCTTTTACCACAAGGAATTTTCACTAGACATCTTTTTCCATCCCCCTTTTAGCTTCACATGGTCATGCTACCAAGCCCCAGAGAATGGGATAAACTCCTTTAAAGGCAGGATACATAGGTGTATATAAAACTTGTTCCAATCCCTACAGCAGCATGCAGACAAGCAGGCTTTTAAAGGAAAGATCCTTAAGAATAAATACACTGAATTACATTTTTTTAATCTAGAAAATAAAAATAAGACTATGCTTCTAACAGCACCTGCAGACAAGCTAATACAGCTAATTGATACAGTCCTGACAGCTAATGGTAATCGCACAAACCACCACTAAAAAGCATCTCTAAAACCTGACAGCTCATCTGCAAGGCAGCGTTTCAGTGTAACAGGAGAGCTGTAGCTTGAAGAAACAAGTTTTCTAGCAGCATTTTCTCCAGTGAACTGTTTTGGAGCACTGGAATTTCCCCAGATTCCCACTGGAATTTCACCAAAAAGAGCACAGTGGTTCCTACTCCTTGTTGCCTGCAAACCATTACAGTTTACAACCACCCAGTTTTATAAGATAAAAATGATTGAAAGCTATTTTCACATGCCCCGCTGTAAACCACAGGTACTCAACTACTCTGGAAGAAGTCCAGCCATCTGCAGGGAACACAATTACTCTAACCCTCCAACACAACCTGCCTCACCTGTGAGTCACTGTCTTAAATACCAAAAGGACCTAAAAGATAAAGGGTGTGGAGGAAACACAGAAGAGGAACAAAAGAACTATTTATTAAGTAATCTGAAGAGGAAGAAGAAAATAGCAGGAGAAAACAAAAGTAAATTGCACCTATTAGAGAAACGACATATAAAGGTAAATTTTAAACCATTTCGGAAGAAGTGCAAGCACCTTTAAAACATTAGGATAAGAAAACATTAATAATAGATATGCACACTTAGGTCAGGAAAAGTCCAATAAGCTGTTTGGAAAAGCTATTTCCCTGCCTCTTGTTTCTTTACCCTTTGGTAATAACTTTAAGTCTGTTTTGCAGGTACAGGACGTTAAGGACCGCATTTTGGAATGCCTGCAAAATCTATGCATGCAGATGCTTCAGACATTATTTCTCAGGTACATATCATTTCCTAATACAGTTTTTAGATTATTGAAGCTCTCGAGGAGCTATTATGCTTGCATGGCTTTCTACCCAATGCCGTGAATATTCAGAAGATACGAAGCAACCCAAAGATTTTAAACACACATAACTCAGATATCAGCAGCAGTATAAATATCAGAGATTTAAAAATTTATTTTACAGTTGCAAACATGTCAAGCAAGCCGACTACAAAATAAATCTGAAATGGCAGGTTGCTAAAAAAAAAAAAAAATAGTCAAAATTGCTGAGGAAGAGAAGGAAAGAAAAACGTCTTTGCTCTCTAGATGACTCCAACCAACTAAAATTTCTCATTTTTGCACTGCCACCCTATGCCATCTCCTCTTTATACGCCTGGAATTTGAGGCATCACTGGAGAGAGGTAATGAAGAATAAGGACACCCACATGTGCTGCCATAAGAGTTTTCCAGACAGAAGGTCTATCACTGCACAGAGTATTCGGCTGCAGCAGAAATCCCTCTTATTAAAATAAAAGTCTTACCTTCCTAGTTCTTTAGATTCAAGCGTGTAGAAATTGTCAAAATTGTCTGTCTTGATTTGTGTCTGCAGAGATGTGGCCAACAAGCCGGAAAGGCTTTTATTCTCCAGCCTTCTCCTGGACATTGTTAGGAACAGATGTCTCTCCTCTCCCAGTCACCTGTTAAAGCAATACATACAAGAGTTCTGAAAATCCCACAGCTACACAGCAGCAAAGCATACAAATATTAAGACTAACAGAACAGCTTTAGGTTTGCATAAGAGTTACCAAAGACAACATATTTCATCCACTTCAACATGCTGATCAACAGAATCAAGTGATGCTAGGGAAAATAATCCAAATGCTAACTTTTTGTTTGTTTGTTTTTGTTACCTTACCTTAACATTTGAGATAAGAATGTTTTTTTTCCTGGATAAATAATAATAAGCATAAATAATTAAGCATAAGGTTCTGTTCCAGTAAAAAGGCTAATAGCTATTTTAAGTATTACAGTTTTTTTTCTTTCAATCTCACTAAAATAAACTTTAACTATTTTACATAATCTGGAGAAGTTCTGACAATTCCCTGATGTTTTACACTCCATGCTCCACTCCAGGAAAAAAAATAAGCAGAAAGCTCTCTATTTTTTTGTTAAATTTACTTGTAGCTCACTTATGCATTTCTTTACTGCAAGGCAAATTTGCTAGAAATCACCATGAATGGACAGCATCTTTTCCACCAGTTCAGATCGCTTAGAACCAACAGATCAACTGGCAACATTAAAGCACATTAATAAACCAGCAGAACTGCGCGTGGTGAAGATATTCCCACCCCCGTTATTTCTACTGGTCACCAAGAATTAGCTCATTATGATCTGAATATATTGTTTTGTGGTATTCACATAAATAGGTCTGGCATAAAAGCAGCACGGAATTATGTTATTTAAGGATCAGAGAAACCTTAATTGATCGTTTTGCTGTAAATTAAAGAGCAGGATTATTCTTAACGGTGGAAAAAAGAATGCCAGTGAGATTAGAGTTCAAATTGAGTTAACCACCTTATAAAAACAGGTTTCATTATCCGAATTGCAGCAGGGCACTCTCAGGACTCCTAGGGGAGCACTTGACCTTGCGATGGCTCAGACAGCACCCAACACCCATCAAACAGGGGCAAACCCGTTCTCGAAATGCTCGCGCTCATCCTGCGCCTCCTCTGAGTTTAGATACAGACTCTTGCTTAAACGAGGCCCGAGAGGTGGCAAAGAGCATCTTCTAACCTGACCAGCAGCATGGAGCTTTTTAAGGGTTTCTCAAGGGGTCCCAACACGGCAGCCTCGAACCACCCCCGGCAGCTGTTTTCCCCTCCACCAAGCACGGCCGCCTTTATCCCGGATTACGGGGCACGTCCTCCCCGCTGCCGCATCCTCCTCTCCACGAGGAGGGAGCAAAGGCGGCGCGAGGCTCCGCCGCGGCCTCCCCCGCGCCGTCCCGTCCCGTCCCGTCCGGGCACTCACCGCTCCGGCCAGCCCGCCCGCAACGGTCGCCGCTAACGGCCGCGCCGCAACCGCCGTTTGAAAAGCGCAGCCCGGCAGCGGCGGC
>VWPW01022592.1:95114-162137 GCA_013389825.1 Crypturellus undulatus
CCCGGAGTCGGCGCCGCAGCCAGGGCCGGGGCCGGGGCGGCAGGTGCCACCGGCGCGGGGGTCTCGTTGGTTCCGTTCCGTTCCGTTTCGGCCCGGTTCGGTTCGGTTCAGCTCGGCTCGGCCCGGCCCGGCCCGTGGGGCGCCGTGGAGAGCCGCTGCCGAGCCGCTTCCGAGCGGGCGGGAGCGCGGCCCGCCTGGGGAGCCATGTTGCCTCCGTGAGGCGGCGGCGGTTGTGGCGAAGGGGTAGCTTGAAGAGAGCCGAGGGCAGCAGCGGCGCGCAGACTTGCAGTCCGCGGGTTTGTGTACCTCTTGGTCGGTTTAAACCAGAGACCCTTCCCGAGGCTGCGGAGCGACCCCGCCCGCTGCCAACGTCCCTTCCCGCTGGCGGCGCCGCGAGGACCAGGGCGCGCGGCTCTGCTCCGCGGCGGGGCCCGCCCGCAGATACTGAGGTGATTGATCGTAACGTGAGGTAACGGGTGCAGGTCGGCTCCAAGGGAGAGTGCAGGACGGGGGAATGTCGCGCTAGGAGCTGCGCACGGCAACAGTAGGTGTTTGAGGTCGGCTGCCCGCGCGCAGAGCTGCGGCCTCAACCCACTCTCCGCTGCGACCTGATTTCGCAGGGCTTCGCCGAACGAAACAAACGCACCGCGTGTGGAAAGGGCTCGTTTCACTGAGGTTTGTGCACGGGATGAGAAGCAAGCGGCGTTCCGGACGTGCCGCGTGACCCGCAGGAGTGAAATTAAAAGACGGCTGCAATTAAGATGCTCTAGGCTATTATAGTACCAAAAATAACTGACAGTGCTCGTGTTTGTCTCCCTAGCTCCCCGTGTTTCCCCACAGATCTTTTCCAGGCCAGGGTTTGCTGTCCTGTCCCAGTGCCAAGGGCCAGGCAAGTGCTGGGGAGCACACAGGATTATTGCAGTCTCTGTTGCCTGTTTATGTGGTGCCGTGGAAGCGCGGCGTGCGTACGGCGCTCCGAGAAGGGTGTAATTGGTGGGTCCCCACCCGAGGACTTTGGCATTTTAATTAGAGACGAGAGTGAGTGGCGGGGGTGGAGAAGGCAGAATATGGCAGGGTGAAGGTTACCACGGAGCAGGATCGTGAACTCTGTTTATTGCCCTGCACTCATCCGATAGAGCTTGTTTTTAAGCGTTGGTTCTGCTGGAATTTCAGGTGAAGGCCATGAGTTGGTATTTTCTAGATTACCGCAAATGCATTAGCTTCAGAATTCCTGTCCTTAAGGCTAATTTTCTCTTGCTTTCATTTGTTATTTTTATTCCCGCCAGCATTGCTGATTTCAACTCAGGCGTATCGCGAGGGTGACGTAGACAGCAGGTAACTTTGTTCTTGCAGCAAAGGACAAGGAGACAACACCAGTTAAGAGGAGGCTCTCCAAGCCTTCTTCCCCGAGCCATTGGTAATAACTGCTTTGACAAGCCCTCGGCAAGGCAAGATCTAGTCCATCTTCACACGGCAGAGCCACAAGCCATCAGGGTGTCCTTGGCTAACGTGATCCGCAGAGATTACCCCATGACCCAGACATATCTATGAGAGCAAGGTTAGCCGAAGAAGCCTAACATCTCCACTGCCAAACTAAAACCCAAAATACTGTCCGTGGTACAAAAAACATAGACATTTAATAAATACCTAACATTTCCGATGTTTCCAGCTCCTCCTAAGCAGTGTGCCATCTCCTGCCATATCTACAATAGTCATGGGACGTGCCTACCCCTCGCCCAGGTAACAGCATTTCATTTAATACAGGGGTTTTTGAAAGCCAGCTTTTTCTGTGCCAGAAGTCAGCTCTGGTTACTGGGATTTAACAAACACAGCTGATACTGCATGAAAGACAAGAAACTCGGCTGGCTGCTGCAGCAGGTCCATCGGAGCATCCCAGGCTTCGCTCGTTTAGTTTATGATGGTCTTCATTCCCAGTTTCAAATTAGGATGCGTATTGTTGCAGAATCCATATTTCCTCTGCTTCTAAAATGATGACGTGCACCATGCCCGACCCTGCAGGCACCAGACGTCATTTAGAACAGGTGATGTGAGGGGTGGCATCATCGGAGGGATTCTCTGAATGTTTTAAACCCACCACATATGATATAGAATGATCTACAATGGGCTACACATTTAAAAAACAATGTTAACCATGCATTCTGAGGCACAAAAAGAGAGTACATGTCCAAAGGCGCTTTTATAAGAAGATTTATTTTGAATTAAGTGATTTCATGATGAAACGTGGTCTTAAACAAAATAGATATCAGTATGAAAATAAAATTATACACAGAAAAATCTTTTTCCCAAATGCTTTTGAGTAACAGGAAATACAACACAACAGTCCAATATTCAACTAAGTAAATAATTATGCAAATCTGTGAGCAGTCAAACCTTATATTACAGTCCTTGAAGCCAGGCACAATGAAATGCCCCCGTCAGACACACAGCACTTTTCATACCTGCTCTCCCAGCCTCAAAATAAACTGAGATGTGATGCAATGCAAATGGAGAAAAGGACATAACACCATCTTCATGCCTGAAGCACATTTCCCCATTTAGGGTTTTGTGAGACGTATACCAAATCCAGATGAAACTTAAATTGTCTTGTAGAAAGATAGAAAAAAACTCGGTATCGTATTTGATACACAGTCTTGTGAACACTAAACTGAAAACTATGGAAAGGATTAAAAAATACACCACTGGAAGCTTAGAAATAAATATGCACTATATATTTCAGTGCCTGAAAATCTTTAAAAACAAAGAACTTGGTATAAAATTAGATCAAGTAATTGTCAAAAATGAGAGAGATGCAGCTATACACCTGTACACTATACACAGACAGAGTCTGGATGCCTGCATCCCCACTACAAGAACGCGTAAAACTACATGTACTTTGCCACACACAGAAAACCAAAGCTTTAGTCTTGCGAGGACGGGAAGCATCCTCCTGAGATGACTGATGCACTTGATACCGTGCAGACTCTTCCTCCCTGCAGTGAGAAGGCTGGTGATAACGAGCAGCCTCCGGGGCGCCGCAGCCTCCTTGCAGGATCGCGCCCTGCTGCAGGACGGGCTGCTGAAGCGCCAGGGCCAACGTACTCGTCCTCTTGCAGCCTGCGATTGGCATCACATCAACTCCCACCGCCTCAGTCACCGCGCTGAAGAAGAAAACTGGCAGATAATTCTCCTTTTGACTTGTGTACTCAATTTCATCCAACTGTCTTGGGTTTCTTTAAGGCGAAGAACCAGACTCTCTTCCTACCTTCCTACTTAGTATTTTTGTTTATTAATTACGATCTCGCTGGAGGGTGAGAGTTGGCCAAAGCCAACTTAGTCATTGTGTTATTACATAAAATACACTTCACAAACTCCACACCGATTCCAGAATGGCAAAAAAAAAGTTCTTTGTGAAAATTCATGGCTCATACGTACACCCATAACACAACCCAACCAGCTAAAAGCAGCACATGCGTTTTCACATGGCTAAAGGTTAGGTGTTTGGGATTTGGCCCATCATACTTCCAAGAAAAGTTACCATTAGTAGTGATGATGACTGCACTTTTTATCAGGTACTGATTAGCTTGCCAGGACAGCAAGCAATAAACATAGTAACTGTAACAACAAAAATAAGACTTCCAGGCACCACCCTTATCTTTGCTTCATCTGCTCGAGCAGGCCAATTAAAGAGAGCAAAACCGAAAGGACAAAAACAATTATTCTGCTCTTCTGTTTTAGATTGCGTAAACTTAAAAATTAGCCAAAATCTATCCTGCTGTGTGTGCAGGCAGCATTACCGTAATTCAGGATAAGGGCCAGTTTTGCTGGGTGCGTTACCTTAATTTTGAAGCAGACGCATCCCCTGTTGTGCAGGCCATGGTCAGTGCTACCTGATGTCCTCGGCTCTGTTTGCAAAGGCCGATCCTGCTTCCATCCCCACTCTGGCAATCCTGTTGTCACGGGCTGCGTTTTACGCACTGCACCTTCTCTGTGGAACAACCGTATCTGAGCATCACAGTGCCTATAACTACATGCCTAACATGGGGCTTCGGAGATTTATTCATTTATCCAGGCAGGAATCTACTTATAACCCCTCAGCTCCAAAGTCTCACTGGATGAAGCACAACCGCTTCAGATGCTGCAGCTACTGGTGCAGCGGCTGGTGCTTCGTGTGGGCTGACCGCAGGGCTACAGGCAATTCCAGCAGAGAGGAATCCTCTGGGAAGCAGCCCCGGCGCAGGGACGCCGAACGCCTGTGGGACGTTGCAGGCCTCTACGTTAAAACTGAGTAGGTTGAGATCAGTGCTGAACTATCACACCAGGGGAGCAGCTGATCATGAGTTCCTGAAGGGACTGAGAATAACGTAACTATGTCCTGAAAACCAGAATATAATTTCCACTATTCAAAAAGAAAAAAAATTTAAAAGGATGAAGGACTCGAGCTTGGCTTCACATTGAATTCACCCCGGCTTCTATTTATCTTTCCGGACGATCAGTAATTTCCAATTTAACCCAGTAAACTCTTGTTAAAATATCCAGGCACAGCAGAGACAAAACAAAATTGGTTTAGGAAACCAGGCTGGAGCCGATATTGTGAAGTATTTGCTTGGAGTGGACTTTGCTTACCTTGGAGGGTGGGAGCAGCGGGTAAGACAGGGAAGTAGCAGTGTTGGCTCAGTGGTTATACCGCACGGTTCCCGTTAAGGCAAACGCCTCTGATCTTATGGCTGGAGACAGACCTTAACGCTGGATCCCTGTTAGCACTAACAGGAATAAGTTGCCTCTCCACACAAAGCCAGGGGCAAGATAAGCACAGCTGCTAGTATAATATAGTACAAGTAAGTTTCAGTTGCTGAAGAGGCACGACGGGTTCTCTGCTACGGGACGTGAACCCACACAGGCTGTCGCAGTGGGGCCGGCCCGTGTTCCCGCTCTGCCCAGGGATCCCAGCTCTTCCCGATGTCCCCAGGGCCACAGCTGTTAACAGCGGTGCCCTCAGCTCAATAAATTGCTGCAATTAGTACTGGGGTCACATGGAGCACACAGGTGACACAACTCCTGGCGCTTTGGAAATGATCTGGTGAACTTGATAAAGGCCGAAATTACAGAGGAAACCACAACACTGTTTTCTTTCCTAGTGATTAAAAAATGAGCAACCTACCAGCCCGGTGCTCTGACAGGTCCCCTGATGCCGGGATGTTTTCCTGGTATCCTGGGAAGGGACAGTGGGAATTNATAGTACAAATAAGTTTCGGTTGCTGAAAAGGCATGACAGGCGCTCTGCTATGGGATGTGAACCCGCGCAGGCCGTCGCAGCGGGGCCGGCCCGTGTTCCCGCTCTGCCCAGGGATCCCGGCTCTTCCCGACGTCCCTGGGGCCACGGCCGTTAACACCGGTGCCCTCAGCTCAATAAACTGCTGCAATTACTACTGGGGTCACACGGAGCACGCAGGTGACACAACTCCTGGTGCTTCGGAAATGATCTGGTGGACTTGATAAAGACCGAAATTACAGAGGAAACCACAGCACTGTTTTCTTTCCTAGTGATTAAAAAATGAGCAACCTACCAGCCCAGTGCTTCGACAGGTCCCCTGGTGTCCTGGGAAGAGACATTGGGAATTGCTTAAAGAATACTAAGGCCGGCATGTGTGTGCAGTCGTTTCCAGGCAGCTGAATTACACCCTGGAGTGTGATTTATTTTGCATTAAGAGGATCCTTTTGCACACTGATGTGCGGACGGTGCTGGTACCCGAAGGCCATCCCCAAGGGCCCCTGGGGCCTGTGACCACCCCGCACGGCCTCTGCCAGGGCGCTATCCCACACCCGGTGTCGGCAGCAGCTGCATCTCAGCCCTTCTCACTGCAAATGCTACCCTAATCTGAACCTTCTTGCGTTTTCTTTTCTCCCTGACGCCCTGATCGTGTCAGATCATTACAAACTCCTGGACTGCGACAACTAAACTTCAATTATCTGGATATGCAAAACTACAGAACAAGTGTGTGTGGTAGATATAAATAAAAACTGACAGATGCATTTATTATTTTTGATTTGTACAAAAGCATAACTTAAAGGCAGACTTGTATAAACTTATTTTGTGCCAAATATTTAAACTTTTCATTCCCAAGAGTTTCTGGTTCAAAGCTCATAGGTACAGTTTCCACCTGGGAAATCTCCACAGATAACACAGTATTGTAAAATCAAAACTCCGCCGTCCCTCAACCAAGCAGAAGTTGCATCCTGCTCCGAGTGCCAAAGTTTCAGCTACTCCATGAAGTGACCGTGGGAAACGAGCCATGCTGGGGGGTGTGAGCGAGGGGATTTGCCTCCGAGGGGATTTGTGANGGTGCTCTGACAGGTCCCCTGATGCCGGGATGTTTTCCTGGTATCCTGGGAAGGGACAGTGGGAATTGCTTAAAGAATACTAAGGCCGGCATGTGTGTGCAGTCGTTTCCAGGCAGCTGAATTACACCCTGGAGTGTGATTTATTTTGCATTAAGAGGATCCTTTTGCACACTGATGTGCGGACGGTGCTGGTACCCGAAGGCCATCCCCAAGGGCCCCTGGGGCCTGTGACCACCCCGCACGGCCTCTGCCAGGGCGCTATCCCACACCCGGTGTCGGCAGCAGCTGCATCTCAGCCCTTCTCACTGCAAATGCTACCCTAATCTGAACCTTCTTGCGTTTTCTTTTCTCCCTGACGCCCTGATCGTGTCAGATCATTACAAACTCCTGGACTGCGACAACTAAACTTCAATTATCTGGATATGCAAAACTACAGAACAAGTGTGTGTGGTAGATATAAATAAAAACTGACAGATGCATTTATTATTTTTGATTTGTACAAAAGCATAACTTAAAGGCAGACTTGTATAAACTTATTTTGTGCCAAATATTTAAACTTTTCATTCCCAAGAGTTTCTGGTTCAAAGCTCATAGGTACAGTTTCCACCTGGGAAATCTCCACAGATAACACAGTATTGTAAAATCAAAACTCCGNCTTTGGTACATTCAGTGCAAAATATTTCGGGAGTTTTTTTTACCCTTATAAAAATAAAAGGCATTTTTTTTCCCTTGAGAGTGCTTAAAGAATAAACACTAGCACAATGCCTGTTTAAGCATGGAACGTGACAAAAACAGAAAGAGCATTTTTAGTTTGCTTGTTTCCTGTTTACACTCTAAGAAACATAATATAATGAACCTATAAAAATAAACAGAAGTCACTGTGTAAGGATTTTTTTTCCTGATATGCTGTGATAAATTGCTAGTTTCTTCTTAAAATAGTTTCCATGCAGTATAAAGCATAAAATCAGTCTTATTCAGTCCATTTTATAATAGCTCTGTTTTTTCTTTGCCATACACCCCACTTGCATCCACAGTTCCACAAGTTCCTGCAAGCCGTCGCTGCGACATCCTTTGCTGCAGCCTTTCCTTTCCTTCCGACTCACTTCTGCCCCGGGAAGCTGATATCTATGGTGCACGCCATGCAGGCACTCGTAGTCTTAGGTAGAGCAAGTACTGGATATTCTCTTATAACATATGGCATAGAATAATGTACCCTTACGAATCCTTAAAAAAAAAAAAACAGGTCTACGGTGTAAATTTTTTTCACTTCTGCAGTGGTGGGGCTGAATGATTTCACATCTTGACTCGCATTTTCTATTCAGCAGCTCTGGTGAACCCCAGTTTACCGGTGTCGGTGGGTTTTGCTGCAGCCGCGTTGATCACAGCACAGGTCCGCGCCTCCCGGCCCACAAGCGTAACGAGTTTGGCAGTCCTGAAACCCTCGGAGACTCGGCTCTCCCCGCGCCGCAGGCACCCGGCAGCGCCGCTGGATCGCATTTTTGGAGTTGCACGGCGAGACCATTTCCCTCCAGGCCATCCAACGCAAACGTCCCTTCCGCCTCTGAGAAGACAGATCCGCGCAGTCCCACGAGCTGGGCACCGGGGCCAGGGCATCACTCGAGGCCGAAGGTACTCGTCTCTTCCACCGCTGTCAGCAGCTTCTCATACAGCATGGAGAAGGACGGGTAAGGGGGAAGGTCCAGACGATTGAAACAAGTGTGAGCCCTTGGGGAGGGGAAGGGGAGAAAGAAGAGGCCAATAAGTATGTTAATCAGGAAGCTCAAAAGGGAACACACACGTGGCACGTGTCGTGCAGAGACGGCCAGTCTTCTTGCAGAACACGCGCCATCCAGTGCCATTTTCCTGATGAGAAAGTAGTGGGGTGTAATCTGACTTTTCTAATTCAAATAATTCAGTGAGATGTATTTGTCACTGTCTTTAGAACCACAGTAATAGGTCAAAAGGGGCAATGTAAATTTTATCCACTAAATGTGCATGAGAAAAGAAAAAAAAATATCATAGTACAACGTGAGGAGTAGGTTCTGAAGGCTTGGTTTTAAATGTATCTTTTGATACATTTTTTCTTTTGATACATTTTTCTTTTTGATACATTTTTCTCCCTGCTGATGACACTTGATTACTGCATTGATCATCATAAACAGGCCATTACAGTTATTGGACTTGATGCAGTATTAAGAAAGTACTTGAAAAGTTCATGAAACAATTCTACGTTGACACAGGACAGAGAAAGCCGACGCTCTCCCCTGCGGGTGGACTCTGCTCCCGGGGAGTGACTCCTCGCATCAGTAATTCCCTCTAATCGCTGATTTATGCTTTTACAGATGTGGCCGGGCAAGTCAACGACCTTTCGAACAAGCCCTTCTGTAGTGACACGGAAACACGCACGTACCTCTCACGTCCCCACGTGCTCTTACGAGGATAAGTACATTTTATTTCTAAAGTCTGTCCACCTCCAATCTTTCGATACACTTTGAACTGACTCTTGCAACCTCTTGCAGCAAACCATAAGGGGGATTATAAATGTTTCTGCTCTTGGAAGGATGATGGGACACCACGGCCTGACCTCAGGCCCAGGCGAAGGCTAATTCCTCCTAAAACCCTGTCACGGATGAGCCTGCTCTGGTGAAATAGATAACACAACTGCTCATCTGTCAGGTTCTTCAGGAAGAAATGCTGGGCAGGGGACTTTTCCCCTTTAAAGCTCTTTACTGAAGTCTCACTTTAGACGTGCACTGTAGAAGATGAAAATCTTTCAGTATTTGGGTAGATCTCTGCTTACAAACACGTGATTCTTTTGCAATAAAACAGTTTAGAGCAGTGACCTGCCGTTCACAGCATGACCCATATTAAATATAAATGCATACTGGAAGGACTCAGCACGTTCCCTACCAGCAAATACAGCCCTTCCTTTACACTAACAGGCGCCAGCAAGGTGTCTATGGCAGAGCTTGCTGCAAGGCACCTTCCACGGGAGCACATTTCCTGCTGGCTGTGCCAAGTGCCTTTCGGATCCCAGCTACTGCCAGGGAACCTGCAAAGTGGCTTAATCGAGTGTGCTAAGAACACAGGAGTGCATTGCAATCCCAGGGAAGGCGAACACTGGAGTGACAGCTTTACGGTGTCATAAAAATATTGGGCTTGAGAAAGGCGCTCGCAGAGGGTTACAAGCACCAGTCTCAACATCGGGAATGAACCACAGCTTTTACAAGACACAGTATGTAATTTGCGAGGGATCCATTACCAACTGGTTTGATACTAATAAGGTACCTTGCTTGCTTTTATTATGGAAACGGTCACTGAGTTTTTAGCTTAATTTGCAAGGTAAGTTTGAAAATGCAATCACCTGTTTTGGAAAACCAAACCATTAAAAAAGTCAAAAAGTTAAGATTTTGGTCTATGGAAGAAATATATGTTTTCTCACCCTAGCTGGCAGCGGTGTCAATCTTCAGTAAGAAAGACTTTTCTCTGAAAAGTATTTTCCCAACATTTCAACCTTTCAAATCACGTGGACACTAGCTGCTCATCCCTCTGCACTCACATTAGAGTGAGTAGATACATATATATTTGTGTGTGACAACACACACAAAAAAATTGGTTCCTAAAGTCTGGAATTCCAGTTGAGCTCCAATTCATTGTAACCTGAACACCATTACGGCAGTGAAACGGGTTAAAGCCCAGCCATAGGACAAAAATATTATTTGCGTGAATTATCATATGTGTTTAAACCAGTCCCTATAAAATAATGCAGGGGTGAAAGCTACCTGGATCACAACTAACTTCTCAACCTGTAAATTGCATGAATTACAGTTTGCCTATTGATTTAGTGTAATGCACAAAGCGAGGAGGAAAAAGGGGAGTAAAAGTGGCATCAAGGACAGCAGTGGCTAAACTAAACTCCAAATAACAGATCTTTTTAGTGCCTTTTATATGCTACTGACTTACTACTGTAAAAGTACTTGACGTGCATGTAGTAAGTGACGTGACGTGCATCTGCCAAAGCTCAGCACCTTGGTGCAGTACTCTGACACGGCATTCTGGGCAGATGGCACGGCAGCCCCAGTTTGGACTCAGGTTAATCCCTCGTGAAGATTTTTGTGTTCACAGTCACAGCTGGCGAGACCGCAGTCACGCACCCATGTGACTATTAGATGGGGAAGGGTGTCCCCATCTACAGCAACAGATTTCACAAAGAACCAAAAGGGGCAACTTGCAAAGCGTGACACAAACAAGTGGGCAGGGGAGCCTTAACACCAGTGCTGCCTTTATCTGAGAACCGGAGGAGCCAGCGTGTCCTTCTGCTGCCACCGAGTGTGAACAAAGCAGGTTGTTTATTTTCTATGAGATCAAGGCTCCTTGTACGGATGCCAACAAATGTTGATGCTGTAAATAATTAAAATAAAAGCTGCTTCTTTTAAAACTGAATCAAAGCTAGCCCTTATGTCAATCAGAATCAAACTATAAAGCGGAGTTACCTGGCTGAAGCAGAGCACCACTAATTATATTCTAATTTACCCAACAACATTAAAATACAGATGTCAACCACAACTACAGTGCCTTTTCCATCTCTCTGAGAGGAAAAATTGAGTTCAAAGAAACATGGATGTATCCCATACTGCAACAACAGGGAAATAAACCATCTTGGAAGGCATCACATTCTCTGTCAGAACTTTTTTATGCTTCCCAAAGTGCTTATCCCAAGGGCTAACACGCTGGGGTATCCCTAGCCTCACCATCACCGATACAATTTGCAGGCCCCGTCGTACCTCGGCAGAGCAGTGATCTTCCCCCACTTCTCCACGCAGAACCTCCTGGGCCCGTTGCTGCCCCGCAGGGAGGCGAAGCCCTCGTAGGGGATGCTGGAGGTGCCTGTAACAAACTGCGCGCGCAGACGAAGCAGCGTGAGTAGAAATGCAGCGTTATCAGTCTGCCCACTGCAGCGCCGCTGCTTGTGTAACAGTACTTGCAAATAAGGCCATTTGTGAGACTCAAGTAATAAAAGATGCTTTAAATCCAGGGTCCAAATTGGCCCTGAGCCCAATATGGGCCCAAATTCTATACAGCAGTAAAAACAATAACAGTTTTCCTTTTCTGGCTCATTACAAGCCTTAATATATTTTTAATCAATCACTTACTTCTTTCTCAAGTGTATTTTTAAGTTATAAAGTAATAAAAATATATTCTATGAGTTTTAGTCACTTAAAATTATTAGAGTAATCCTCTAAAGGTTATCAAGCTGTTCCTATTAGCTAGTATTGACATCATTTTGAGGTGTTATAAACCTAGACAGAAACTAATTAGTATTTAGTTTAAATGGCACAATATTTCTACACAGATCAGCTGGTTTCTTACCTGTAAAAGTCTTAGTCGTTGTTCATTGTTGAATCTTTCCACAGCAGCCCAGAACCACCGAATCACAATGTGATTGTCATGATAACCTGTTAAAACAACAATAGGCTTTATGCCTCTAAGGGCAACAAAAATGTTGGAGAGAACAGTAATAAGTTCTCCTAGCTCAGGCCTGGTCACAGGATTAATGCCATATTTCTTATCCAGTTGCAGCAAAAGACAAGTAGTGAGAGAAAACTATTCCTGAGAAGAAAAAAAAAAATCAAATAATGCAGCAAATGTGACAAAAAGAAATTTCTTTTGCAAGCATTTCTTTTATTAATCAATCCCGAATGGAGTACCAATTCTTGGAAAATGTGTATGTGTAAATAATAAATACAAAAAAATATATATGTGTATACATGTGTGTGTAAATAAGATCACTGAAATATTTAAAGCTGCAAATGATGCTGCAAAACATCCCTCTCAAAATAGTTTCCATTTCCTATTGTTCTCAACAGTTCTCAGCCAAGCTGCAGTCACCTGGGATTGCTTCTAATTTTTCTTGAGAGAGGAAAAGAGGCAGATCCTGTAAAGCAGAATTACATTTGACTCCAGTGTCTGAGTGGGAGGCTACTAGGGTGCTAGTGAGTGTCGTACCCTCTGTGAAGAGGCCTCCTTCATTTCTACATTGTCCAGACAAAAGAAAGTATAACCTATCTGTATCTGTAGTATAGGATAATATATCAGTGCCTTAAAATATCAGTAATTCCAGATTCCCCCACACTGTGACTGAGCAATTAAAAAGCAATGTTACCTCCTCTATATTCTGTGTTATTTCTCCAGTCACTCAGGTCTATTTCTGCTGTTCCAGCTATGACCAGTTCCAGTTCTCTGGCATCAAATACGGACACGAGCCTGGCATCGACGACCTGCAAAATGAAAAAAATGTGCATTAACATTTCAATTACTGATTTTTGTACTCCTGTAAACAGGCTGTCTGTTATGAATACATTTATAAGGTAGTGTACTGGCTTGCCTCATGAATAATTTTTTTATTATTATTATTTTTAAAGGCAAATAAATGGACAATTTTCCCACCTTGTATTAAGGTGTATGGCCATTAAGTTTTGTTAGAGGTTTCACTCAGTTTCATTCACTTTGGGTAGAAAAAGTTTATTAGCAAATAATACGCAACTCTTCTAGGACAGACTGAGATCAGGGTGTTCAATTTCATTGTCCAAAGCAAAACATGCAAGAGAAATACCCTGAAATACAGTCTATGGGCTGGGCTCAGCACAGCATGTGCTGTGTACTCAGGGGATTTCTGAAGCCCAAAGACGACCGACCTCGCTCACTCCTGCAGCATTCACAGCTGGGCATACAGTGATCGACTGTGTTTCTTAGGGTTTTATGAAGAAGTTTTATGAAGTATTTAAGTTAGTGATTAACAACGGTATTTCCCTACATACAGATATGCCCAGGGGCACGTCTAGCTGCGTATTTATCTGCTTTTGGGGAACGTATATTTGGGAAACATGTATGAGGAGAAAAGATATTTTGAAGAGAGACGTACAAGTATACTAAATTCAAGCTTTTGGGGGATTTTTTTGTTTCTTTTTTTGGTTGTTTACCTCATAGAAACCACGAACTAGACTTTCTGTCTGTTGTACAACCCCTCTCTCAATCCTCCATTTCACCATTCTTTCTATATATTCCTTCTTGTTCTTCTCAGTGACTGGGATGTTGGCACCTCCTGGCTTTAGCTCTCGTTCTGTGATCTTGAAAGAGGACAGCAACAAAACATTATAAATAGAATAATTATAATAGATAAAACTCCTAAGTTGAAGTAATTCTGTAATAGTACTAACCAAGGTCAACTTTAAATAAATTGGAATATGTGGAATGAGAGAACATTTTTTCCCCACAAGATCATATTTAGCACAAAATGTGAAGAATAATGTAGGTGCTAACCTGGGTGTTGTAATAGTATGTCTGAATGTTAACTCCACTGTAATTAAATTTAAGTGAACTACCATCAGCAAAGCAATCCAGAATTTTCATATTTTGAATACTCTCCAGAAAATCTTCTTAACCAGAAAGACACGTTTGACCGGTTACAGATAATAATTCCTCCCAAGATTTCGACATTGTTTTCATTTATGAGAATTTTTTAAAAACAAGTTAAAAATCATTAGGGAAGGACAGTCTTTTTTCTGCCAAAATAAATAGTTATCTAGCAGTAGATTATACAGAGGAATGGAAATGAAAGCAGGAATCTTGCACACCTGCCCAAACACTTCTTCATTCACAGTAAATGTTAGATCTAGGATATCATGGATGTCATTGTCCTTCATCCACTGCAGGCTCTGATGAAATTCCTCATCAAGGTATTCCAGGTCGCTCAGGTCACAGAGTCTAACAAACAAGATGAAAATACACAAGAATAAATGACAGCAGCAGCGGCCACTCGATAACGGGGCTCTGGCAGCTCCTGCCTGCAAAACACACTCGGAATAGAGACAGCTAACCGAAAAATCAGGAGAGCAAAGACGCTGTTCCAGACCTCTGCGTGTTTGCCTACTAAGAATAGCAGTCCCTTGCATAACCCAGACTGTTGTTTTGCTCTTGTACTAAACTCAGATTTGCTCATTTAAAAGATGCACTGCTTTTCCAAGCTTATGCTGCTTCTTATTCTGAATCTGCCCCATACTCTGTGTACACAGTATTTCTTCATTTGAGCAGAAATTATGAAAATTATATAATATTTATCTACGAACAATTTCAAATCAGAAATGAAATGTTAAGTTTTAATAACAGGCAAGTGCTGTCTTTACTGCTTATGTCCCTACACTGCCACCTCTCCTGTCTCTTTTGCTGTGCAAAGTCACTTCAGACAGGCTCCTTACCATGCAAATACCTATTAACCCCTTGTGATATTTCCATTAACTGGTCCATTTCCAAATCCATCTGTGAGCCAACTACTACAAGGTTTAAACCTGTGGGTTGTGAGCAGTATTAAGTACTGCAGGGACAAACGTTGCTGTTCTTGCTAACTGTGTGGGACATCTTGTTGTGGTTTGCAGTTCCCTGCCACCAAGGGAAGCATCATCAGGTCACTGCGTTGCATGTCCAGACATGCTGCAAGTGCAATTCTCACTGCTTCAACCTGGTCTGAAAGATCTGCTCTAAACTACCTCCAAGTAAAGCACCTCAGAAAGGAGATTGCCAAAAATCAGTCCACCTCTGAGTGCGTCTTGTGGTCTACGTTAAGTGATTCACATCCTATCCTGTGAGTCACTGGGAGACATGAATAAGAACTCTATTAATAACTGGAATAAAACCACAGCATTGTACAACTTCAAAAAGAACATTTTATAGAAAGATGATACCATGGCTAAAGCAAGTCACGAGGTTTTGATATGGCTCAGAAACAACATATATTGTGTTATTAGGTAGCTGGCTAATAACAGAGCTAGGAAAAAAATAAAGCTTGTAAAGAAGTCCTGGATTAAAATGAAATGATAGAATTACTGGTCTTCTCGAGGAGAACAACTTCATAGTTTATCCCTACTCAAAACGTTGGGAAGAAGACCGAACACTTCTACTCACATTCGGAGGAGAGCTTTATAAAAGGGCCGTGTAAAGAAGGCATCCAGTAAATACTGATGTATCAGAGCAAGACCAAGGATTCGGCCACTAAACCTGAACCTAGAAGAGAAAGAGTTACAATCACCGTACTGAGACTTTGTGGTTTGTACACTGCTCTGTCATCAAAACTTACATATATTTCCAAACAGCACTTTCAAATCAGATAGCAGTGTCAAATTGTGGTATTTTGTTTCATCTCATGTTTCTTTTACATTTCTACTAAGGCACAGGAAAAAAAAAAAAAAAACAAATCTGCAGGGTGTGGAAAATCCCTCAGTTATCTGAGCTGCTACTTTACAGAAATCTCAAATCCACATTAACTCCTTCTATCCCTACCAGATAGGCCACTGTCTGCCTATTTTCTGCACACTGTCTGCATCGGATTAGTTTCTTTTCACACCACTGAGAGAATGAAGATCTTTTGCAGCCTGACAGATGTTGCTCTTTTTTTGTTCTGCTTAGGGGACTTGCTCTCTCTTCCATGTATTATGGGCTTCCATATATCATTTCATGAACAGTGGCTGGAAGCTTTCTTACAGATCTCACTCCTGTGTCTATATGAGCTACATGATCTTGTCCCCTTCTTCTTCCTCCCCATATCTTCATTTTCCTGGAAGTGCAGGGAGGTTTGGGAGACAGGTTGGAGATCAGATGGGTCACACGGTAACCTTGCAATGGAAGTACTGCAAGTATTCCCAAGGCAATGAAGATTCAGCGTGAAAAAATCCTCCACATTTCTGGAACTAGATTCAAGTCTAGTGTTACTTTCCAAAGAAAACAAAGTTTCTTAAACTTTCTGTTCAGATGCACCTCAGCAAGGCTCTCCTCGGGCAGGCGAGGACATCCCGTGCTGCTGCTCCACGACGGGATGTGCCCTGCGTTGTTGCAGCACTGGGGCTGAACAGGGAAGTTGCTTCCACTAACTGAATGGGATGCAACGGGCATTCAATTTTCTATTGTAGATGTTTTCTTTTTTCCCTTGTAGAGACCTCTACACCCTTTAGGAAGTCCTGAACAAATGATACACGTTAATTTTTCCTTAAAGTCAACTTAGGAGATGAAGGGAGACAAAAAGCCAAAATTTCGTTCACATTTTCTTCTTTAAATTGCATGAGGGGTTAATATTGCTTTCATGAAATGACTGTTTCCTAACGCACGAGAAATGCAGAGAGTTGAGTTGTGAGATAATCCCATGACACATGTTCCAAATCACAGTTTTGCTGACCTTGTGAGGAGAAAGATCATTTAAAATAACCACAAGAGAAAACAAGAAGAAGAAAGTCTAAAAAAATGAAATTATTTTGCTGCTGGTTAAAAAGATCAAATTATGTGTTACAAGTCTGAGCAAATATGAGCTGTTCTCCACAAGTGGGAACAATAGAAGAGACATCTGAAAAACAATAAAAAAGAAATCTTACCATTCATGGTGATTGTCTACAAAAGCAGACATAGGACTGATTTGTACTGTGTAGGTATCGTTGGCTGAATATTCAAACAAACCATAGTAGGGGTTGAAGAGCTCTCTAGACACCAGGAAGAAAAACTCTCTTGAAGGTCCACTGTAGTCCAGCCTTTAAAGAGAAATGTGAGGTTACTATAAAGTGTTTACTGCATACAGTTAAACATGTTGGTTCATTCCTTATGGTACATTTTACATTAAACTTTCTTAATATTTTAACCAGCACCCTGATCCTGCAGACGGCTTAATGCCAAGGGATGCAAAATCCTCGTGGAGTCTTTTTGAAACGGAGTGGCTTGGAGGACTGGAAATGCTGCCCGGACTCCTCAAAGACTTTGCTCCATCTAGAATAGTCTATTTGCCATGGGAATGTGTCACATAATTCTGGTAAAGGCAAAGGAAAACAGAAAACAGCTAGTGCTAGACCTATCCGCATCTGACAAATTAAGGATGAAGATGAACAACATTCACAGCCTGTCAGTGCAGCAGGGCTAACAGTTCTGTTTTCCCTAACAGTATCATCTGAAATTACTTCAGTGTTTAATATTCCTTGGTCTATTCAGTGCAATTAAATACCTTCTGGAGAAGGCATTTCCTTTGGGTTTTTCTATTTCAAGATTCCCGTACTAATGGACAAGGAATCTAAATAAACCCTTTTTCCTGAATCATAAACAAACTCGCTGCTGACAAAGCACCGAGCCTGAATTTTGACATTTCGCTGTGGGTCACCAGCGAGACCAATTCAGTTGGAAGTTAACACTTTGGTAGAGGTGGAAACCAGAAAACGAGGGATCTTGCTGTACATAAATGATTATAATCTAAAAGGTTAGGTGCCCTCATTGAGTTGAGGACAGAGCCTCTCTCTCCTGCTGAAGGAGAAATGTTTGCCCTTCAGTCACATGGAAGCACTTGGCTTTGGCCAAGTTTCAGAAGTGAATCCTGAAAGATTCTCACCATGGCAAGAAGGGCAGATGCCACCCTCAAACTGCAGGATGAGGTTACAGTCTGGTATCGCGGGCAACTGTTAGATCTTAATTTGGCACAAACACCGGATCGAGAAGGGATTCTTGCAAGATTCCTGCAAACTCCTGGGATAGCTGGAATCCCTGCGAAATCTGAATGAGAGTGAAAAGTGTGCACTCGACTACCAGCCAGTTCCTAGGGCTCCCTTAGGACATGGCATTGCCGTGAGTCACGCTGAATAAATCACTCATGTGAGCGCTGCCCCGGCACTCGGATTTATCCCACAATTAAAGGCTTGGCACAAGGGGGAGAAAACTTCATGCAAGAGGTATGCAACCCGCCAACAGCTGCGAGCGGGGGGCATCTGGGTATGCAGGAATACAGCAGGATGTTGCTGGCAACGGGAGCCGTGTCCCCTGGGAAGCACCGGGATACTTCACTGTAGGATGCTTGAGATTTGCCACTCTTAAATGGGAGGCATCCCGCGTCAGGAAAAGCAGATTGCACAAGACTCTGGTGGTGCAATTTGTTATTTTTCCAAAACACCTTGAGAAGATACAGGGTGTTCATACTAATGTGTGCGGTAGTCCTATGTTAAAAAAGAATAACTTATTTCTTTATGAAATATACAGCTAAGATTTAAAATACTGGTGATAGTTTTGAACTACACCTGTCAGGGAAACAAAGAGTCCCAAAACTAAGCTGTTTTTATGCCCTCCTGGCCTGCTGTAATGATTGGAGAGGCTACTTAAATCAAAATGAAGCCTGGTTCCCAGGACTCATTTATAGATTACACTTTTCCCTTGAACATTTGTGGGGGATAATGTGTGTCCCTAGTAGCTCCTGTACATACGGACTGCGAAAGCAGCTTCAAGATGCCTCCCCTAGGGATACTCTTCCTGAATTTTAGGGCTCCTTCGCATTATCTCCATCCCTTCTACGAGGCAATTACCATGACAGAGGGGAAAATTTCATCGAGCACTTTTAGATGCCATGAAACATTCATATATTAGAGACTACTGGATCTGAGTTGGCCTAGGGGGCTAGAAAACAAGGGTTTTCACATGCAGACAACCAAAAATTAAGAGAATTATATGCTACACACACAGTAGGAACATTTAAAACCATGAAAAGTGAACAGATTAGTTTTAGCACTCAAGGCAAATTCAATCCAGAAAATACTCTTTTTTATCATCTCCACTAGTTTTTTAAACTGGTGTTTGATATTAATACAACTTAGGGAATATAACTTAAGGAATCATTCTTTGTATCATTTTTCCTTTTTTCCATCTGTATTATGAACGCAAAAAACATATAAATTAAAATAGTATCACAGGCTGTTGAAATTGAAGCTTAAAGGATGAGACACAACATTAAGAGATTTATGACCAAAATGATATGATGAAGGGCAATAACTATGTCTAACTTACCCTAATAAATCTAAAGTTACTCAAACCGGTTTGGTCTGGGAGGATTTCATCACCCATTACTTCAAGGCTTGTGCCTCTTTACCAAGAGGAAAAGAAATGTAACAGCGGATTCCCCATCAGCTGCTTTCGAAAAGGAAAAGGAAAAGGAGAAGCAAACAGGGGACAATTTGTTTGCAATATTTCTCCTCCTTCTCTCCTTCACGCTGACCTGTCTTGTACGCCTGTCCTAGTGCAGCCTGGCACAATATATATCCTTACACCCAGGCTGCATCCCCACCCTGCTCTGTCAATGCCCCCGCAGCCCCGTCAGTCCGGTTCTGCGCTTCTCCGCGGTGCCGTGACAGTATTTATAGGAACAAGTCCAAACTTGGCACTCAGCTGTCAACTTCTTTATTTTAAACCTTCAGTGAGTTCTTGTTAATACTAAGGATTTCAGAGGGAACTTTAAACAAAGAATATATACGTTTTTTTTTTCAGAGTCAGGTTAATCTTATACTTACCTAATCTTGAGATGCTTTAACCATAATTGAGCTATTTTAAAGACTCACACATCACACAGCACTAACACACACTACAGCACTGCACGAGCTGTGTGCTGCAGTTTCCTCAGATACCAAAGAACAAAATTTCGAAGGTATTTACAAACACATGCATGTGTATCCTTAAGAACTTCATGACTAAGACAACAGGCTTTAAGAGCTGGTAAAGGGACCCAAAACAGAAAAGATGAAAAAGGCAGATAGTACCAGTTTCATCCACAATGGAAAATCTAACCATATCTGGCCATATAACACAAATTACACAGCCTGTATCACCGTAGGCTTGCATCAAGCCTAGGCTGAGCATTCTCTGAAATGACTCTGAAACGTGAGGACTGTGTTTATTTGACAAACAGCAACAGCTTCGTTGCTTGCCCTGGCTAAGAGACAAAATGAGCATCTCTCGTAGCAGGAGCTTTCAGATCCTTTTGCCTTCGGTAGGAGCTGAAGGAAGGACTGAGCCTTTAGCCCGTTCTGGAGGCACCAGCTGTCTGGTAAAAAGCCCCAGAGATATATGGTCAGCGCTGACAGAAAAGCAACCCAGATAACACGCCAAAGTTCTGTTTGCTTTTGCTTTGGCGTTCCCAGCAACATTCGGAAACACACGGCGACTGTTGCGAAAATTCACATAAACAGACGGACAGCTTCTGCAAAGGCAGGACGCCTCATGTTTCACAAGGCCTGACTTGAACAGCTGTATGTTCTAGGCTTATGTATGTGGCATTTCCTGACCACAATCCTTCCTCTTTTCACCCCAGACCACAAAAAATTTGGTGAAACAGCACAGCTGCAAGACATACCGAGTCCTGACTTCACCGCTACTTCCTTCTACTCACCCTTCTTCCCCAACAAATGTGACATAGAGCTTATTTCTCTGCAGGTCTTTTCTTGAGTAACCCATAATCTGGTTAAAGGCATCTTCCAGCAAGTGGTCTCTTCTGATGATTAATCTAAAGGTCAAAATAATTTTGAAACAGCAATTCATTAACGTGAAACACACTTGGAAACGTCTGTTTACATTGCAAAAGGTAATGGGGTAACTCTTACTACAGCCCTGATACACATTTTTGCTGATTTAATCCAGATCGAGTAGCTTCTGTTTGGTTTTGCTTCTGTCCTTCACAGGTCCATGTTAAACCTCAGTAAAATGACTCATACAAAGAAGCATTCGGACAGCTGGACTTGAAAATTATAGCAGTTTTTCTGGTATTCCTTGAAATTTAATTCTACAAGTCATCTTTACTGTGGAGAGCTACAGTTTTAATACAGGCAAAGATGCAAAAAAATAAGCATATCTAATTTTCTGAACAGAAAAGACAAAAGAAAATGTAACCATTTATCTCATAATGATGAGATAAATATTGGAAGAGTTCAAATGCATCCTGTTCTGTAAACAAGAGGCTCTGCAAACATGCTCTTTCCCACAGCTCTTTTTGTCGCTGCATTAGCAATATTGCTTGGATAAAAATATTTTTGAAGTACTATGGAAAAGCAGTGCACAGAACTGGTATCCTCTGCTATGCACTGCATGCCAGTGCTGTATCTTTCACGCCAGGGTTAATACTTCATTTCCAAAGTGTGAGGGTAACCGTGACATATCTGTGTTCCTCCTAGGGGGAACAAGCTTGTGGATGTGCAGAGCAAGACAGGTTGCTGCAGAAACAATGAGACGGTTCATGGGATTTGTCAACGTACTTCAATTTCCCTGGGCCTTGTCCATATCCTTTAGTTTCCAACTTCCTATAAAAGTTCCTCAATTTGGCTTCAAAATCTCTTTTGTACGGAGCTGGAGCCCGGGCATTGGCACGCTGAGTACCTGCAGGAACCAAAGGCAAAGAATGAGCCATAATGACACGAGCTGGTAACATCCCATTTTCTGCAGAAGAGATTCTTTTAGAGCAAACAGCACAGGATATGTTTGATTTCACTGGAAACCACCTTTACAAACCAGTAAAAGCTGCATACCTTCAAGCCTGCTCCGCATTCAAGACTCTTTGGTTGCTGATTTTAAATGGTATTATGTTTATATAGTTAAAAAAAACCCTCCAGATTCCAGATGGATGCAAAAGTTTGATTAAAAAGTAACAGGGAGATCATCTGGAAAAACCTAATGCTTGTTAAATGTGCATATGTCTAAACTTTAGGATAGCTCATGCTCATCAAATAAATGCTCCCCTCTGTTCTGTTATTATATTAAAATTACTAAGAGAAAAGGCAAGAAAAAGCAATATAAAAATATAAAGAGACTGCCCTCTGCTCTGT
The DNA here is from genome assembly GCA_013389825.1 of Crypturellus undulatus. Lineage (NCBI taxonomy): Eukaryota > Metazoa > Chordata > Aves > Tinamiformes > Tinamidae > Crypturellus > Crypturellus undulatus. The sequence goes on from VWPW01022592.1 coordinate 117,104, forward strand.
AATGTGGCCCTGTTGAGTCTGTTAGGTTGCAGAATGAAAACTCTGCAAAGCTGAAAAGAAAGAAAAAAAAAAAAGCTAGAAGAATGAAAACTTTTATACCTAAGCGGGAAGTTCCCATTAGGGATTTTTCCCTTGGGCAAGTACAAAGAAGAATAATATTGCAAGAATGGAAATTGATTTTAAGGACCAGTTTCCTAAAAGCAGGAACAGATCTGTATGCCAAAAAATACACAGGGCCCTTCCTCTGTTTCTTCTGTGCAAGTTTAGTAGATGCAAATCAGGTGTTTCAGTCTGATCTATTTTACATATCACAAACACTGGGATTTCCATCGCCTCCATAGGGAAATCACTTCAACTAATTGCAACTGCAAGAAAGTGGGCCAAAGAGGCAGTTTACTCTCGTCTTTCTACTTTCATCTTCTCACCCTTGCTTTTTATAACATGAGATAATTCTTCCCTTGCACTGGTGTGCAGACTCCCCATACAAACACAGAGGATGGGAACAGTTCTGCTGCCTCGCGGGGCACAGAGCTTGCTAACTCCTCATCTGCAAAGAGGGCTCACTGAAGGGGAACGGGAAACACAAACCAGCAGTTTCCAAGCGTGTGCATGGAGACTTGTGTCTCAAACCTCAGTCAGTTCCTCGCATGGCTTTTCTTGTGGCTCCCTCTATAAAAAGAGGCCATACAGAGAGCTGTGTTACTAGTAGGGGCGAAGACAAGAGATTCTAATCTTGCAGGTTAGAGATGAGAGGAAGCGTGTGCCCATACAGCCTGCAGAAACAGAGCAGCGGGGGGAAAGCAGCCTGCCTGACCACGAAGTGCGTGGGTCTGGCCGTGTGAGTGTGCTGCGAGCGGCTGCAGAGACCAGAGAGAAGGAAGACGAGATCAGAATTAACAGAATATCACCTGCTGCGCTCGAAAAGACCTGCCTGACAAGAAAAGAGTTGCCACTTGTTTTAGGTCTACGGTACCGGCGCGTGGGAGGAATGCAAAGTGGCAGGAAACCCTCCCGGCTCCAGGAGGAATGTGCAGAACCCCTCTGGGAGAAGAAACTGCAGCCTCTGATTAACCCACCGCGGTGATGGTGTTGTACTGACAGCTCCAAGAGCTTCTGAGTGCACCCCCTGTGCGAACGCTCTAGAAACCACAGCAATCCGAAACTGTAAACAGCCTCTTAATTCTTGGTCTTTTCTCCCTACTTTGTTTATTCTGCTTTGGGTCAAAGGAGGTACAAAAATGTAGTCCCCAAAGAACGCAGCAAGAGCAAACTTCCAGCTAACCCCCGGAGGAAGGTTTTGCTAAGAGCTACCCTAGAAGATCCCTCTGGTAACACATTACTTCATGATTCAGAAATCACCAGTATAATACTCTGCAATATAATACTCTGTCAGCACATGACAAGTTCTCCTTGCAAATCAGACACATCTGCCAAGAAATTTCCGGGCAATTATAGTGATTATTTCTGCCTTGGGAACAAAAGATGTTAGTGGAAGGGCTACAAAGCCTGTGATGCGATAACCAGAGGAGATTCTCAAACAGATTATTTTATAAAGTAAATGTAAAGAACAGCTTCATGACAATTTGCCTTTGCCAACAGAGAAAGTACATGAACTCCAGATCCTCAATGTGCAGCCTCTTGCAGTGCAGCACTGCCCGTTTAGCAGATGAAAACACACAGAGCTACAGAAAAAACTACAGAAAAACTAGAGAAAAAAACTACAGAAATCCTGGTCAGTTTGTAATTTCTGATCAACAAGTGTTAGGACTTTATTTATATATCAATACAAACACACAGGCTCACAAACAGGCCAACTAATTGCTCTCTACACCTTTTTCTATGTGGTAGAATAAAGATGGCAATTTTAGGAAAACAGGTCATCACAGCTCATCCCTTACTACTTTGAGGACTAGATCAGGAGATCACATGCTAAAAATAAGAAACATTTTTAAATTATTTTGTTGGACTGCCAGGCTGGGTGAATGCACTAATAACAAAATGCCAAATCTCAGAGACAAAATAGTTTTTACTTTTAAAAGATTGCCAGGTTTGCAGTTCAAAATAAGGTGCACACATGCAGATGTTCATCCTTTCTTTCTTTTTAATGAAGGAAAATAATTATATATGGACCATAAATGTATCCAAAACACCAGTGTAACACATGAATATATTTTGCTGCTTCTCAGGGTGCCATAAGATCATTAAGATCTTAGGATGGATTCTTGGAATAGGTTCTGTAGAAGTCCTAAGTGCACTAGGAGGAACAAGATACTACTTAGGACATGCTTAATGTATGTTTTTAATCTGGCTTTTCTTGAAAATGCATGGCTTTTTGTCTTGATATCTTCGGATGGAAAAAGAGACCATAAAAATCCCAATGCCTCTAATAAAAATCTCCTTATTTTCTGGGAACTTCTAGAGTTGGTTACATCCCAAGGATTGTTTACTTACCTCTATTTCTGCTCTCTTATATGTGGAAATCCCCTTAAGCCATTTCTGATTTACTGTAGGGATTTTATTTTACATACCTATCATTATCTTCTTGAACAAACTAAGAACAGTGACATCTAGAAACTTCAAATTGCTCTACTTTTCCTTCAGAGATCAAAAGGAACTTGTCAAATCTGAAATAATTTAGTTTTGATCAGCAACATAGTTAATATTCGGATGTGATCTACAATGTTTTGTGCAACGTTTTGCACAACTTCATTCCATTCTGTTCTGTGCAGCCAGACAGCTGCAATATAGCAATTTCTAAACTTAGGTTAAGGGACAACAATTCAACTCCACATAAGAGTGTTACGACTCACTGTGCCACAACCACAGAGTGGCATTTTAATGTACAGTTATTAGCTCTCATAATTTAATTCTCAAGGCATCAGGATACTGGCAAGAGTACTCGATTGTTTCCCATTTGTGAAAAACCAGTTTGCACGTTTTACAAGTCAGAACAAAATCACAAGCTCTGATGTTGGAAAAAACACTTTATCTTTCCACTGGCAAAACACCTTGTCAGCCCAAGGCAAAGGTTTAAGTCTGACAGTCAAATTCAAACACACTGGTTGGCTTTGCTCAAATAGAAACAGATCTTTGCTGTTTGCTGCAGTAACAGAACTCAGATCTTCATAAAAGCGGGAAGTAATTTCATGCAGCATAATGTAAACTAAATCATGGGACTTGCACTACTGCAAAATTTTAGAGATATTCTCATAATGAGAGTAGTATGGTAGAGAATGACAGTGATTATTAGTGCACTGACCACTGAGAAGGAGGTTCAGGTCATCTTCAGCCACCCAGAAGGTGGGAGCTGCAAAGGAAAATAGGTTATCGCTGCCAGCATGCTGGGATCTCAGCTTCAGGCTGCCAGAAAATTAAATTTAGAAAGCAAACAAGAAGTTGTAGTCGCATGCTTCTTCTACTGCTTTTATTCTCTGACTTCTGGGATGGCAATAGCGACGTGTAAGCAGATTCCCCGACTTAGGACTGGGCCCTTACCGAGGATGAGAAAAGGTTTCTTGCAGCTTCTGCTTAAGCAACCTACCTGGAGAGTTCTGAGGTGAAGACACCGGCGAGCCTCTCGGGGACTGGCAATAACTAGGATGGAGTAAGGCATGTGGTGGCACATATGACATTATCTCCTCTTCAAACAAGCTGGGGAAGAGCCAAAAGAGACAAAATCACATGCTTATTTGAATGAATGCAACGGCTCTCTAGTTACAACCTCAAAACTAACCTGGATTCTTTGGCAGTCACGCATCTATTTCCTTGTATACACCTAGGGTGCTAGAAAATATTTTATCACCTTTCCCTCAATCTTGGAAATTACTAGAAAGAAATTAATTATTACTACTTGTGTGGAACCGCTTTAATAGTGCAGTGTGTTTTTTTCACAATTCAAATATAGTTAATTGTTTTTTTAAAATTACTTTATTTTAACTTACATTCTTGTTGAGCATATTTAAAAGCAAAGCTCGTTGGCATAACAAGTTATTTCCTTGTTTAATTTTACAGCTAATGCTGTTGCTGAAACTGGTATTGCATATAGTCTGCTCAGGCTATTCTTTGCCTCATATATTATTGCCCTCTGGGTGACACAACTTTAAAAGGAAAAACAGTAAAGCTTTTTGCAGCCTGTTTATTGCATCCATATACAGAGGATCTGTATATATTAAAATTTCAGTATAAAGACAAATTCCAGCATATCTCAATGCCCTGCTATGTCAACACAGCTCAGCTTTCCTTTTACACAAGTATCTACCCTCAAAATAAACACGTAACTACAGTAAACTTGGAATAACTTACTCCAGTTCTGAAGCACAAAATCTAGCAGTTTAAGAAACCAATGGATGCAATATCAAGTAATATATCTTGGGGAAAATGCTACTTCAGTTTTTCTTAGGTTCTAGTGTCAACTTCAGTTGTTACTAAGAGAGAGGAACAAATTCTGGGGAGAGGGTGCTTTCCAATTAGATATTTTTGGATAAAATGATCAGTAGATTAAGAGAAATAAAATCTGAAAAATGCAGTGAAGTTATTTGGGGGAGGTGCTGGTTACCCTTAATTTTCCCATACTGATTATGGCTTTTCTACAAAACAAAGATTGTAATCAAAATGTTGAATTTGTTTTATTTTCACTATAAGATTTTGTTGCAGCCTTTGCTGTTGGCCAGAACAGCAAATACACTAGAACTCTGTCAAGCAGCAATAACAAAATCATTCCTGCAACCTTCATTTTAAGAAAATCAAAATCTAAGTTTTTTTTTTTTTTAATCTATATTCTCACTTAAAAATATTTTCAGCACAGCTCTGAAATGGGATGCTGTATCTTTAACTAGTTCAGAGATTTAAGGGCTTGGAAGGATTGTGATTATGCGACCTGACATCTAAATACTGCTAATGCCAATCCTATTACACTAGATTTAGTATTAAATATAGTTATGAATTTCCAGATGTACTTTTACAACTAATGAGAACACAACATGGAGATATAAAGGTTTAAATCTGGCAACAAAATCTCCCTGATTATTTGAGTTTGATGCCTGAACAAAATCTGTTAGAGAGGCACAGCATCCTTAGCCTCTCCCCTCCACGGAGGGCAAAACTTTCATCACTGCTGTGAGGAAAAAAATGTGGTCTCCATGCTAGCAACTACCACGTGGAAACTCAACATTAAAAAGATCAAAAATATGAAGTATTGGAGGGGTAACATGTCCTGCCAGCGCAGCGGCAGCGCCTACCTGAGCAGCATGACAAGGTCGGCGTCGCTGGACAAACGCACCAGCCCAGGGGTTCCCTCTGTCCGGATGAACTGGATCTTCTCCCTGCATGAGCCAAACCGTGCAAACAAAAACCCTCATCTTTTGCAAATAATGCACCCACGGACACCAGCGCAGCGTGCAAAAGCTTGCACGCTGCTATGGAATTTTAGGATCCGTGCTGAACGCATCTCCTTTAGGTATCACAGATCTCCTTTGCCCTTTCCTCTGCAGAGATTGTGAAACAAAAGCACTCCTCTCTTATTTTCTTAGGATAAGTTCTATAATGATATGTGAAAGACAATTAAATTATAATCTGCCCTTAATTTTGAGGAGAGAGCAAAATAAATAAATAAATGAATAAAAAGGGTAGTAAAAAGTGTGTGAATTCTACAGGAAGCTTCTCCTAAACGAAGAGAAATGCCCTGGAACACAAGAGCAGCAGCACTGGCTCAGCTCAGAGGTCCATCTACGCCACTGTCCTGCAAGCAACTGCGACTGGGAGGACAAAATGATTCTGACAATGCACATTTTAACCGTGGAGAAGCCGAGAGCACTGCATCCCCGATATTGCAACGGGAGCTACAACACTTCACGCACAGCAAATTCATCCAAAGTATCAAAACAAACTTCTTGCCCTCTCTTGCTAAAATCAGAAGAGACAAACACTGCACCAAGGGCCTTCTCGAGCGAGCGGGCCTAACGTAACTCCCCAGCGGACTGGCACGACAGGTACTGAAAGTCAAACATCCACTTTGTGAACCCTCTGCTCAGCCTGTTCAGTTTGGGGAATTCTACCCGTGCTGGTGAATTACAACCATGGTATAAAACCAGCAGAGATCATCCTTCATTGGGTCTCACCCCCTTATGTCACTGGACCATGAAAAAAATATACGTAACTGCTTAAAATAGGGGGGAACACTAAAAATGCTGATAGATGGGGCTAATTAAGCTCACCTCTGAGGTAATTAAGTCAGGATAGGCCTTCTGTAAATATGCATTTACAGGAAAACCAAATTTACCAAACCAAATATTGCTCTACACCTCTGCCTGCCTCACACTCCCAGCTGAACACTCTCCCATTTGGGCACATTTGCTTTGCCATCCAGCTGTCTTGGCACATTTTGAAGACATCAGCAAATCTCTTACACCAGTTGTTGCAAACTTTGTCTGATATGTAGCTTCATTTTGTAGTAAGACAGTACTTCTGTTCTCCTAAATGTTATTTCAGGGAGCTGTACAGAAATACAGTAAAGACCTATTTTCCCACAACTTTATGAAACGTTTGTTTCTCACTGGCCAAAATTCTAGATCTGCTATGTTCTACTCCTAACTTTAACAGGAGACTCTACTTCTAGTTAGACTCTAAATAAGGTTTTATTACCTGAGTGAATGATTCCTGGTAAGGTCTGGTTGACGCTCTTGTAGAATTTCAAAGATATTGGGTTGTCGCAAAAATGCAACGATCTTGTCATTGTAAGCTGAAAAGAGCAAGAAAAATATGTTCTGAAACCAGGATGTACAGAACGAGATCGCATTTCTTCTGAATTCTGCACAATAGTGACAGCACACTTCATCTTCACAAGTTCAGCAGCACTGGGTTCATACAGTATTTCATCTAAGGATACTGATTGTGCTATCATTTGAGGGTCCTGATTTGTGATTAGGAACCAAATCTGATTATGAGCCACTGTGACACTTTTGTCAGGAATTTAGTATCTCATCATTCATATTCTCTCAGCTAAAGTCAAACTAGACTATTAATTCCTAGAAGAAAACTCTGCGGACCTATTCCTAGAAGAAAACTCTGAGCACTTCACACGATCAGTCATAAAAGAGCCATGCAAAGTGACGCAAGGCTGTGAGAAACACGGCTTCCCCTGCGCTATCCTACACCACAGCACCCCTTGCTTCACAGGGATGGGTTCAATGAGGTTCTTTCACACCTTCAGCATCCCCTTCCAGCCCATGTGGCTCCCTGTTATCCCCATAAACCCTACGAGAGGGAAGAGTCATCCCACATGAGTGGCTTTAAACTGATGAACTGCACTCTGGAAGGGTCTGTCCGTCTGGATGCACTAGTGGGAGACCACACTAGCCACCTAATTGATAGATTGATGATTTAAGTGTCATTCATCTCATCATTTGTGTGATAGTTTGGACTCGCAGAGGTGGACAAGACTACAAGATGACCACACACTTAGACATTATACAGTTCTCACGTGCTGTATATAGGGTGATTTTTAATCTCCTCCTAGAAGTGCTACCTTTTGGTTTTACTCTCACTGCACTTCAAGGCACCAATGCACTCAAATGCACGGCTCTACATCCACCTTTAAACCACATGGGCTTTCCTGCTTACCGTCAATTCAGCTGCTAGGGGGGATGTGGCTTTCTGGCACTTTGACAGGATGTGTATTCAGGCCACTTACGTCAGCTTTGTGGTGAAGTTCATTTTATTCATGTGTTTAAGAAATATTCAAAACTTAATTAATGTTACTCCTTTTCTTCCTTGCGACTTTGCAAAAACATGGGAATGAAATGATTAAAGATTCCACTGTTTGCTGTTAAAATTCATTGTCAAATTATATTATATGGGGGAAAAACACATCCCTGGTACTACAGTGCAATATAGTTTTCCTGTTCAATTACATCTATACTCACTTTTTTAGAATTTTAATGTGCCTCCAAAACACAACATACGACTGACCTTATCCTAGGCATTTATTTTAACAAACACCATTCAGACAGCTGAATGTATCTCTGATGATACAAGCATTTTCACTGTTGACAGAGAGCCAACTTATATTTTGAAATGTTTCTGGGGTATCAAAGCCAACAGGTGCCATAATAAAGTAGGTAGAAGCCATTCGTGAAGCTTCAAAAAATATCTGATTCGGGCTATGGTCAGAATTAGCAAAAAAAAAAAAAAAATATCAAACTAGTGTGTCCTAATAGAAGTGTCTTAATTTTTACATATTGTCACTTTTTTGCATATGTTTTCTTATCTGTATATTCCTTTTTCTGAAGTGATTCCAAGACTCAGTCAGCCTCGGTGTCCAGTGCACTGCCAGCCATGAAGCCACCCCTGAAAACACCTCTGTTCAAACACTCAGCAACTACTGAGCCTGCTGTCAGTGCTCACCATGTCCGTGGAAAGGGTAAGGATTTAAATTAGCAGCAATATTCAAGTAAACACAGCCCAGAACAAAGGAGCAGTTATCGTCAGTCAGATTCATTATCTTGGTTCTGCACAATGTGCCAGCTGTTGGATGCTGGAAGCTGAATTCAGTTCTCAGTGGCACAGAAGTCAGTAAGTTTTGTGCATGTAACTGAGAGCAGAATTTAAGCTACGGACTAATTCCAAGCTGATTAACACTTTCTGTGATCCTGCCAGAAGCTGTACAGAGTCACTGGGAATATATGGAGTTCGATTAGGACGGAACTTGAGTCAATGCCTTCAACTTTTTGTCAACTCTTTCATCAGGTAAATTGGGAAACTCAGTACAGGGAGAATTTTTACCTTGGTTATTCGACTCTGCATAGAAGCTTTTCCATATCTTTCCCGTAGGTTGCAATTGCGCAATAAGGAAGTGCTGACAGATAGAATTAGTTGAAAAAATAGTAACTTCCACCCACCCCAAGCAACTGAACACCCCAACAACGCACACTGACAGGACAAATTCATTGACCAAGTACTTCTCTGCAAACAGCCCAAATGCTGACGTACCCACTGGAACCATGTCCTGGTACTGAGCTCTGCTGACGGTATTGAATGTACTGGATGGTCTGGGTAAAACCGGTGGGCCTGAATGACGGGAGTCTTCTCCAACCTGGAAAGGCGAACGGAACCACAATGAAGGTCTCCATGCCAGCCGCTCACTCACACACCTAGCAGTGAGAACGTGTATGGCTTAAACCTAAGCGCGTACATAGATGCTCTGATGAATAACTATTCCAAGTAACCACGGCTGCCAGGGTCATCTGTATTGTGTGAGTTACCAGGGAAAGATTATCTGGTATATTGTGCTAATTAGTATAAAAAAATTAAGAGAGACTCATTCCAGGTTTGGGTTTATTTTTGAAAAATAGTCCCATTTGGAAAAGTAACTTATTCTGTAAAAGCTCCAATTGGGATTCAGAGGGTATTTTTTTATACCCTTTTGTGTATATGTCCTTATCCCTGTGAAGGGTTCTGAAGAACAAATTCTACTTCATTGGCACCATAACTTCTATTACCCCTGTGCATGAATGGAATTTCACTAATTTAAACTGGAAACAATTCTGTGGCTGAAGCAGGAGGGAGAATGCAGTCAGTTCGGAGTCAGTCCAAGGCTGGTGTGTGTGTCTGTGTGTGTGTTCACCCTCGGGAACACAAGAATGTTATACATGAACATTTTCTTTTCAGTAGAACCACAAAGTCAAATGCCAGTAGTACTTGTGACGTTAGGGCAGCTGCCACAGTATTCTGCATGTTGTGGCTTTAGCCCTTTCTACAGTGTTGGTATTTTGTATTTTAATTATATAGTGCATTTTGTTCAACCACTTTTTCACCTTTTTGAACCCCAGGTTTATTTCTCAATCCCTGCAGCCATATACAATGGTGGCATTTGAACAACTCTTTCAAAACCTAACTCCAGAAGATCAAATAATAAGCAGGTTTTGTTAAATCTAGCCTCTGAAGCCACAAAGCAGCAAGAGTCCTGAGATACCTTGCAAGATCTGTGTGCTCTCTGATAATACTGTCTTAGAAAAATGAAAAACTCGTTCCTGCAGGCACTGGGCTGGAAAGGAATGCCACTGTCATTGGTTCCAGCTTCACGCTGCAGCTCAGCGTTAGCTAAAAGGGCATTCCTTCCAATGGGTTATGTTGGCTTTACAGCAGCCCCCCGTAAAAAACTGGGTCAGTGCCTTCAAAACATCAAAGCCTGTGGCTACACAAATCTAAATAAAGTATTCTGAGAATTTGACTTCATTACATATTCATCCTTCTACAATAACATACAGGGCCCCAATGCAATACTTCAAAAATAGAAAAAAAAAAAGCTGCAAATAAGCATTTTTTAAATCATAAGGGTAGAAAAAAAGCAATGGCCAGATTCATACATATGCACAAACACAAGCTCGTACACATGAGTATCTACATTATTAATCCCAGAGTAGGAGTACTGTAGTGAATTGCTAGATTCGAGATTCCTATCTGGAATTAAACTTCAGAATCATGTTACAATTGTAACAGTATCAAAGCACTTTTAAATTACCATGCAAAAACACAGTTTAAAGATTTCCATATATCTTGATTGAGTGTGAAATTTAGACAGATGAAGAGCACTGCGTGCAGGCAATATATGTGACAACTTCCTGTAGGATAAACTGTACTTATGTTGCAGTACCAACAAGCTCAGCAGCACAGCTCACGTGAATATCTGTTGTGAGATTTGTGCACCACTTACAAAAAGAGAACTTATTCCTACTCTCTTATGTCAACTGCAAGAGAAACACTTGTTTTACCCCATGCAAGAGCTGAACAGCCCCATAAAGGTGCTTTTAGCTGTGCTGCTTGTCGAGAGGATATTACTACCTTCGCTGCAAAATCAGACTGCTGGAAAAAGCTATTTAAAGTCTGTTGTAAGAAATACCTGGGGGGAAGGAAAGTAACCAGGGCAACTCAGCTGCAGTTACACAGGATATGGCAAGATGTGCAAGTGTGGTTGGACACTTGCGGCAGCTCAGCGGAAGTCCCGCAGACAAGCGGCAAGGAAGATTCTTGCTTGCCCTAAACAGACTCCTGGCCATGGCACCGACTATAGATAGCACAAATCAGAGCATCTTTCTAGCCATCTAACCCATACGAAGTGTAGTTTCTATCAAAGGATAGCTCTCCTCTAGAAGACTGCAGAGAGAGCTTACAGCCAACAGCATAAATAAGCCAACGGGTTAAATGAAGTACAACAGAAATTCGAGTTCACATACACTTGCCCATGAGGCAAAAGAAGTTACAGCAATGTCAAAACTGCTGGTAAAAATGGTTCACAGTTGCAGGCTCTGCCACAGTGATATCTCAGAGAAATAGTGTTTTCCTTGTGTCTCCATTTAGAAAGTAGAGGTAATGCATACATACATATGTACACACATACAGCAGTGTGATTATCTGTTGTATGTGGTAATAAGATTTCTTTTATCTATTCATTCAGAAAGTTAGACATCTAGATATATATAGGTACACACTATTGTTTGCAAAATTATATCAACACACTTGGCAGGCATCATGTTAGTCAAGAGTAAGTATTTTGACAGTGAAAAACAGGATACAGATATTTGTAACCTGTAATCAGATGCTCTCCTGTGGTTAAATGGGCTTACTGCAAACTGACAGTAAGAAATCCCTGTCTGATATCTTTCTTCTCAAATCATATCTTTCAAAAAGAGCCGTGAGGTTCCAGGCTGGCAAACAATAAAGAATGAATGCTTATGGGTGAGCACCACAGGCTTGCAGAACACGACTCAGCACACATACTCCACACACCCTAGCAAAATTATAATAATTAAATGCAGTCATGTGAAGGGGGATGATTTTAAAACAACACCTAATTTTGGCAGCCGAGGGGCAGGCGAGACTCACCTCTCCGGCGCTGTGGCTGCGCTGCCTGGTCAGGTGCTGCCGATGGACCAGCGCGCTCGTGGGCCTGCTGCTCTGCAAGGGCAGCCGCGGGTCGATGAACGTGGTCGTCCGCGAATTGTGGTCAACAAAGAAGGCCTAGAGGAACAGGATGAGGAAAGAGTTTTAGAATCAATACGTTATGACCCAAAACTACTAAACCACCCTGGAGCACGTGTCCAAGGTTTACATACATTCAGAATCCGTGTTTCAGCCACTGATACAAGGCTTTGGGAAATCTTTTCACATTACCACAGCTCACATTTTTTTTTGGCAGAATAGCAATAACATTTTGCCATCTGACTGGAGGGACAAAACAGGAAAGCAGAATGAAAGTCACTCGGAAATTTCAATTTGGGGCTTTGCAAAAGGCTGGAAGAAGCTCTTAGAATGGATCTAGGCTTGTTGCAATTTTTGCTCCTGTTTAATAAGTTTATTTAACTTGTGAACATGTGGTCAATAAGCATTGCATGCTCCTCTATTTATTATTCTATTGAGTCCAGGTTACATATAGTCTAGTTGGTACAACCTTCTTTTCCTCACTCCTTCCAAATCCTGACCAGAAAAAGGTTGATTTAATTTAGTTAACCTTACAAAGTGAAAGCGTTCAGGAAAGAAAATATAAAGGATTCAGCAGAGAAGAAGGAATACTTAAGAGTTGCATTATGCAGTTCTTTGAGTCACTGCACCAATTTAACACTCCATGTAGTGCCCTTTGGCTTTACGGTTACACTTACAATTCAACAACCCCAGTACTAACTTACAGACAATCACGTCTTATTAAACATGAACGCTTGAAGGCCAGCTAGTAGCAGACTGCTTTAAAATAAAGCATACATTACTATTTTGAAGCTTCATTGAAGACAATCACTGGAGTTTCCCTGCTTTGGGCTACTCTGGACATTTGACAGCTGGGAATACACTGTAGCTCAGTCTGTTTTCCAAAACAAAAAATCTGTTCATAATTCCTATCTAGCTCTAATCCAGAAATTCATGATGTTTGAAGAGACTGTAAAAATACGAATGGGGCCAAAACTACAGGTAGCCCATTAAATGTGATAGCTAAATGTGTCTCTGAAAGGACAAGCAGTCAAGGGGCCTTTGCTACCTGCAGCTTTGCACTGGAAAAGCTGCAGGAGATGCACTGCTCCTCTAGTGTCTGTAGCTTATATTTAAAGGCAGATGAAAAACTTACAGGCTTGCCTACTTCCCAGAGCTGCACCAGGGTCAGGACAATTTCTGTTCCTTGCGAGCAGGAGCAAGGACATCATGCTACAATAAACTCACAGAAGTTACAGAAATCCTTGTCTCAGCAGCCTCAGGAGCCACGGAGAGGAGACAGAATTACAGTTGTAGCATGGCTAATTTCTGCTCGCCTCTTTTTTGGTCTGTGCTCTGCTAAAGGCAGGTTCACTTTGGTTTGGACTCATCACTTTGGTTTGGCTTCATCATTTACTGGCCATCATCTCTCTCGTGTGCTGAATACGCTTTTCTGCTGGCCACAAGTGGGAAAAAGACAATTCAACATAATGAGTATGAATACTACTGAGCATAATTCAAAGGGAAGAAATCCCAGGGGGATGTATTCAGTGCTTCCTCTTGGTGAGTAATGTTATAGTAGCATAACTGTTATCAAAAACCACTCCAGAAATCCAGAGGTTCAGTTCTCTCTCTGGAGCACCTATTAAAACCAATTGAAACTACTACTGTATTCTCAGGAGGAAACTGAGCCCTAAGGACATGAACACAAAAGGATGATTTAGAGCAGAAAAGAATAAGACAGGCAAATAACAAGGTTACTATAATTGCATACCTCTAATCTTGTTTACAGTGAAAAAATGCAGTGCTTTCCAAAGTTAATAAATTCAAGAGAACAACCCTCAAGCACGTTTTCTGGCCCTTCAGTTTAGCAAACTGTCCATAATCTTCTCAGGCATCAAGATCATTATTTATATGAACATTTGCAGCTAAGCATGCCAAGACTGATAAACATAAGCACTGATAGGCTTAACGGGCCTAAAGTCTTAATTAGGACGTCTCACAAAAGCTGATAGCCTTATCTCTTCCTCACATGCTCATCACGGTCTATTTTTATCCTTCCTATTTTCTGCAAAGAAAATCATATTCTAGATAGCAAAGTTACATAGCCTAAAGCTGCATTAAAATTCCATTCCCACTGTAAAAAATAAGCATGAGTTATTATCCTTTTATTTCAAAATATTTTCTTACAACTTCTACTGCGATCTGTAACTGTCTGCTTTAGAAGTCAACATGGCTTGCAACTATTCAAGATTCATACTATTTAGTAAAACTTGCTGCACACAATTTCTTTCCTGTTAGCCAACACATAAGTGGCCATCCCTAGAGTCCTAGTACATCCATTGCACCTCAGAAGCTGATGAACATTGGATCTAGTAGCATTAAGATGGAGAACTCACCTGGAAAGACTGGTAGCTATTAAAGAAAAGAAAAAGCAAACACTGCATGCTAATAAATTCCACTCAAAAGGCTGAAGAAGGAGAAAAAAAAAGCTCTAAGGAGAATCTCAGCAGCACAACAGAAAGCTACAAAATTCTATAGAAAATACTTTAATAAATTTACATCTAAATTCTCTTCCAAATACATAAGTAAAACTCCAAAGAACTTCACAGAAGTGCCTAGATTTATGGAAGAGAGAATTCTTCCTTGCAAAAGATGTTTTAAGCATCCAGAGTAATCAAAGCAACTTATTTCACAATCAAAAGGCTAAGCGTTTTATATCAAGTTTTCTTGCAATGTTTACATTTACCTACCAATCTCTTCCCACTTTCAAATAAGGCTCTACTGGCACAGATGAGAAATTCCAGTCTTTGCTGAGCAAAGGAAGGAGCAGGGCATGTGTACCTTTTGCATCTGGAGAACTTTGTACACTCGCGCTCTTGTCAAGAGCAACCAACTCAGTTCTGGCAGTGCAATATTCAAGAGCCAACGCCAAGCAAAGAGCTCTAAGTTGGCCCCAGTTACCTTGCCCTGATGGTCGTGTTTCATCTCCCAGCCTCGCGGCAGCTCCAGCTGCTTGTTGGCAAACATGTTGAGGAAGGCCACCAAATCACGGTTGTGCTGGTAGCGCTCAAAGTGGTGGGTGTCCCGCCGGACTTTGGTGATCATGTGCTTCAAACACGTGTTATTTGTAAACATGCGGTAGGCACTCTGAAAAAGCCACAAGAGAAACAATTCATTGTATAAGACAAAATATTACCTAAAAAGCCACGAGTCCAGCAGTTCCATCTGTGTCTGCCTGACAAATAGATAGCAATTTCAATGTCCTCCAAGGAGGGCAGTAAAGCAGGTACACTGCTTTCAGTGGGATTGATATATATGACCACAGCAATAAAGAGAGAGGCTCTGAATTTGGAAGGTGTTGAATTTTAGCCAGAAGTATCTCAAGTCAATGAAGCTGCCTACATGTTTAAAATGTTGCATATGTTTTATGGATATCCTGATCTGGGGCACTGATAAGTAGAAAAGTAGACAGTCATTGAAAAATGAGAAAATAAGCACTTTCTGAGTAAATTCCTCCCATTATACTTTATGCTTTCAGACCTAGATTACATGAAGAAGAATAATCCATTCTTGTTCCTACAAAAGGCATTTTTTCCAATGTAAAAAAAAGATCTAATTATCTATAAAACCTTAAAAAATCTTTCAACTACCCCACAGAAGTAAGAAAAAACATGTCCTCATACTGAGGATTTGAGATGAGCATACAGGAACTCCCATTACCGAATCACCTCAAAGTTTGAAATGTTGTTTCACGTTCCATTCACCACACTCATCACACTGGAACCTTGAGACATCTCAGAGCATTGAAATTCCTTAAGAAGTAGAAAATCGCACAGCTATTCTCTAAATTGTGCAGTTAGGAGTCAAACGCAGCCATGGAACGCTGCAAAAAAGCTGCCTGGCATTTTGCTGGCACATACATGTGTGTTTCGAATTCATCTAGAAACCTGCATAAATGTTGTTAACACTCAGTGATTTCTCACAAAAAAAAGACCAAAAAACAAAAATGCACACAAAGTCTATAATTATATGTCTACTTGTAACTTATAAAAATATGAAAAGAGAGTGTAGAGGAATAGGTAAAACTTTAAATAGAAGGGGAAAACAACCCCCTGAAAAAGCAAATGAATGACAAACTCATAGACAACCAAAAACCAGGTCTTTGCTTCAGGATCAGCAATTGAGTTCTGACAGGAAGGGGGCCTTTGCTACTCTCTCTGTGCCCTTACCTCTCCTCCCTGGTCTTATCTACTTGTACACTACTTCATGTATTAAATATAAAGCTGCACAGGCCAAGCATAATTATTCAAAAATGCACAAGCATACATATATACCAAAACTAAGCCACTAGTGACCAGTAGTTTAAAAAAAATGAATTATTAATATGTGTGCTTGCAGATAGCATATTACTCATTTCACTACTGCTTTTTACACTGTGAACCTGCTGTACAAAGGAAAATGGATGCTGGAACAAGTAACTGGAAGAAGGAAGACTGAAGAACAAGGAAAACAGAAAAAAAAAAGAATATTACCATGTTTGTTTATTCAATGATTTCTAATGTATTTAGACACAAAACAGGCAAATTGAGGGTACAGATCATCTCATGAGCAGCAAAGCAAAAATTCCCAAAATTATCCCTACAGCGGATGGTTAAAAAATCCATTCCTTTGAGAAACAAAGGAGTTTAGTAACATAAGAAAGATGAGTTAAAAATGAAAGCTGAAGAAGCTGTAACATCAACGGGGATGTCTCTGATAGTCCACCAATTGCAAGGAATGGTGATGAGCACTAAATTCACCTAGCCTCCCTAGGTACTACCAAATATCGTAGTATCAAACAGAGGAATATCTTAGTATATAAGACAGCCACATTTATAAATGCACACACATGTATAGGAAAGCCTTTCACGTGTGCACACTGTACTCACGGGGTTAGAATGCAGCACTGTAAAGAACTCTGGGCTGATCAGGAATTTCACAGGGGGAGACTGGAGCAGTAACGTAAGTCTGGACCTGGAGGTAGAGTGAGGCAGCACGTTCTCTCTTCGAAAATCTAGCGAAAAAATTAATGACAAAGATGTCCAATAACAGTCATTAAGCAAAGACACTGCAATATCAGACTTGATAAGTATTCTCCACAAGTGTACTGGAAATCCTTCTAACATAGCACCAGAGTGCCTGAAAATACCAGAATTCATGTACTTAACATTTATTCATTGCTTTTTGGACTTCAAAGATTAACAAATGAATTAATTCCTTGGGGTACCAAGCACATCTGGGCATAGCACACGAGAAGGTACCTGGGGCAACTCTCTACTTACCATACAGAGATAACTGTGTTCTAAGTGCTGACCAATATAGAGACATTGCGCACTTAGAAGTGTTTTTTTCCTTGTTTTAAGAAAGGCAAATCTCTGCTAGCAACACAGTCCTGATCCCCACACAATATTTAACCAGCTTACACAACTAAGAAAAGGGTTGCCAGGGAGTACCTCTCCATTTCAGCTTTCAGTAAATGTTTGGTTCTTCTCACAGCAACTGAGGGGCCCTGATTTTTCAATACTATCAGGAACTGAAACTATATTCTAAATGTAGTATTCACTACAGTGTTAAAACTCTCTCTCCAAAATATGAAAATCCACAGGATATTTGGATGTATCTGTTAAAGTAAATGAAAATTTGTGAATTCAGACTAGCTCTGCAGTAAGTTTACTCCAAAGCACATGCCACCTTCTACGCCTCACATGCTCCGCATTTTATGTATTGCATCAGCTTGAGTCTCACTATTAATTAATGCCAAATGAGTATTAATTATGTAGAACACAGCAATGTAGAACAAAACAGAAAGAAGAGTGAAATGTTAAATACAGAGAGGTAAAAAATCATGGGAAAAGTAGGATGGGGGAAATAAGTAGGCTTCTCAATTTGATTTAAGAAAGTCTCATTCAGCTGAACTTGTCAATTAGGGTTTAGTTTGAATTTGCAAAAGGAGAAGTCTAAGTAGAAATGGAGAATAAGGAGGTCACTTAGCTAAATTACACATCCTTCAGTGGCTCAGGACAGAGTGGCATTGCAGGGGTAGGAGGGAAGCTCCCTAGGAAGGAGGGTTATAACAGAATATCAAGAGAACCTGGAGAAAAAATCAAAGTACAGAACAAGAATCAACTATGCAAAGGACTAGATGGATAACACATTATCTTTCTAAATGTATTAGTAAGCTACTGATGAGATGACGACCAAGGAACAAACTGTTTAGAAAAGTAGTAATAAGCCTGAACTCATTTAATAAAGAAGAACATATATATATATATATATATATATATATATATATATATATATCTTTACCCCTTAAATCAGAGATTTTCAAATACTTTGTGCCTGACAATGGCTCTAGGGTACACTCTAGAATACTAGAGTGAATGAAACCAGATAACACCATCTCAGAGAAATCTGCAGTTGCCTCTGCGATATGAAAGGAATAAATATTACATCTATCTTTAAGAACACGAAAAAGAAAGATGAAGGAAACTAAAGACAAATCAGTATATGTTCTCTTCCCAAACAGACACACAAACTATGAGAATTATCAAACTATTTAATGCACTGAGAAGACAGAAAGACAGAAAACCAGAAATAACTGGGTTTTCTGAAGAAGAAATCATAGCAAACTAACGTAATTCTCTCCTCCTGTGGGGAGCAGTCAGTAGGCCATACCTCCTGGTATCAACCAGGCCTTTAAATGCTGTTTTACCTGATCACGTTGGGGGAGAATATTATCCAACTAGATGACACTACCCAGAGAAAGTAGCAGCTGGTGAGACTGTACTGAGGAGCAGTTACGAGTTATTCCGTCAAACACAAAGAGCACCTCAAATGATGCTCCACTGAGACCTGCTTAGGTCTCAGACAATCTCTGTATTTGCTGTACTAATGACTGGAGAAAGCAGACAAAATGCAGCACTTGGAGGGAGGGATTAAGATTCAAAAACCATAGTAATAAATTAGGAAAGTGCCAAGATATAATGATAGCATGCATGCAAGTAGGGATAATCAACAGCACAAGCTGAAAAACAGCACCCTAGAACTGCAAAAAAAGATCTGAACTTGATTTTAGTGGGTCAAAGGCTGAATATCTGCGCTTAGCATCAAACTATCAGGAAAAACAGTGTAAGGAAGTGTTGTACATAAGACAAATGCAGTAAAATTCCCAGTCTCCTCAAGGCAATACAGTTGTAGCTTTACTTAGTTTTCTGAAATATCCTTCAGGTGCTCTGGACCAAATGAAGACTGTCCTGGGCGGACTAACAAAACACTCAAAAGTCTAAAAATTAATGCATGAGGAAAATCAGGAAGTAATAGATTTAAGAAAAACTTATAAGAGACGGGAGAGCAGATGGGCTAATGGGGCTACAGAAGCAAGCGGTGACACAGATTTTCAGGAACTGAAAGTAGGTTCTGCCTTACATCACTCTTACTAGGTCACTCCCAAGTTGAGTGCTCCTCCTTTTTTTTTATTTTTTACCTGCGTTCGAATGGTGAAAATCCGTTTCCTCTCCAGCTCCATCCACGGCATTGGTGTGTTCTTCAGGCCTGTCATTAGTCATTGTTCTTCGGATACTCTGGTACCTAGGGACAGAAGCCTGGACTTATATATATAGTATATGGTACCTATGTCCCAATTGTGGATGCTGGGGACTCTAATAATGAACTCAGGGTTACCTATCTACCTAATATACACACATCCCCCTAATTTCGGTACTAATAGCCTTTGTGCTCTGAATTTCTGACAACTGTTACCAGTTTTTGTTAGCCACAGAGCTGCTGAGCACACGTAGAAGAAGAACACTCTAAAAGCCGACGTGCAAGCCAAAAAGGACAGACAGGACAACGTGCATGGCCAGCTGCAGCACCAACTGGGCTCCGGCCTTTGTCTGGGTCACGGGAGCACCGTTCTGGAGCCACACAATCCGCGAGCGCCAGCAAATCTCACCGGCGATTCAGCTGTTCCATCTGCTGGATGGAATTTGACCTCTGGAGAATCTGCGGGGCCGGGGGGGCTGTGGGCCGCTGCCACGTCGTGGTCCTGTTCACGTGGTCCACGTAAAATATCCGCCCGTGGCTGTCGATCCGAGCCTCCCAGTCTGGAGAGAGCAAGAAAGCACCGTGAGCTGCCCTGGCACTTATTTATTTAGGTTTTGTGCTTTGTTTCTTTTGCAACTGAACTACTGCTCTTAATTTCTCTTTCTCTGCTCTCAACCCTTCTCACTGAAGGGTTAAGAAACACCGCTTTCCCCTGATTTTACCCCATAAATTAAATCCCCCATCATAGGGAGTTTCTATGGAACTCCTATCTAATAGCATATAGAAATAAATAGAAATGATCCCCCACTAAGCAGTGGTTGTCCCAGAAAAAAACAATTCAGGAGACTCAATTTTATTCTCTTGCCCTGAATTATACCAAGAGGCTTATCCCAATACAAAAGGCCAGGGGCTAAATACCAGAAATCTTGCAAAGCCCCTCGTTTTCTCAGCTAACAATAATAAGAGTAATAATAAAACAGATCCCAGGGCTCCTCTTGGATGCTGCATGCACCTACTTTAAAGGTAAGAAAATCTGTCCAAGAAGATGGACAATTTTAATGTTCAAGCACTTTCAAACCTTAAAAGACCACTGCCTAGCAAGCAAGTCTGTGCAACTCCTGCTCCTCAAGGAAAGAGTCTGTAACAATATCTACCAATTTACTAGTGTCTAGAGCACTATTAGTGCATGTAAAAGCTGTGCAGGAAAGGTATTTTGATGTCTTCTTTCTCCAAGCCTGAAAAACCCTGTCTTTGAAGTATACTGTCCATTAAAAATCGTAATTCAAAATAAAGAAAATTACAACAGTGCAAAGGTTATGGTTTGATTACTGCATTGACTCTTCAAAATATAATATATTTCAATGTTAGTTCAAACAAAACCATCTCATTTTTGAGGTGGTTTTAGTTGATTACCTTTGGGATCTGTGGACAGGTTTGAGTTGTTACATACACTTACTATTACGAAAACAGAAGGAAATAAAATCTCATAGCCCTGGCATTTCAATACATATTTATATCTGTGTTCTGCCTTACAATTACCTTCTCTAATTACAAATCAAACACAAGTTCGTTCCATACAGTGAAACTCAAATATATTACTTTTAAACTCAATATTCCTGACTCCTTTAAAATATCACTCGTTGTGGTTCCTTCTGCTAATGACCACAACCTTCAAAACTATTATTTGTTCCTAATGCAATAATGCACATTAAATTAGGAATGGTATATGCTAGACTAATGGAATATAATAATGGACCTGCTTATGAAATTTTAAATATAATGTTTTTCCATTGGTTGAACAGCTTTTTATTCTTTCTTTCTTTCTCTCTTTCTCTTCTTTTTTTTTTTTCCCCCTTTTTTGTCCTTTCTTTAAATATCTAATACTGATCAGAGCTTTGTTGATTGCTCCAGGTTTAGCTTAGGGCATCTGTCCAACAACTAGGAATGATATGTTTTTCACAGACGTCGGATAAATAGGAAATGACAATTTCTCAGCCAAACCAGGAGCAGCCAACAATTGCTCGATACCCAGGTTTATTTTATACTTGAAAGGTTTTGACTCTCAGAAGAAAAAGATAAGTAACAGAGACACCTTTCCTCTAACCTGTGCAAAGGAGACTGAAAGAAATTACACATTTCTTTACAAGCCATTCCTAAATATGAAGTATATTCAAAGCTTTCAAGTGCCTCATAGAACCTCACTGCCTCACCCGTGGGTCCTGCATGCTGACTAGGCAGCAGCATTTCATCCTGCTTCTCCACAGATTTCACTTAACAAGTCTGTATATATTAGGTGTGATTAGCGTAACACAGTTTTTGTGCAGACAGAGCAAGTGCCTTTTACAAAACAATCCTAGACTTGATCACCGGGAGCTTCTCAGTAGTTCATTCTCAGTTCTCATGTTAAAATAATAATAATAATAATAATTATCACCCAAGGAAAGCAGGAAGAACCTCACTTGGTGGCAGAGCCTCGTCCACTCTCTGGTAGCGGCTCACATCCTGCCGCACCGAAGGCAGCGACCTCAAGGGCTGGTGGCCGTTGGCTTGAGCACCTAGAATCAAAATGCCATAAATTACTTTTCCATCAATATGGGGAAGCCCTCAGAGCCCTCTCTAAAGTAAGAGGTCTCAAGGCTTCTGTATCTCATTTTAAGGTAATTCCTAAT
The DNA here is from genome assembly GCA_013389825.1 of Crypturellus undulatus. Classification (NCBI taxonomy): domain Eukaryota; kingdom Metazoa; phylum Chordata; class Aves; order Tinamiformes; family Tinamidae; genus Crypturellus; species Crypturellus undulatus. Next base: position 139,309 of record VWPW01022592.1, read on the forward strand.
ACTCATCTGGCTTTTCAGGGAGAAATCAGTAATGTTTAGGGCAAATGTTTTCTCAGCACGCTCTGCACATGGAATACTCCTCTCCGATAAAAACTACAACCAGTAGGGAAGGAAACAGTGTTTCTCAAGCTAAGTTAGTAAGCAGTTTCACTGGAAAATAAATTGTTTACTTTGCTCCATAAAACATGCCTCATGTAGGCAGATAGTAGAACTATGCTGCACCTCCAGATATAACAACAGGCAGTAATTTCTGCCCAATATTTCTATGACTTAAGCAGGCAGAGAACTTTATTCCATCCCTTTTTTTTTCTTTTTTTAAACAGAATACGGACCACTGTTCCCTAACATTTCTGGTGTAATTTAGTACTCCAAGACTTGAAAAAAATAATTTGCTCTTTGGGAATATTTGTTTAATTTCAATAAAATGTTGCGGCAGAGATTATCTATTATAAGCGTGTCCAAAATGAGCTTCAAAGACAGGGAAACAATCCCAACTTCAGGCACATTATCAACATTATCAGTGCAGGATCCAACTATCCTACATGACTGCACCCACCTGATGACTTGCACTTCAGTCCCTGAAAGGGAGGGGATGAATCCACGCTTGGGAATGATCTATTGTGGACATCTTTCTATTTTCAATGAACTGAGCAACACACTAAATTCTCTGTTTTACAACGGGGGAATTTTTTATATGCTTAACATGAGTAAAGTGCTCCTCTCCCCACACGCCTCCAGCTGCACTATGATGTGTCCATACAGATAAGGAGTTGGAAAAACAGGCCAATCAGTCTGAAGTGCAACCAAAATCTGAGTTTTAATTATCCTTGTGTTTGTTTGACAAAATATACAGGTATTTTCTTCACGTCAAAAACTATTCAAAGAAAACAGGAACGTTTTTCTGTTTCCACACTTTGTTTTTCCCTCGTTACTTTTTTGATTAACCAACAGGGTAATACTCCAGAATTATTCATCCTTAGCATTACTCTCTCAAACATTAGTTTTTTGAAGCAAGCATTGCTTGGATACTTTGGTTTCCCTTTATTTTAAAAGCCCTCAGAGCTTCCTGAACAAAGTAACCCTCATGGGAACAAAAATAAACAAATCTTGAGAGATACTGAGAATTGAGAGATTAAGGTTTTTATTTTCAGTTTTTCATTTTTAAAAGAATTTTCAATGGCTGCAGAAAGGACAAGCCACTTCAGAAAGTGCCTCCTGCAGCTATTACCTCCAGTAGCTCCTTCAAGCTCTGCTGTAGCTCCCTCACAAGCTGCTTGGGCTCCTTCAGTTTCTTCATCTTGAGACTGGCTACTGGCAGCTGCCGCCTGCAGGCTGCTCCTCCGTTGCCAAATTTCTTCGGCTTCCTCTTGGTCTTGTAATTCCCCTGCTTCAGCCTCCCGCGTCTCCTCCGGAGGGACCTGTACGGCGGGTAAAGAGCCAGAAGGATCTGCAGCAGCCTGGGTTTCAGCAGCAGGCTCAGCTGGAGCCACATCAGCGGCACAAGCTCCTTCTTCCTCTTCCTGAGAGGTAAAGGCCGGCGTCTCAGGAAACCTGGCACTTTCGAAAGAAGCACCTCGCGCTTCAGCCGAGGAACGCTGCCCGGCGGCACCCTCGTTGCAAGAGCTGTCTGCCCCTTCCACATCACTCTCCCCTTCGGGCCTCGTACTAGCCTCACTCACGCTTTCCGTGCGAGCAGGGTCACTCTGCTCCGTTTCTGATGACACCTGGGAGGGTTCAGACCCTTGGTCGATGGATTCGGTTTCACTAGCACCTCTTCTGCTCCCAGCAGCCGCGTCGGCAGCTCCCGAGTCCACGCTGCCAGGAGGCTGCTCTGCCTCCTGAGCTGCACATAACTCACCGCCGCCCTGCGCTGCTGGTGCTTCACTGTGAGGCTCTTGCAGGCTTTCATCTCCTGCCACCTGGGATGATGGAAGCTCTTGGAGAGTCTCTTGCTGGTCATCAGCTGGCTGCAAAGGAGCTTCAGAGGCTGAAGCATTTTCATTCTCTGCAGGTCCTTGCATTACCTGATCTGATGAGTAACTCGAACCGTTTCTTTCAACATTTCTTGTAGCACCATTAAGCATTACTAAGCCACCATCATCTTCCAAGGAGGATGGAAAGCCCAGGTCTTGATGTAGCTCATGCTCTTCTTCATCCGAGTCAATGTGAAGCATAGCATTAAGTCTTGTGTCAGTAGGGAAGCTACTCCTCAGTTTTGGAGAGGCCCCAAGGGGACGCTCACCACAGGCAGATGTGCCAGGTCTGGGATGATTATTGGGTTCTATTGCATCCAGATAGTCATTTAGAGAGTCCTGGCGACCTCGGGGAGGTGATGCTCTTGAAGCAGTAGAGGTTAACTCGTCCTGGTCCGTTTCCAGAGTCGCACTAGTCCTTAAAGGGTGTTTGGGAATTGCTTCTCCAGAAGATTCCTCGAGGACTGGCCCATTGGAACACACTGTAGACGTATCGTGGTGTCCCGCTGGCATGTCCTCATCATCAGAGGGGCTCCCCAAGTCCCCGTTGACAGAGCTCACTCCCAGCAAAGTGCCCACTGTTTCTGGCGAAGCATCTGCAGAGCAACAGAGAACGACTGAACATTGAACACGACACAGTTACAGACAATTGATTCCATTTTCTTTGCATCGTAGGCATGGTATAAAATCTCAAGATTTCAAGATGCCTGCTTACAATTAAATCAATGCCAGCATGTGCAACAATGACAGATTTTTCTCTATATAAATCTATAATATCTTGTAGGATAAAGGAAATTCACGGTTGTGAAGCATCATGGCAAAGGACTGCCATTCTGCTTTCAAATGGCACAGCACTGTTCAGCATCCTGCAAAACTGTCTGTGAAGTCAACTCCTCAATCAAAGAGACATTTTTTATAGCACATCTCACGTGAGCAACGAGATAATAATTCCGCACGAGGGAATTAAACTGGCACAGATCTGAAAAATCCAGCTGTAACTGTCTGTACTTCTATGCAAGAAATTTAAGAATAAAATCACTAAACCAGCCAGAATGGCTGGCAACAAACACCTTAATACAAGAGCATTTTTAATAGTGAAAAGCAAAAATTAATGAGACACAGGACCTACAAACAAGACAGGGATGGTTGTAAAAAACTAAAAAAATAGGACAATATTTCACTAATAAAGATTTCACCACGTCTAATGAAGAAGAATTTAAGATACATAGTGACCTAAATAGTTATATATTATATCACAGACATGCAACTGCAGTAGCAGTGTTCTGCTACTTGCCTTCAGGATAGGGGAAGAAAGGGAACTAAAAGAATGGCTTAATAGAAGCACATATTCTTCTAACTGTGACAGATATTCTCAGTTTTGAACACGACAGAGTCCTGTAAAGGGAAAATGACAGTGTGATCTGTGTATAAGCTAGGAGAGGAGAAGAATGCGAGTGCAGTCTCACTGGCAACTCTTCATCTCAGCTGTAGGTAGCCATCGTGTGTGCCATAGTGACCACAAACAATGAGTTAGATTAGCTAAAATGTCTCATAAAACTGAATAATAAGCACATCCATTTAAAATATAACTATGATAAAATAGAAGAGCAATAGGGGACGTTATCGTTTCAGCCATAACATCTCCAAAGAGTTATCTGAAATACCCAAATTTGACTTCTGTTAGAAAAAACAGAAACACTGTACCTAAACAGGAATCACTCGTCACAGTAAAACCTGGAGGAGAACTACTACAGAAATTCCATCCTATCTGAAGATCCACATCACTGACAGACTCTCACCTTCATGAACAGACGAGGTGATTTCCACTTTGAACTGGAGGTATCCACTGACGTGATCAGCTGGGAGCCTTCTGCCAAGATTATAGCTGAGAATCTGGTCTCTGCAAAAACAAAGATACTGTTTTAACTGTTAACAGTTTTATCTGTTATTTTTACTTTTCCAGCATTTTATATTAGACACTCTTATCATATAGAATCAACATGCACTAACTTCTGCACTATTAAGACCAGTCTCATGTTCTGGCTTGCATGGAGACAAATCCTAGCAATACCCTAAAAAAACTGAAGTTAACAGACCAAAACAGCCTTACACACTACTTTTTATCATTTCCAAATGGAGATTGTGCCCCAGAAACTCTCATATAACCATAACCCTAAACTTGCTCCTAATTCCAAAGGAAACCAAACTGTAAGGGAACTTCTACCTCCTCAATCCGCACATGAAAACGTTTATATTTTGTAACTGACAAAATCTTTGCATTTTTGAAAACATTCTGCCCCCTTGTGGCTTTTTACTCTATACAACACTTCTAGTTTTTTTTCCTTTTGCATCTGCCCAAATACATTCCCATGTTTTTAATGCTTGAATTTAATGTCAAAGACCTGCTTACAATTCGCTGCAAATAAATTTACACTGGTATAAACGTTTCTCTTCTGCTGGGAGCACTCTGATTGCAATATGAGTGACATAACCTAAAACACGTTCTTCTAAGCAAAGTTCTGCAAGGTGAGTATACAAACAGGCTGCAGCAGTTTGCATCCCAACATCAGCATTTGGCAAAAAGAAACTCTCAGTGGACAATGTGAGGCAAAGCAGCCTCCTCGGGATGCTCTATGGGCCACAGTGCACCAAATCACTGCAGATCTGTGTCACAGATTCATGTCTCTGCACCCCAGCGACAATTCTTCAGCTAGCCTTGGGGTGTCCTCAGAACATTGTCATTTGAGAGTTACACGGGGCTCTCCGAGACCTCCCTTACCCTCAGTGTGCCAGGATTAGAGCAGTCTGTGAAACGCCTGCTCTGGGTGTAGTTCATTCTCATACTTGTGTATGATATGCACATAAAAACCTAAATAGGCATAAATTGCAGACAGAAGCAAAAACATCCGCAGGACTTATTTAAAGTCTATTCCAACAGCAGCAAGGCAAAAGTGAACTGAATACAGGTCCCACCTACAGGTCCCGCTCTTTGAAGTGGTCAGATTTTGAAAGAAAAATTTGAAAGAAANGAGTTACACAGGGCTCTCTGAGACCTCCCTTACTCTCAGTGTGCCAGGATTAGAGCAGTTCATTCTCATACTTGTGTATGATATGCACATAAAAACCTAAATAGGCATAAATTGCAGACAGAAGCAAAAACATCCGCAGGACTTATTTAAAGTCTATTCCAACAGCAGCAAGGCAAAAGTGAACTGAATACAGGTCCCACCTACAGGTCCCGCTCTTTGAAGTGGTCAGATTTTGAAAGAAAAATTTGAAAGAAAATCTTTGTCACTGTGCTGTTCCTAGTATGTAGCAGGGTGCAGATTTATTAGAGAAAGCTCCTTGTGTCAACTTAGAACAATTTGTTGAAACTCAGAGATGAAACATTTCTTAGTAAAGTTAGATTTTAAGTGTGTACACCTGAACTGCACTTGGGGACCATTACAAAGTATATGGGCAGGTCTTTATTTTCTTAAATTCTGTATCAGAAGACAAAATCAGAATTTTACTCTTAAGATTACTCTTAAAATTTTTTTTATTCTGATTTTACTTATCAGTGTAACTACCGCTTCGTAAACTTAAAGCTGAAACCTGTTTTCAAATTGAATTTGCTTTGCTCTGTTTTTTCAACTTGTTATTTTGATGGGAATATTTTTGAAAACGGAGGCAGTTGTTTATATTCTGCTTTTTGTACAAAAGGATGATGATACTGCCATGCTCTTAAGCTCTCCAGGAAGAAAACATTCTTCCACTGTTCCATGTGGGTCTCCTTCCCACCTACAGTTAATAGAGACATATTAACTTTGGGGGACTTATGAGGTAAGCCCTATACAAAACCCATTTGAACAATCTAGTTCCTCCTGTTGTCCTGCGGAATTATTTTTTCTACCTGACGTGTCAAATCTAGTATGTAAAGGTCAAAAGATTCTGGCAAAAATAGCATACTGCACTATACTGCTTTTTCTTAAAGGTGAAACCAGATTCCTGCTGCACCTCCAGTATTTGCTTCACAAGTCTTAGACTCTCCTCAGTGCATTCAGTAGCCCAGTTTGATCAGGCGTGTGACTGGTTTCTGTCTTCCTATGACCATTTTGAAGTTTTTTTTTTTAATTAAAATATGTTTCTGTAAAACATTATGGATAGACAAAATTAATAATAATAAAAAAAATTTTAGTGGTGCCGTATGCCAACATCCTGAAAAACAACCAGGCACAGTGTGCAGTTCTGTCTGCTTAGCTGAAAGGATATTAAAAGTCTGCTTATCAAGCTGACAATTAAAAATGCTTTGAGTGTTATAGAAGTGAGACAATAAAATCTGTTTGTTCTAAAAAATTTGCACACAACTGTACAGAGCTGTGCTAAACAGTGCTTTGCTTCTTGAGTAGTTATCCACGGGTTAAAAAAAAAGCTCTATAAAGGAACTAAGAAAAGTCACACACGTGTGTATATACAAACATGGGTACATTCACAACAGGCTAAAAAACACAAACGTTTTCCAATCAGGCAGTAAGGCTACATATTCTTAGTAATGATATTTCCTACATCTCCTCCTAGTGGGATAAGGTTGCTCTGTGCCAGGAGCTCAGCTGCTGAGTCAGCTGTGAGTGAAAATTAGCATTAAAAAGGTATTAATTTACCCAATGGCATGTCTCTCCAACAGTCTCTGAACTGGTATGGTTAACTTCCCAAGAAAGCGCTTGATGATAGGACGACTCTTGGCAAATTTGTCTTTAACCTCAATTTCCAGGACATCTGTTAGAAGTGCAACAAAAGAATATTTCTGGAAGGAAAGAACATATTTGACACCATATCAATACACCTTTATTCAGAAAGTATGAACATAATTACTACCAGTTTGCAGTGAATTCCAAAAGCAGAGACTGATGAGTACAGCACTTTCCATGATGGAGAATAACATCAGCATCATTTAGTAAGAGCTGTATTTCCACATGTGCAATCAGCCTCTCTGAAATCCCCTGCCTTTACTGTTCCTCAAAAGTGCATGCTCAGGAGAAAACCATCCCGCAGGAACACACTTTGATCCACACCAAAAAAAAGGGAAGGAAAAGGAGAAGAAATCCTCACCATACATCTTCAGGGAACAGTAGCAGGGGCAATGCAGGGTAAAGGAGGAAAGAGTCTCTTTCCAGGTTGTCCTTCAGGAACTTCCCTTCTATCACCACACTACCATACAGTTAGTTTATTTTTGACTGAAGGTGGCCAAAAGATTTAAAACTAGGTCTATGGGCAGATGTGAGTATGAGTGCATGCATACACCATGCTGAAAAACTCCCCTAGGAGGGTAGCTCTAGAAAAAACATCTTTTTTTTTTCTCTCTAGATTGTTTCAAACAAACAAAAACATGGGTAAAATCTACTCAGAAAAGCCTTTGCTATCCTCTACTTTTAAGATCTCTGGGCAAATCACACCTTCAGTACCATGGCTAACAGGCATCTAAGCTGGATATCTGTGGCTGTATCAGAGTATGTGACTGTATTTGCACGTAACAGAATCAAAACAAGGAACAACCCTTCAGTTCCTCTATAGATCAACTTAATATATTCAGAAACAATTAAATGGGGTTAGGAATAAAATCACTTTCCCATGCAGCATCAATGGCAGAGTGGTGTTGCTGTGATTGATAAACACAAAATTTCTCGCTCTCCATTTGCTATAAAATTGCGTATCACTGTGCAGAAGGGAGTAAATGCAAAAAAAGATCAGTTCTGCACCACTAGGCCAGCATATGTAAAGGAACCATAAGCTGGTATTGCCAGAGCATTGCTACAGGGAAGATCCGGCAGTTAAAGCAAGACGAGGCTACGTATGCTCCAGTGAGTACTACCACTTCTGCAATAAGCTGCAAAACAGGGGAGTGAAAGAAAAGGATGGAGAAAATGTGAGTAGATTTTCCTACAGTGTATTAGATGGACAGAGAGACAAAAAGAATCTCTATTGATTTAGAGGCTAAAACTCTCAAACTCTAAAGTGTTTCAGAGCCTGCAGTCTTTTTCACAACCAAGCACTCAAGCAGTGCAAACGCTGGCCCTGCCCCATCCTGCTTTAGTGCTTGTTTGATTTGCTTCCAGTCTGTGGAAATACTCTCCAAACCAACTCACTGGTCCTCAAAGACTATGGACTTCTGACATGGAGGAGGGCTTTATGGCAATGCTATTCCCACAGAAGCACTTCTGTGCAAAGACAAGGCTTTGCTCATGTGCTGAAGGCAGCTCATCCCTCCCAAGACCTGCCCAGCTTCACAGCTGACCCAGGCCAAGCAGAAGTGGAAAAGCAGCTTCTGCTGCACTGCCCTTTTTCCTGTTAATTCCCTCCATTTCTCCAGCAGCACATGCAGCACGCCAAAGAGCATCCTGTGTGCCTGACAAAACAGAAACCTGGCCACCTGCTACGTGCAATGAGAGCATCATTTCTGACTGAACAGTAGTTGCAATCACAGACTACAAATGCCCTCTTATTGCACCTTTGCTTAAAGCGGCTGCTCCCAGCACACAATCCACTTTAATTAATTTATTCTCGCAATTGCAAGGAGTCTACAGGGTAGCTGAATGAATCCGACCCTTGTGAGCAGAGAAGGGAATCAAAACCTCACAGCAGTGTAGCATAAACATGTAGCTTAAACATGCAGATGATAGCTGCTAGCATCCAACACGGGGTATTCCAGAATTACTCTAATTTGTGTGTCATTTTAAATCACTAGCTAGAAAATAGGCTCAAAACCTTGAGAGAGCCAGCACCAAAGCATAAAGAGAAAATATAAGCCTTGCACACTGCATCAGCTGGCAGACAGCTCTTAAAAGGCATACATTACCTCTCTGTGCCAAATAGGATTAGTTGTGTTACTGATGATAGTCGACCTTCTTTCCTGACCATGATGAGCAAATGTGGGAAACGTACTCTTCTTGCCCGGCTGAATGGACATCTTTAGATAAGGATCAGGGTTGAAGAACATGCCTTTTTTAAGTCCAACTGCCCTAATATCTTTAAAGAAAAAAAACAAAACACAGTAATCAAACTAGTTCATGAACCAGCATATTCCTAAAATATTAAGCACAAAATCAATTTACCATAAACTGCTAAGTAAAGCAACTTAATTAGCCATACAGTAACTTGTAAGTAGGAAGATAGTTAAAGCAGGAAGACAAGTGCATTCCCAAGGGACTGCACAGAGGAAAAGCATCAATGACCTCGGTTTAATTCTGGCCTCCAGTCACATGAAACATGAAACACAGCAGGAGCTTTGAACTTACACAGACTTTTTTCTCAGTACCTGAGATATTTCCAGTCTTAAAAAAAATAGCACTTGCACAGCAGAAATGCAATGAAATAGAAAATAGTTCCCTTTTAAAACATCAAGTCTATGCACAGGGATCACGCAGAGAGCGCTCCCTCACCATCTGTGAACTAAAGCCCTTCAGAAACTGCTTTGCCCGGGGAGAGCACAGAGGTGCTCCTGACACAGGCAAGACAACCAAATAAAGACCAACACTCCCTAGCAATGAAAAGACACTGCGTTCTCCTGGTTTAAAATCATATCTACCTGCCTTCAGATTGTGTTAGACTGTGCAAGCACAGATCACAAAGCCGCAAAATCTCCACGGATGAAGCAGATGACCTTGCAATTGCATTAAAAATCTTATTTCACACTCATTTGCTAATATGGCAAGATACTGTACATTGTTACTGATGATGTCTGACATATGCTGCCATGATTTATAAAAAGCACCTAGTCAGGGAGATTCTGCCAGCTGGCTCACTTCAGGTTTTCCTCATTCATTTTAGAGATTCCTGTGAAATATCCATCTTTTGCCATTAGTTGATCCTCAATTTGACATGTGTTCATTCAAACATGTTCCCTTACAGTGGTCTTAAAGACTTGCAAGGACACACATTTCCAAGAACCTTCTCCAAATTGTGCGAAAGGAAGGAAAACCAGGAATAGTTTTGAACATTCATGCTCTAGAGTTAATGAAAACCAGCGAGGCTGCTTGGCTGTACCCCTCAGCTGCTCTGCGGTAGGGACAGCTTCGCTCGCTCTGTTACCAGAATATATATATATATATATATATANTGGGACAGCTTCGCTCCCTCTGTTGCCAGAATATATATATATATTTAAATTACCATTTGCAGTGTTGCTTTTTTACTGCTTCCTTCAAAGGCTTGGGATGAACTTGCAATTTATCTCGGAGCTAAGTTTTTCCCTCTTCAATCTAAGAGGAACTTTTCCCTTGGGCAAATTGAAAGATTTCTGCACATTTCTCATGCTGAAATCCACCAAATCCCTTTCTTTAATTCCTAGAGACTTGCAATTCTAGCCTGTTTCCAGCAAAAAGAAGTTCTCCCCCCACAGTGACATCTTCCAAGTTACTAGTGTGAGCTCTCTCTCCTAGACAGCTTAATAAAGACATGCATTATTTTAACACAGTTTTCCTCTTTTTGTAAAAATAAAAGCTAAATTAGAATTGCTTTTTACCTGAAAGGGTAAAGCTGACTAACTTCCGAGAGTGCTGGGCTCCAGAGGCACCTTCATCCATGCCTTCTACTCCCATCTGAAGAGAAGAAAAAACGAACTGAAAGTTTTCCCGAAAGTTTTCATCTGTTTTGACACGTTTGACAAGGATTATGCAATTGTAAAGCAGTACGCAAGGGAAGTCCTGCCTATTACCCAGAGGAAAAGTTACAGCATCGGTTTCTAGGAAAACATCTATCTGCCACGTGGTGTTAACATGCCAGTCCTGGGAATCATCAGAGCAGAGCGTATATGGGCTATAATACAGGAAGAAATGATGGATCAGAAAAAAAAAATGTTTTTTTTCTTATGGGCTTTGATGTTTCAAGATGGATCAACAGTACAAACTGGTAATAGATACCCAAGTATGTGGATTCGTCGGGTAACTTCTGTTGATTTTCACAAATAGACAAGTTTGCAGCAAAAAAGATTCAGCAAAGAAATCCCAGCTACACTAACAGAAGTTTTCACATTTGTGAACACATTTCTTCTCTTGAATTTCAGTTATCTAACTATGAATGTCCTCCAAAAGCTATGCTCACATTACAGAGACGTTGAGAATTTGTTTTCTACTTTTCCAAACAAAGGATTTCTGTATTACTTCCCCCATGAAACTTTCTCATGTATTAATGTGTCCTATTAATTTATACACAAATAGAGTTCTTACGATGAACAGAAAAAAAATGTTTTTCAAGAGAAAGATGTTAATGCAGTTAAGAAACCTCACATAAAAACATTGATGGGATTACATTAGAAGTGCAATGGCTCTTCCTGTACTGTGCACTCACTCCCAGGCAGAAGAGATGCCCCAGTTTACTGACAAAAAGCCTCACTGGTGGTATATATACTATGAATAAAACAGAAAGTTGCCTGATCTATTAAGACATAAGGATAAGTTGAAAAAAATTTTTACACCTGTGTGTGTCAACCAAGTATGAAAAGCTTTAAAGACGCATTAACATCTGGACAGTTGTTTAAAGATGATTTGGAAGTTATGGGATTGATAAATTATTGGGGGAGACTTGATAGCCAGGCTGGAAACTAACTGAAAAAGCAGCCATAGCTTTTGGTAGTGCTTTAAGGAATTTAGTATCATTAACTTTCATATACTTCCCATGATCAGCAAGCAAACTGAAAGAACAAAATCAAAATCAGCATATGCACCAGGAACAAAATCAAAAACTGATAGTGCGGGATTTCTTTGTTTGCAAAATTCTCCTATGCAGCACAACACGCGGCCAAACAAATCCAGGGCTCGAGGAAGAACCATGACGTGGATGCCGGAGGTCCCGGCAGGCCGGGCAGGGGCTGAGGGGACGCGCTGTGACGGGAAGTGACGCTGCGACATTCCAGCCCGTTTCCTCGTGGCGCTGCTCGAGTCGTGATTCACCATGGCTTTCAGGGTAAAACCCTTCTCATCGCAGTGTTCCAAATGGCACCGTTTTCCCACCGAGCACGAAATCCCTGTGCAATGACGTTGTGTGGAGCCCTAAAGAGCAACAGCTGGCAGGAAATCCGAGGGGGCCTCAGAAACAGCCGGGGTTACTTGCAGCTCAGTAGCTGAGATCCAAGCACGGGCTCCGGGGATGCAACAAGGGGCTAATCCCTGCTTATGGCCCATGCACAGGGTCAGAGGAATGGGTTGTATTTCAGAGTGCTCTCTGGCTTCTTTCTTGTTTCTTGTTAGAAAAGTTATATAGCAAGAAAAGCACCTTCCTCGTTCTGTATGTGTTTTTCTGTTANTCAGAGGAACTGGCTGTACTTCAGAGTGCTCTTTGGCTTCTTTCTTGTTAGAAAAGTTATATAGCAAGAAAAGCACCTTTCTTGCTCTGTATGTGTTTTTCTGTTAAGCCATTGATTCAGTGACTTAATATTCATTACTTCTTATGTTTTATAGAAAAATACAACCGCCCACGATTCAGTTGTAATGCAATGATTTATAACTCTCTTCTCCAGCAACTTACAGTAGAAGAGTCCCCCACAAAGCTGATACTCCTTCAGACTTACCACTGGCACCATTCACCATATCCAGTTTTCCAGTTCCACCATGACCCAAACAATAACTTCAATTCTCTGTTCCAAATCTGATCCTACCAAAAATACTGAGAATTCTGAACTACAAAAACTAGTTCATCTAGGAAGCTGTACTTGTCCTGACTGCTAGCGCAGACCTGCTTTTTCCACTAGAATGGTGTGTAAATGAACACATCAGAAGGTTAATTGCTTACCCAAAACGCACGACAGACTGAAATAGTTGTTGTGATTTGGCACTCAACAAATGGCTAGCCACGTAATACCAAAATTCAGAAAGATCCAAGTAGCAGGTAAGTTACTATAGACTGAAAAAAGCATGGATGCATGCCTCGACTCTCACACCTATCAAAATTTCTGTAATTTCTGTAATAAGAGACATCACTAATACCGAAAGAATACAATATCCTCCACTAGACAGTCTCCTAAAACATATAGTACAGTATCTATGATAACACATACCATATCATGTAGCCATAACACCAAGCTATATGTAGTACACAATGTTGAAAACATGTGTTTTTATCAGAAATTTATCAGAATAAAAGCAGACTAGCTTGAGTAACCTGTGCTCTGCGCTGCTTTCAACACTGCAGTTGTCAAGCCACTATCCCAGCACATGTGGATTTATGTATTTGGCAACTAACAGCAAGGGATCAAGTGACCTGTGGAACATGGTGTGACCTGAATCTCCAGCCTGGTTGATAATCAAAACCACCTGGGTGCAAATTTGGAAGACTATTCCTAGAAAAAGTATGGTTTTTTTGGTTTGATTGTTTGGTTTTAATGAAGACATTTATTTTAAGCAATCCTCGATTCCTTTAAAACATCCTGCATATTTCAAAAGAGCAAGTGTTGTAATGAAATTGCAATAAGGAAACAGTAACTCTCGCTAGCGTATTTAATCTAAATTTTAATGGTATATGAACACTCAGAGAACTCACTTGTTTCCGTAAAAATTCTAGTCAAATTCAAGATTATTCTAAAGTCAATCATATTTTTTTATATTAATAATCACTGTCTCATCAACAGCTTAACTTTAAATACTAACAAGGAGTAATAAGGAATGGAGAGCTTGATAAGGATTCAGTTTGAACGAGATAGCTATTGGAAAGTGTTTATCCAGGGTGTGAAATTACAGCATATCTCAAATTTGAAAGCAAGCAGAGTCAAATTCTCAGCAAACAGACTTCCTTTTATTAATCAGGAATAGCTGATATTTAATGTTGTTTTCTTGCACACATAAAATAAACAAACAAATAGGCTAAACTTACCATCACAGCAGGGTTTTTCACAGTGATACATGGAGTAGTAGCTCGGAGGGCTCCACTAACACCATGGTAGTATTTAAAACAGATCTTTATTTCAGCTGGAAAACAAAACATTAATCGCATGAAATCCTTTGTGATTGACATTGGGCAAGAGAGAGACAATGAAGGCAAGGGCTGCGCACGGGGAATCACAGTTCACGGTGCACGTTCACATGGGCAGCCTCTTCCACCAGCAGTTTACTGAAATATCTTCACTACATAAAAAGCCACAGTAGCTGTAGCTGAAAAATGTGCTCTCTAAAAGTGCAGAAGCCTCTCTCTTTCTCACAAAAAAAAAAAGTGAACAAAGGTTTTAGCTAAAATGTGACTAATTTGCATTTTTTTACCTAGATGTCTACTCTGAGTCAGTAAAAAACAAGAGGGCATTTTTCTGAGTTCTTGCAGTTGAGATGTCCACTATTGCTAATGAGTAAGAATGGATTTGCAAATCACAGTTCGCATTAACCCACTTTTTTTGTTTTGAATGGATGCAGATGGCAAGGAAATGAGATTAATGTTGAGCTGTGAAGACCAGAGCACTTCTACATAAGAGGGACTTCGAATTATGATTTTTTTCAACAGACCTGGAAGTAGAAAATCAAAAAAAAATCAATATATATTTGTTTTATTCTTAAATTATTTAATTAGAGGGAAATTGAGGCCTCTCTCTACAGCTTTATAAGGCCAGGTAGGAATAAAGATACGCTGTATCTTGATCCTCTGTGGAATAGCTGAAGCAACTGATTACTTTGCTTCTCAAACGGAAAGTGCTGCGCAGCCTGTTTAGACAAATGCATTAACATATAAAATGCATTAACATATATTATGCTGACGTGATGATTGAAAGAGAGGAACCCTGTTGATGTGATCTAAACGGGCTTCTTTCACATCAAAACCATAATTCTCAACTAAATGACTTTCCCCTGCAGTTCGGCAGGACGGGAGGGAAGGGTGAGATGGTGCAGAGTGCGGTGGGCTTGAGCGGTGCCCGAGCTACCACCCTCTTCCCCCACCTCAGACAAGGTCTTCCCATATGGATCTTTCATTGTTTTTATCCACCTCTCTAATTCTCCTACCACCCGCAGATAAAATCAGAAGGAGCCTTAAGACTTATTTCCAAATCACTGACTCTTTGGAAGAAACTGCATGAGACACATGTGAAGGAAGCTTGAAACACTTAATGTCGGCACATGGGCAAGGGGAACATCTCACCTTGCTTCTGATCCCACTCGACAGGGCTTAGTCTGCTGCTTGTGTTTACTGCAAACAAGGGAGTATTATGTTTAACCAAAACCTGATATCCACTGCTGTTACTCTGTGTTCTTCCAGCTGGGCTAAAAACCCTATCATTACGGCTGACTTGGATTCTGTGTTTCCTGGCCCATCTAGAACAATCTCTCTGGTTTCCTTTTCTGCCGGGATAACTTCGGTGAGAGGTTCAGACAGACCAGATGGGCATGGAAGTCTGTGCAGAGCAATCCAGCTCAGCAGCACGTCAGGAACCCAAACGTGCCAAATGGTATTTGGAGACAGGGAGGACGATTCCTTGAAGGCTGAAGTATTTCCCCACTGTAAAGATGGAATGTCCACTCATCCCTATTCAGAGAGGATCAAAAGCCCATTCTGCAAAAACGCTTGGCCAAAAATAAGATGTCAGTAGGTGCAGCTATGGTTCAGCGTTCATTTACAAAGCGAATGACGCTCAGCACTGTCCTGCAAAGGGAAGCATCTGGCTTAACCGTGCCACCAGGGATGTCCCCAGCAGAGAGTTGCTGGGTCCACCTCTTCCTACTTACCCCTGGTTTATACACAGTCAAATAGGGCTGATCTCGCCTGCTCTATTTACAACCAGCTTTAAAGAAAAACTCAAAATACAAATAGGATTTCTAACCACCTACGAAAGTTCATTAGATATACGCAACAATTTTGAACCCCAAACTGCAACTTCTTCCTAAACAGAGGATTTCTGTTGACTTATGAACAATGCGTACAGCCAAATGAGTACCTAAGTACTTCTAGCTCATGTAAAATTGGATTTTGAGTGCTTGGAAGCACTTAGAAGCTGCTTCTCAGTCTGCAGAAAAATACTAATTTCTCCAAATTTATCTCTTCAAAAAACAGCCATGCAATGGCTCGAGGATTCTGTAAAACATATCAGAAAGAGCCATATAAAAACTGCTATGTTAATTAATTAATCTGAACACCCCATAACACCATAATCCTCTCTTTCTAAAGCCAATGGCTGTTGCCCTTTTATAGGCATAGATTTATAGCTCAGGTCCATTATATAAAAACGCTGGAATTAATGAAGGGTTTCTGGGACTCAAACGCTGGCATTTGAATTTCAAAAGAACTCCTGCATGAGATTATAGTGTTGTATTCTCTCTATGGACTATGCACTCTCGTCTCATCAGCTTATTTCAAATAATAGCTTGCTTTTAAAACATGCATAATTCCCCCAAGTCCCCCACTTCATCTGTTCCCTGCCTTTCATATTTTATCTTTGTCCATCAAAAAGTTGTTTTTGTATAAAAATATACTTGAAGTACATAAGCACCAACACAATTATAGAAGAGTTCATTCCTTTCCAGGAGGCAGATAATCCAGTTCAACATTTTTTTTTTCCTCTTTAAGAACAGATAGGAACGTTTCTAACCCAGCGAACGTGTCCATAAATAGTTTAGGGACAGTGATGGCAAAAGAGTCTCCCGTTAGAATAAGGGCACTAGTTACACAAAGTTACACAGTCTCAAAGGTACAGGACAGTTCAACGCAAAATATGACCCACTGAATTTCACTGCAATGAAATCTACAGTTAAAGGAAGATCAAGAACATGTGAAGACAGGACACACACAATGAATCATGTCCACAGAACAGTCACTAACCTTGACCATTTTGTTCAAAACTGCTAAAAATACTGAACAGAGCTTATATCTCTTAACAGACAAACCACTCTTTACTAAAGCAGTCCTTAACATCTAAACCCAACAAATTCAATTAAGAAGTCAATTTTTTAAAAATTGGTATTATATTTAAACAAAAATGAAACAAAAAACGGGGTAGGAATCTGCTCTGCTGAGTGCATAGTATGGCAAGTTTCAGTCTCAGCAGAGAGGATTAAGACCTCTATATAAAACTTGAATTGTATATTAAATCCGCCTAATGCAAACACATGTGTTATCATATTTTCTGAATTTATCTTGGAGCTTGTTCCAGTCACAAAACTGAGATTTTAAGTACTGAGCAAACACAGCCCATGCAGCCACTCTATCTGCGTACTGCACTGAGGCACCAGAAGTAATTTAACCACAAACCTCCCAAGGGTGACTTGGAAATGATGGATGTGACAAGACTGGCAGCTTCTGGCCGCATCCCAACAGCTGCCACTCTGGATTACGGTTCAAGACAAACCCACAGCATCACTACAGAAAAGGTATGCAAACAAACATGTTTATATCCTGCTTGCAGTAAGGACTATGACCTAGAATACTATAAATATCAGCAAGTTTATTACGCTGCAGTGAACTAGAGGAAGGACTCCCTTGCACTGCTGCCACCTACTCAGGACTTGTCCTCTCCTCAAACTTGTCCCTTTACAGAGGTAGGAAAACTCTGTGTGGAGTCATGGTCACTTTTAAGCAGCCCTTGTGAAGATTACACAGCCAACAGCTTTACCGAGCTGCCTAGTGAGTCACTGTTTTCCTTCCCACACAGTTTAGCAAGCCTCGAAGCACCAAGTTTTAAACCACCTCAATTATGCAGTATGTATATATTGTTATGTAAGTAACGAAACACCATCTCGGGGATCTTGCTGCTCATATTCCCTTTGCTGAACCTCTTTTTCATGCTTACATTGCACTGATTTGCTCTTGGCACGTATTTTATTTCTCCTCTGCATACTCTTTTCCTCTTCCCTCAGCCACTCCTCCGAGGGGGTTTCTATTTCTGGGGCACATTAAGCTTATTTCTCGCTATTTCATTGCCAATTCCTTTGAATCTCCCTTCTCGGGGTAGGGCCTATGGAAATTTTTTTGCGTTGATTTTTCTTGAAGGCTAGTGAGAGTTTTCTTTGATCATCTTTGTTTTGCTGCTTTTGGGGGAATTGATGTCTCTTTAGTGCAAGTGTAATGAGCATCCCCCTCCTGTCCCCTCTGTGCATTGCCTGATCTGAATGCAGGAGGTGTCAAACTGCCTGTATATGTGGTACTTGCTTGGGAAATAGGAGCTGCTAAACCTACAAGGAGGGGTTTTAGGAAGAATGGACAGGAATGCCTGGAAAATTGCAGTGCAAGGCCATATGCATATACAAGACCATATACAGTGATGTCAAATTCAGGAAAAAAATGCTTAACCAAGGTCTAAACTTCAGCATAAACTCCATGGACCTCAACTAAACTATTAATATGTTTACAGTTATGCTCAGCAGAAATTACCTTCTGCATGAGATTCATGTGCACGTGGTTTCTTCACACGAGCAATGTGGTTTCTTCACACTTTGCCCTACTCAGATGGTACAGCCTTACTGGTGACAAAGAAGCGCCCTGTCCTGAAGCTTCAACAATGGTAGGGAAAAAAAAATACAACCAGACTTTTGGGTAATCTTCATGCTGAACTATCTCGTTATTCCACATTAGTAACTTCAGCTGCTCTTCTTGCCAAAGAGACAGGTAACCTCAGGCCTGGTTCATTTACCTTCTGACTGTGATTCCTGGCAATTATCATGGTTATTTAAAGCAATTCTGTTAACATATCGGCTCTCAGTGCCAGGTTGGCTCAAGTTTTCTTCAGCCTCTAAGTAACATCCCATCCCCTCCTCTCCTCATGTACAGGTAGAGGAGGGAGCCTGACAGTTATATAGGAGCAGCAACATGCAGGTAGGGCAGTCAAGAGCTGCCTGTGCTTCGAGCTGACGAACATGAACAGCTCTGAGCTAGTGGTAGCAACACGATGGAGACAGACCCTGTACAAGAAGGAAGAAGCCAGGAACTCTTCTAACACACATCTGCTTTAATATAGCACTGTCTTCCGCAGCAGGAAACTTAATCATCTTCTTGACCTTCATTAGTTTTGTGCTCTTCATCTTCGGCTCAGCCATTTTTTTCTTGTAATAAACTCCTGAAATTGATTTTGATTTTATCCTGCTAACGTTTTTTCCCACTCCTATATTGCTGTATTGCATTGTTATATATAAAAATGTTGTGTAACAGATATGATAACTTGACAAGATGCAATAAGGTGTTCTAGAAATATGAAGTTTCAATTATTATTTATAGTGAATGGTACACAACACCTCTTGAAATACACATATTGCTGCTGTTACATCACTTAATTGGAAGAAAAAATTGTATCAGGTGCTACAGTTAGCAACTAAGCTCAACTAAGCTGAACTCCTTTTTTGACACCTGGCAAGGACACTAAAAAAGAACACTGAGAAGTCCCACTGAGAAGTCACTATTCCTTTGTTTTTTTCAGAGAGTTTGACAAAACGGATATTAAAAATGTCACCCTATGGACATGCCTTCCTACAACCATATGCTTGCCTTACGTTGCATAAATATATACTCACATTCCATAAAATACGGGCCCGGCTCAATTCGCCATACAATTTGTCCTTTCTGGGTGCCAGTCACTCCCCGATTCTTGGAGTCCCAGAAATTCGCTGGAGAGTTCTCATCTGAAAGAGAAAAAGACAAAACAGTCCTTCTTTGTAAAGTACAATCTGTAACAGCAAGTTTGGGGCAGGGGGTGGTTGTCCAGTTCAAGATACCTGGAAACAAAAACAGAAAAAAAAAAAAACTAACTGGTGAATGATAAACGTTTTTTCTTTTACGGTAATAGCTAGATCAATTTATACAGAGCAAGCAGACATGCATATAGCCAAAGTAAATATTCGGTTTCCTGTAAGAGCTGACCTACCATGGTAATGTATCAAATTCCAGAACATGACTAACTCAATAGACGGGGTATTGGGAATGCACGGGGACTGCAACTCCAAACACAACGGCTTCAGAGGGTGGCCACGCCACCTATTTATAGCTATCCTGCTCTGTGGCAAGGAAATATAACGTTCATTCCCGAGGTACCAACTACGGAAATGCTCCTGGAGCTATCAATGCTTCCGCGGGGCTTTAAGATATTTCTGTCTTTTAGAAATCAGAGAGAATATTTATATGTCCACACCAAAACCTCTAAGGCTCCACTTCCCAACCCGGCCGGCAGCAGCGCCCACCAGTAAACCTGAGTCACAGGTTTGCCAAAGGGCAGAGCTGCTATTAATGAGGCAGAGACACAACATTCAGAAGAGCAGAACTGAGCAGGAAACACTAAGCACCTGAATAGTAGCTTAATAAAATGATTTTTCCCCTCATAATTAACTCTTTACTACCAACAGTGACAAAAGCAGACCTGGAGGTTTGTTGCCTTGTTTTTAATTTAGCAGCCCACATTCAGACCTAGAAAACACTTTGAACGAAACAAAAATGGAGTAAGAAGCTGTTGGAAGGGAAAAAAAAAGACTAGTTACAACAAAAAAAATCCAAGTTAACTTATTTTACGCTAAAAGCTCTTTGGAAATATTCATGGTAATATTTTACATGTGTGCTTAGACAGTTGACTCTTAAGTAGACATATATAACTGCTACCTCAGATACTAGCGAATAACAAATTCTTCCCAGTGATGCTTGATATCACTCACCATTTAAAAAAATAAGGAATCACAAGAAAGACTGTTCTATCATTTATTCCTGAGTGTATTTTACAATTTGGAAAAGACTTCACCCAAAACTTAGCCTGCTCTGCATGAAGCTCTAACCTATTCAAGCAGACATTCCTTGTACTTTGGTGGGAAATCCTGCATAAATGAAAGCAAAAGTTTCAGCTCTGTTTCAGAAATCCATACACTACTTATGAAAGAACATTAAGAAATGAAGGTTTATCACTTTTTTCCTAAAATACACATATGTACGCTGAAATCTTTCTTCTTCTGCTTCAGGGTTAACTCAGCATATGCAGAATACTCTCCTGAATGGTGATCAGTGCACTCTGTACATTTATATCCCACTGAATTAATAAGCAAAGCATTACAGGACACACAGTGGACTCAGTCCCTGCTTGCTGTAAAGCTGGACCACAGCCACATATTTCTTTTTCTCAAAGCACTGGAGGGTCCTTCGGCCTCAGGATGCCTGCGTGCAGCTGACAGCGAGCCCAGGGCAGAGCAGCGCGAGGCCGATGAACCCTCCAACACGCCCTCCCCATTCCCAAGCAAATCAGGTTTCCTAGAGGTTGTTTTCCATGGACAGCACTCCGGAGAATGACAAGATACAGTTTAACTTCTAACACTGCTGCATATTTTGGCCCATAGTACTTGGCTACACAAATCTCAGCTACCAAGAGAGAGCAGATTTTTGGAAAATTCCCATTATCTGAAACACTAACGGTTTTAAATGATTCAGTGCTCTCATTATGTCTAGGTAAGTCAGGATGTCGCCTGTGACAAGCCGCCTCTCTTGCTAGCTCTACCTTTTCCACATTTCTGTATTGGGTCATCTAGAGAAAAGCCTGTTCCCAATGCCAAGCAGGACAGATATACCCGATTATATTTGGTTATACAATGTTACATATCTTTGATATACTATAACCAAGAAGTATATTTGATATATTATAGTCATAAACAAGAAAATTCGGAATATTCGCCTAATTCTACAAATCAAGAAACTTTTAAGCAACGAAACATGCCTTTAATAGTGCTATTTCCAACAAGGAAGGTACAAGCAGTTGTTCTTTGGTTTCTAAACCTATGAGCAAGTAAAATCAATAGGAATCTTTACAAAAAGAGCAGTGAGCTTCAGAAAGTGCCCTGCATGGACAAAAACACAAGGTTTAAGTCTCAAATTCGGAGCTGGTGGTTACAAGAAAGCACATTTTCTTATAGTTTAGTAAAATTCAGCATTTAAGGAAGTGCCCAGCTCTTGATGCTGTGTATCCAGGAATGGTCCCCTTTCCAGTAAGGGCACTCTGTGCCTGTGACACTCTGGTCACAGGCACAATGACACTGCTACAAAAAAGGGAGGGATGAAGGATGCTGAGAGACCACTGCCTGGCATGTGTATCAAGGAATGGTCCCCTTTCCAGTAAGGGCTGGAAAGGTCCCCTTTCCAGCAGGGACACTGCTACGAAAAAGGGAGGGATGCAGGATGCTGAGAGACCACTGCCTGGCAAGCGTCTACTCCCACCGCACAGTGTCGGGGGGCAGCTCTGACAGGAGGTGGCTCCTCTCCAAAAAAAATCAGCTATATTCCCCAGAGACCTTCGGTTCGAAGCAGTTCTAGCGCCGTCTTCATTGCTAACTACTGCTGCTGTGAAGCGGGCTGCTGTCCCAGAATGTGGGCCAAAGCATATGTATAAATACCAGTTCCCAGAACATAAAATATGCAACAAAATACTGCTGTAACCCACTAGCATCTCATCAACTTGAGGTACACTTCTGAAGGAAATAGCCAAAAATAGAAAAGTTGCAGAAAATAGCGTACACCTTGCAGCGCTGCAGCTTCTGCACAGATCAGTGAGTGCAGGAACACAAGGAGTTTTGCACTGGAGAAGGGGTGGTAATAAATCTTACTGCTTAGTGCTTTGCACTGGTTGGTGTTCCTGGAGAGTGCTGCAGAGCAAACATGTCTGGAGCAACACGGCTTGCGTTGTGCAACTGCTGGATAATCCCTGACCCCGGTGCTAGGAAGCAGCCAAGCAGCTTTTCCGTGCACGCCGTGGCACCTCGGGGAGATCAAACGCCACCAGTTTACACCGAGGGATCCCGGATGCGCTGCTTTGTGGGCAGCAAGGCTTATTCACCAGACTCTGAATATTTGGGTGATGTTCTGGGTCTGACCCAGTCTAAGGGACATGCCACCCACACCGTGGCTTGGGTATCACTTGTGAAGGCGGCGCTTTCCCCACGTGCCCGTCCCTGACTTTGCAGATAA